>CM042851.1:0-22757 GCA_023653725.1 Bungarus multicinctus
TGGCTGTAAGGAGGCAAGAGCTGGTAGACGGCAGGTGACTGACAGAAGGGCTGAACAATGGAAAAGGTGCCTTATGACAATGAGAGAATTTTAAGAGATTGGTTTGTGCCATGCATAAAGTTATGAGTTGTGGAGGTGTCTCTTTCTTGGGTTGCAGTTATTTTTTGTGAAAAAAGAACACCATGCAACACAGCCAACTCTATCTGCCCAGGTGTTGAAGACTGGAATATTCTTGTTGTCTGTCCTAGAAAGGCAGATTCTCCATCTGACTGCTAATCCTTTCAGAGTCATTCAGAATCATTAAACAATCCAGCAAGTACACCTGCCCAATCAAAATACTATTGGGTCTTGCCAAAAGGCTCCTTTTTATCTTTTGTTGTCATGGAAAGACAATTAAATATTTAAGAACATTGTGTTAATTATTGTTTATATAGCACAAAACAGCAAGTCACCCAGTTTTAAGCAGTAAAACCAACTCTTGCATTTTTAATGACTTCATCTCAAAATGTAAAATGATGCCCTTTAAAAAAAACAACAGATGCTCATAACCCAACATTAGTTATAACTGCCTTGCTGCAGAGCTGAAGACATGAAGAGACCCTGGGAAAGTGAAAAACAGCCCTCCTGGAAGTTCTAGTAAGCCACACCCACATGGCCATGTCTACCCAGCAACCAGGCAGAGAACCGGTTGTTGGGATTTTTGAATCCCACCCCTGCTCCATTATAAAATGCACCATGGGTGGAAAACCTTTTGAACCACATTATCCATACAGATTGCCTACATCTGGGGTGATCTCCATGTGTGCAATATTTCCACTTCTTCATCTCAGTGATGCACACTCTTTCGCATGACTTCCCAACCAATCCAAATTACAGGAGATGAAAGTCCAGACGAGTCAGCAATTTTGGTAGGGGAAGAAATGCAGAATATCTACCTGCTAGCATCTGCATAAAAGTATACTTCAATCTAATGACTGAGATAATGGTTTGCATTGTTTTAATTATTTCCTGTTACCTCATAAGGTGGACAAACTACTCAACGGGGTGAATCCAGGAGAAGAGGATGGGAGGAGAAACCATCTGGCTGCTAATCCTTTCAGAGTCATTCAGAATCACTAAACAAAATATTTTTGTGGGATATTTAACTAACATATGATAGGCTATCATTATGTGGTGGATCTGGTCCTGTTTGGTTGAACAGTTTTACTCTGACATTTGCAGAATAAGACGACTGGAATTGAGGAGAAGAGCACAGAGTATTGCTGCAGATTTCAATGCAGTTAATAACTATTGAGCTAGGGCAGGCTGTTCTCTTTAAAAAATAGACAACTTTCTGCATAGCTCTGACAAAAGAAAGGGAGAAATTTTGGATGGCTACATATTTATTGATTTATTTAATCAATTGTAGGTCAACTGCACAAATAGCAACTCTGAGATAAAATAGCAACAATGTACAACAATGAGATAAAATAGCAAACATAAAAATAACAGATAAAATATTAAAAAATTGTATCAGTAAAAATCCTCTAAACCAAAAAAAACAAATCTTAGATGAAGGATAAAAACATACACACATCCCAACCATATAGCTATCTATGCAAGTCTCCAGTTCCCTAGGAGTCCCAGGCCTGATATATAACAAGCCTTTTCAAAAAATCAAAAGGGATGGAATTGATTTAATGTTTCTTTTTGGGGAAGGAAGATATTCCATAAGATGGACCTCACAGCTGAGAAGGCACATCTCTTTGGACCCGCCAAATGCAGGCCCCTAGCCAATGTTGCCTACAGCATGCCCTCTCTCCTAGAGCTAATGAGAGATTTAACCACAGCAGGTCTCAGTACAAAAACATTACACTTGAGATCTTATTTTGAGCATACTGTTCAAATTGAAAAATTGTCCATTGTACCTCAAGCTCTTCTCCAGTGCATCTTGGAAGCAGCAGGTACCTTTCTTCTGGGTAGGAATAGTACAGCTGACTATCAGGAAGAGATTTTTTTTAAAAAGGGCAAGCCATTGTTGTTTGGATATCTTTTTGCTCCACACACACACCCCGCCACTTCATCTTCTGGTACCAATTGTACAAGGTGAACCCACCCAATCAATGAGCTGAGATTATTTCCTACTGAGAACAGTTATTATAACAACAACAACAAACATATTCTCAAAAAGGCAACTGCTACCACAACCCTGAGCTAGCTTACTTGCTCATTGATTTACCTGACATAGACCAAATCAGCTCCAGTCTATTTATTTTTCATCTGAGTTAGCAAGCAAAATGCTGCTGCATATGGCAGATGAGAAGCAAGAGACAACTTGACATGGTATCTGACAGGGGCAGGATTTACTGCAGTTTAATACAGACTTCAAAACTGCAGTATTATGCTTTCAAACCACCATATTATTCATCCTTTAAATAGCAAACCTCTACAGGACATTATCCAGAAAGATCTATGCATAAACCAAGAATATGATACACAGCATCTGATACCATGATTCCATTTTTCCCCAAAGATGAATATGTTTGTATATATAACCTGAATAGCACCAATGATATAGCAGAGGCATTTTTAGAAGACTTAGGAAAGCCTCAAGAGGTATATAAAACCTGCACAGGTTGCGGGGGGGACAGGGCAAAACCCCAATTTCCTTAGTGAAAATATTCTTGGTGATCACAGAATGATAAATTACTACTGAAGAAAAGTGGGTGGAAGAAAGATTGGAGCTGCAACCTGTTTGCTTTGCTATCAATGATGGACCAGGGGATGCATAGCCATGCTGGTGGTAAGCCTGACCTCTGCAGTGGTGGGATTCAAATATGTTTACCACCGGTTCGGTGGGTGCGGCTTGGTGGGCGCACTTTGCACACACTTTGCATGCATGTGCATGCCAAACATGCACTTTGTGCAGGTGCAGAGGTGTTTGCGCAGACGCAGAGGCATTCTAACTTGCCTCCTGCAAGCCTGCACGATCCCGGTCACTTCAGCAGCTGCTGCGCAGCACTATTCTGTGCCAAAGCAGCTGAACTTCAAATTCAGAGGATAAAGGAGAGTCTGGGCGGGTCGATGGGCCCAACAGCAGAGCGGCAGAGAGAATTGATTATCGCTGCTACCGGCTCAGCAGAATCGGGCCGAACCGGTAGAATACCACCACTGGACTTCTGGTGGTGGGATAAATGGATCTTAGGATGGCAACAGATCAGGACAATATTCCCTTCCCATTTGAACAAATTTACAAATCCATAGTTTTCCACCTCTTGCAGATACATACAGCCTTCCCATAATTCCTTGTCCAACACTGACACTAAGCTATTTGAGGTCAGCTACTCTATTGTGGAAATTCTACTAGTTCAGCTCTTTTGGATATTATATTTTCTGTCAATATAGCAAGTGTGGCTGTGAACTTAATTTTTCTAGAACCACCCCACTTACTCCAGCCTGTGCCAACAATATGAATAAGAATATTTCCAGCCCATCAGAGACAGACCAGAAGAACTGCTACTTCCACTTTCAATTCAGTTTCCCCAAGCATAAGATATGCTGCTTGCAATCCTCCAAAACTTCTAGTACAGTAGTGGCTAACCTTTTTGGGCTCCTGTGCCAAAAATTGCACATGCACTCGCATGCACATACTCACCAGAAGACAATGCTCATGGGGACCCCCATGCCCCCATATCCCCTGCACATGTGCATGCGATCCTCCCACACGAGGCATCTCTGCACATGCACATGCGATCCCCCACATGCACCACATGACTGCGCATGCGCGTGAGACCCCCCTGCATGCCACACATCTCTGGCACATGCATGTGCATCTTCTGCCCCACCCTACCCCCCACACATGTGCACCAGATACCCGACAATCAGCTGTCGGGCGGGCGGCGGGCATGCATGAGCAGTGTGGCTCTTCCGGGCAACCTCTCATGTGCTGGCAGAAGTGGCTCTGAGTGCCATTTCTGGCACACATGCTCTAGGTTCTCCATCACGGTTCTAGTAGGAAAAGGAAATATGATTTGACTAGAAATCCTTGGATCTTCATGGGAATAAAAAAAACCTAGCTCTAAAAAAAGAATAGCTAAACCCATGATGTTTTCCAGTTGATCATCTCTGCAACTCTTTTTCATAGCAACCTGCTATTTAACATGCTTAGGGATGCAATGGAATGTGAGAGACATCTTCACAAAGGGCCTCAGAATCACACACCCGATACCTAACTTACAGAACAGGACTTTCTGACAACACAGAGGAAGGCTTATTTAAGTGGACTTTTGCCCTGTCATAACTGTTTCATAATTCATGGAATAGACCAGGCTAAAGCCTTTCTGAAGCATATAGTGAAGGAAGGCGAAATAAATGAAAATAAACGGAGAAAGAAATAAAAAAAGGCAAAATCAATTCTAAAAACCACAAGTCTCAACTTTAAATTGCATAAGCAAAAATTTCATCTTTTATGAATCATTTATATATTTAAAAAAGAAGACTATCAAGACTTAAATATGTCTTTAAAGCAAGACTGACTCAGAACCAGTTAACTATTTTTTTTAATTTGTGAGCAGGGTTTTGACAAAGCCTGCTGTTTAAAGCAGACTTGCTTCACATAGCAATTTTCTCTGTTTAGGGTTTTCTGCAGGAGCCGGTGCAATGGAATATAATCCAACTATTCTTACCATTTTCATTAGGGGCCTTGCCTTTTCCATTTGTTGCTCCAGCACCTTGTCTCTGAAAAAGAAAAGGAGGAAAAGAATGTCCATTAGCAGTTTGTTACAAAGCTATATTAGAAAAAAATACATTGTTATGAACCTAGTACCCATTTCCATTCATACTCAGCATCAGTGTACCGTCCAAACATTTTTCTCTTTCTGTCAAGATTTCGGTGTTTTTAATCCTTTGGCTTTTGTTCCTATGGCTGCCAATCAAATTCTGAGGCTCTCTAGCAAATGTTGCTCTGAGCTTTAATGTGACCTTTCAGTGTAGAAAATAATACAAGGCTTCATAACATATTTATCTCTAAAATGTGTTTAATTAATTTGAAAGCCATCCAAGTTGATTATCATCATTACCCTTTTTTTTGCTAAAGAATTCCATAAATATACCAGGGTGAAATTCAACCACCTCTGCCCAGCTCAGGAAAGGTGGTAAGGACAATTTGAATCAGTAAAAAATCTCCCCTGGTTGCTATTACTATTATACCAACCCATGCTCACAGCCATGCCTACAAAGCCAGTGAGGAAAAATTTTGAATTTCACCCCTGCACTATACATTGTGTGAATCTGTCTGAAACTCACACTATTTAGTTTTCTTTGATGAACTCAAATTATGAGATAGAAAGCTATTTCCTACCCTCTTGTGTTGTATTCCACCATATTCATCTGACAAAATTAATTTTGACTCCTCAATAATTCCCAGACACCAATATGATTTTTTGTCTTTTCATTATAGCTACATGCTATATCAATATTTTCACGGAAAAGAATTAACTGAAAGAGGACACTGTCTAGATCAAGAGATAGCTCACAGTGCAAATCATTCCTTGCTATTAAATAGCTTTCTGAACTGGACCTGCAGAATTAAATTCAATACTCTTTCAGACATGTCTAACCCTTGCCCTCCTCAAATTTTTATTTGATCAGTGCATAGGAGAAAATAAGTTGATCTTCTGATTAGCATGAAGATTTTTTTTTTCATATTTCAGTTATTGAAAGGAAAACTAAAGAAGAAAATGACATTACAACAGAAGTATAGGAACTAGCTTGAATTAGCAATATTTGTACAACAGATAAAGCTGGCACGAAGTGTTGCTGAAGATAATCAGCAATTATTAATGCAACCATTTTCTTTCAGCTCAGAGACCAGCTGCATCTAAGACTTTCAAAAATGGCATTGCTGTTGCAACAGTTTTCCAGAGAGTAAAAATTGTGAAGTAATTAGAGTGTATATTGGGAAGAATCAGATTCCCCCAACTACAGTATTAAGCTATTCATTGGCTTTTGATCCTTCCATAAGGGATAGATTCAGTGAAGAGAGGAGAAAGCAATGGATGCTGCCTGAATGTCTTGGAGACCAGCAATGCAAACATGTAGTTAAAAATAAATGTTTAAAATCTTAATGAATGTTTCTCTCTCCAGTTCAGGACCCTTGCCTCAAGCTCCTAGAGCATGGAAACAAATATTATAATAAATATGTTAGTTTTTAAAGTGCCACAAGATTTTTTATTGTTTTATCCGAGTCTATCTCATCAATAATTGTGAGAAGTATCATAAATTGCCTTTGAGACTCCTGCACATTGAATGTCTGATATGATTAGTGGATAAAGAATGTAGGGAAGACATTTTTGAAATATAAATCAACATCCTCCTGCTATTTAGTAGAGTTAATACTCCTTCCATTAGAATCACTTCTTAAGGATAAGGAGATGTTTTTAAGGAATCAAAGCAGCTGCTTTCCATTATGCCCAGCTGGAAAATGCCTGGTTTAAGAAAAGAAAAGCGCACACAATATCTCCATTAAGTTCTGCAGTGGGACATAGTAAGCCATGTCACATACGCATAGTATCTTTCAATTATTTTCTGCAGAGGGACTTACTAAGCCACGTCAGATATGTATAGTATCCTTTATGAGAGGAAAAGTAACATAAATCATCTTTTCTGTGTTTTATTTAAGCAATTTATATCCAGGTCCACTATAGGGTCCTGGTTTGCTGACAAAATTGCAGTTATAATTAAATCTGATGATGTCCAACCCAAAGTTCACTCAGTTTGAAAGGCACTTGCAATGTGCAGACATCTTTGGGTAAGGGCAGGAGCAAATTCAAACTGGCTTTGCAATGAACAAGCTATTTGCTAACTAGAGGGAAACAATCTGGTCCATTTCAAAGTCAGAAGTAGTTTATTAATTTCCTCCATCAACTTCTATCCAATTGTATGTTTTAATAATGATTTGCTTTAGTTTTAATGACTGAAAACTGAGAATACAAGTTATATCAAGTAAGCACACTAAAATGACACCAGAGTCATCTCCAAGCAGATGGATTCCATATGTGTTGGACACCTTGTCCCATAATTGCCATTTTTTTTTTGTAGTCAATAGAGCTCATGGGAGTTGTACTCCAATACATCTAGAAGCCACCAAGTTGCACAAAGCAAATACCACTAATCATGGTAAAGAAGGCAGAAGCATAATTTCTTTCACTTGTTGATTAGCTATCTCAGCTACAATTAACATGAATATAAAATCACAATGATTATATATTTAAAGAAGATAAACAATATTGTTGTTATGAAGCTTAGGAGGTAATGCAGTTTATGGCTGCTAGGGGCCATATAAATTTTTAAGTTACTGGTTTTGCAAAACATCAGAGACATCATTAAAAACTGCACAGAAAATCAAACTAATTTTAAACCTGTCATTATAAAAAGGGAAAGTGAAAAGTATAAATCAAGCCAAAGATATAATATAAACCACAGAGAATGATATTCATTATCATAAGAATTATATGATATAAACCATATGTTTCCATAACTTTCAAAATTCCATTCCTACCTCTGAAAAAGTTGAAATCCTTTTTTGGAACTAAAAAAATCTAAAACTATCTCTATTAATTCTTTCTATCTATTTCTATCTTTACTATCTTCTCTTCTATTTGTCTTTTTTTTAAATGCCAAGGAAATTGCTGCTGCTGTTGTTATTTTTGTTTGTCAAAGCTCAAATGGTAAAGCTCTGTTGTTGTTGGATAGGTGGAGCAGAACAACTTTTTTATGTTTTAGGTATTGAGGGATTAAAAAGACAACACTGGTGTATGGATCTTGCACAGGGGTGGGATACAAATTTTTTAACAAAATTCTGTTCTGTGGGTGTGGCTTAGTTGGTGAGCATAGCTTGGTGGTCATGTGACTGGGTGGACGTGGCTTGGTGGTCATGTTATTGGCTGGGTGTGGCCAACTCAATATTACTTACATCGAGGCACGCATCTCCTTGTCTGGCCTCTCATGACTGTGGGGATGCTGCAACAATCGTAAGTGTGAAAAAGGGTCATAAGTCACTTTTTTCAGGGCCATTGTAACATTGAATGGTCACTCCACACAAGCAAAGTACCAGCAAAGGAAGAGGAAAACAACTCCAGAGAAGTTCCTGAGACAGGAAGTCTAGTCCTGCCAAGAATGTAATAAGGGTTAACAGAGAGGCAGTTTCTGTAAGGAACACCAGAATGTTTCCTTCCTGCCTTCCTTACAGGATTAGGTCAGTAATTTCTTCTAACAACCGGTTCTCTGAACTGCTTAAAATGTTAACAACCGGTTCTAGCAAATAGGTGTGAACTGGTAGAATCCCACCCCTGATCTTGCAGAACCTTTTGCAGCACATCCCTTTGGAGTCTTCATTTAAGGGAAGAAATGCCTCAAATAATGCCATCAGCATAATTTGAAACTAGCTTCAAGGCTAAAAAACATGGGCTACGAGATTCCACACCCCTATTCTATGCTTATTTTTATTTTTCAAGAAGAATGTGCATTGTATCTCAGGGAGCTGCTACCCATGGCCATGATCCTTCAATAGGACAACAGTTGTCTGGATAGAAGGATTTTTCTTCCACTGTCTTCTCTGAAAAAGGGGAGGTAAATATCTGTTTCCATGTCATCATCCCATCAACTCCATCATGCTGGTCCCCAAGCTTGGATGAGATAGGAGGAGGGTAGGCATCAAACTTTGTGACAAGTTGGCTAAGATTTCAATGTTGCATCATTATGCCTTGAACCCAAAACAACGCTTGATATGCTGACATTCAAAATGCTGCAGACCAGATGATGTGGCAGGTGAAATGCAAAATTGCAGACCCCACAATATGGTGGGAATAATGCAAAGAACAAGAAGATGTCATCCCATCCTCATTGCCTATCAACAGGGAAGAAGATGTCATAATTTAAACCTTGCACTGAATCTCAGTACATCACTATCAACACAGGGAATATGAAAGGAAATGGGAATAGTTTCCCATATTTCAAGGGAGAGATGTGGGTGATGGGAAAATTTTAAGAGTAAATTTTTTCCTGAAGAAGGAGAAGGAATAGAGATGACAATGTGCATTTTTTTCATAATTAAGCAGCAAGCACTTGACATTTAAACCAAAGTGAAGACCATGAGAACATGGAACTGACAGAGATCCATGCAGGGCGTATGAGTATATAGTGCTTAAGAGCCTGATTTTCAAGTTCTGTATATTCAGCCAATATTTATGTGGAATTCACTCCTAAATTTGGATTGCTGCCATCTCCAATTTTCTGACAGGCTCCTCTTTGTGATCTGCTATATTGCAAGGAGATATAATGAAGTCCACTCTATGTTGTCTTAACTGAACTTAGCCAGTGCAAATGGGAGAGAATCTAGTTTATTTTTAACAAGAACTTACAATAATTAACAACTTTCACCCAAATGGCCTGAGATTTTTTTTTTTTTAAAAAGTGAAATAGATAGATGGTGTGTAGAACCATTCAGAAGTGAGTACATACTTTTCAGTATAGTTTTGGATGAAGATAGTAATTTTTCAGAGACTGTTTTGTGAACCAGGATGGCAGTATTCTATAGTATATTTCTGCAGTATTTGATGCAGCCTATCCATTTTTCCCCTGCACAAGCCTAGATATTGATTTTAAAACAATTTTAAGTTAAATTGCTAGGGCTATACTGGATAATCCAAGTACTGTATGTCACCCTTAATTTATTTTCATTTTAACTCAATTACAGTCAACCTATTTTTGGATGCCTCTGAAAATCAGGATACATGATTTATAGTTGCAAGACAACTTCCAAAAATGGTATCCTTTAAAATGGATAGAAAAAAGGCAAACATAGAATTCACGTTTTGTAGTCGGGTGAGGGTCTTATGCAGGCTTGCAAAAATAAAACGTGAGAAGCTTACAACTAATAAAACTATATAAACAGCATAAAACTAATAGCAATAAAAGTAAAAACACAAAAATTTGGCACCACAGCCATACTTCTCTGATGCCTCTATATTCTATGATCTTGTCCTACCCCAATGCCTGGAGAAAAAGCCAGGTTTTAAGTGATCTCCAGAATAATAAAAGGGCAGGGGTCTGACAGATCTCAGGGAGAGGGTATTCCATAGGGCAGGAACTGCAATGGAGAAATCACACTTCCATAGACGCAGATAGTGGTAATGTTTAAGGGAAATAACTTGGATTGTGCCTACACTCACTGTTTTGGGACAAATGGTATTGCAGATAACCTGGCCCCATGCCATCTAGCAACTTAAATTGCACCTGGAAGAAAACTGGGAACCAGTGTGGCTTGCACAACAGACATCTCCCTGATGAAATGCTTGACATTTCTCGCATTGGCCGAGAGCTCAAAAACAGAGAAAGCTCTGTGGCCCCACACTTCTGCAGAGTCATTTGCAAAAATGAATTAAGCAAACGTAAATTCATTTATACTATAAGTTCACTCGCCAAAAACAACACCAATCATAAAAACCTCTGATCTCGTCCTGACCTAACCTTACAGCAACATGCCCGCTCCCGTATACTACGCACAGAACTCAAAAATCATCTAGACAATGGGAGAAGGACCTGTACATTGATTACCGTGCAGACTGTATCAAAAGAAACTCACACAACCCACAACTCAGCATCCAAATCTTCTTCAACCAATCCACCATCACCCAAGTTTAGGCACACACGCCCCCAACTACCTCAATTCAAACTACAACTGGCCTTAAATGCAAGATACTCAATGCAAGAAGCCTTGTAAATAAAATACCTGAATTTTTCCTCTTACTAAATATGGCTAAATTTGACATCATATTTGTCTGTGAAACATGGCTCAACGCATCTCTCCCTGACTCCATTACCTCAGTAAGAGACTATCATGTTTACCGATCCGATCGTGAAATCCGTAGAGGAGGTGGTGTTGCTATCTTCTATAAAAAGTCCTTACATCTAAAAAACATCCAAGTTACCCAAGAGCTTGCTCTTCCTGAGACCATTATCTGTGAACTGACCTTAAATATCACATTTCGGTTCTTACTATGTTACAGAGCCCCTGATTATGAATTGAACATGTAAACAAGTTAATACACTACTAACATGGGCAACATCCTGCCCACACGCTTTTATCTTTCTTGGTGACTTCAATCTACCTCATACCCTTAATGAATCTACCTGGACCCTTAATGAATGTAGAACTGAACCCACACATGCAACCTTCTACAATGCAGTAACAAATCTGGGACTAGAACAACTAGTAACCAACACTACTAGGCTTAACAACTGCCTCAATCTCATCTTCTGCAAAGTTTGAATTCAATTTATGGAATACAAATTAAAGAACCCTGTTCCAACAATAACCACAACATGATTGACTTTTGTCTCAACATACGTTCACACAAAAATCATCACAATGAAAAAATCCCCAATTATAACTTCAAAAAAGGCAACTATGATCTTATAATCAATGATCTCTCTTCCCTTGATTGGCAATTTCTATTCACTGGATGCAATACTGTTGAAGACCATTACAACATATTCTTACTAGAAATCAAAAGAACCATCAAACTGTATGTACCAATAACAACTCCCAAAACCAGGAAAAACAGATTACCCATAATGATAAGGAAGCTTCAATCCAAAAAGAGATCACTTTGGCGAAAAAACAAATCTGGTCACGTTGCCAACTTCAAAAGGCAATACAAAAATCTATGCCACCAGATAAAAACTGAATGCACTAATTATCACATTAAACAAGAGGAAAACCTTCTATGCACAAATTCCACCCATGCTTTCTACAATTTTGTAAACAACAAACTAAAAGACTCAAGGTCCATCCCACCCCTGAAAGGACCAAATGCAAAGACTGCAATAACAACACCATCAAAGCAAACTTCTTTAACACATTCTTTGGCTCAGTATTTGTAAACAGCAATGGATCAAGCCCAGTACTTCCTAGTCGAACCACAGACAACTACAATGATCTAATACATATCGATTTTACAGAAGACATTGTTGAAAAAGCACTACGCAATCTAAAACCATCCCTATCTATTGGACCGGACGGAATATGTGCCTACTTCTTAAAAACGCTATCCACTGCTATAGTCAAGCCTCTAAGCATAATCTTTGACAAATCTTTCAGGACCAGCTCATTGCCAAAACTATGGTCACAAGCTACAGTCATCCCCATCTTCAAAAAGGGAGACCCCAGCCTAGTTAAAAATTACAGACCAATTTCCTTATGCTGCATCACCTGTAAAGTCATGGAATCAATTATTAACCAATCCATTATCGTCCACTTAGAGACAAACAACCTACTCTCTAATAAACAATTTGGTTTCAGAAAAAAACTATCCTGTAATCTGCAACTTTACACTGCAAAAACATATGGACTATACAACTCAATCAGGGCAAAGCAATAGACGCAACCTACATAGACTTCTGTAAAGCCTTTGATTTAATGGTACACGACAAACTACTACTAAAACTAAAATTTTATGGTATCTCTGGACACCTACATAACTGGATAGAAGCATTCCTGTCAAACAGACAACAAATGGTCAAAATTGAGAGAGTCCTATCAAATTCTGTACCTGTCAACAGTGGTGTTCCGCAAGGCAGTGTTTTAGGACCAACTCTCTTCATACTCTACATAAATGACCTCTGTGATCATATCAAGAGCAACTGCGTTCTCTTTGCTGATGATGTAAAGCTATTCAACACCACAGACAATACTACTACCCTCCAAAAAGACCTTGACTATGTATCAGAATGGTCAAACAAATGGCAATTTCAAATCTCAACAAATAAATGCTCTATCTTACATATTGGCAAAAAAATCAGAAAATAAAATACAAGCTAAATGGTCAAGACCTTGTTGAGGATCCAAACTTTGTGAAGGACCTTGGAGTACTCATCTCAAATGATCTAAGTGCTAGAGCCCACTGTAACTACATAGTCAAAAAGGCATTAAGAGTTGTTAATCTAATCCTACGTAACTTCTTCTCTGGTAATATCACACTACTAACTAGAGCATACAAAAAATTGGTAGACCTATACGTGAATATAGCTCATCAGTCTGGAATCCATATCATGTATCTGATATTAACACAATTGCAAAAGTCCAGAAATATTTCACAAGAAGAGCTCTCCGTTCCTCTACTCATTGCAGAATACCTTATGCCACCAGACTTGAAACTCTAGACCTAGGAAACCTAGAACTACGCCGCCTTCGGTCCGATCTAAGTATAAGTATATAAAATCATACATTGCAATGTCCTACCTGCAAATGAATACTTCAGCTTTAATCATAACAATACAAGAGCACACAATAGATACAAACTCAACGTTAACCACACCAAACCTGACTGCAGAAAATACGACTTCAGCAACAGAGTGATGTTTGGAATACTCTACCTGACTTTGCGGTTTCTTCCCCAAACCCCCAAAATTTTAACCTTAGACTGTCTACTATTGACCTCACCCCCTTCCTAAGAGGCCTGTAGGGAGTGTGTATAAGTGCACCAATCGTGCCTACCATCCCTGTCCTATTGTTTCTTTTTATTTTTCTTATAAGTATCTATCTCATGTATTCAAAACTATATTTATTCTTATACCTGTATCTTGTAAGCGATTGACAAATCAAATAAATACTAAAAAAACATACTAAATAGATATGTAATAAGGGCAAACCTAAAGACACTCAACATCGAGTGTGCTGCTGTACTCTGGAACAGCTGTAAGTTCTTCAAGAGCAGCCTTATGTAAACTGTGTTGCAGTCATTTAAATTATTAGTTATGGGTTATGCATGGTTTAGGAGAAACATGAGATCAATCAGAGTTCATCTGCTATTTCATAACACTATCTAGTATAAGATCAGTGGATATACCAAGCATTGTGGGACCATTATAAGAGAGAGTCAGCCCAGGTTTTTTAATAAGAAAGTCAGAGATAGAAAGTTCTATTGTCTCTAGAAAAAGCACCTTTGGATCAGGGATCCAATCCAATACCTCAAATACTTGCAGTTAAAATCTATCACCCAACTGCAGAGTAATACAATGCACCAATATTGCTAATATACTGTTAAGTAAACTATAAATGGGAATACTGTAATTTCTGCTCCTGTCAGAATAGTGGGAATAAAATAGAAATTCAAATATTGTAAATACAATGAAATTTGAAGTAAGCCCGTTCTTTGGTAGATCCAGATTCAAGGATCCTGGGATCAGAAATATTTTTTCTGTAGAAATTTAATAGTATTTAAAAATTATTTTTGCAAGCAACTGAAAAGGTGATTCCCTGATGTCCCAACTCTCTTGAAATATTCATGTACTTAAATAAAACACCTATATTGCTATTGCATGCAAGATCAAGAACTTGCTTCCATGTCCAGTTTGGTAAACACCATATGCTTCCTTTACAAAGGGTAAGTGCAAAAAACATAGTTAACTGTTCCTGTCCTCCCACACAGAATGGATTGCTGTTATTTCTATCCTACTCCAATAAAGGATGTGTGGTCTTTATTATCATTAGAGTGCAAAAAAGGGAACTGGGTGCAAATGAAGTATTTTAAATTATAGTATATTTACACTATAAATAATGATATTTAAAGCTAAATGGGGAACGAGCAACTCCTTAAAAGCATTTCATACCTGACATTTATCTAGCAGAATAAAAGAACTTCTGAAAACTTGAGGCCTACCCTCATGTTACCTGTATGTTGAATAAAGTTGCAGTGTCATGTACCGTTGCTACGTTGCCTACTGCATAATGTTAGAACATAGAGCATAGAATAGCAGAGTTGGAACAGACATTGGAGGTCAACTAATCCAACTCCCTGCATGAGCAGGAGAGTCTAGGCCATCTAATCTCTTCTTGAAAACTTCCAGCGATGGGCCAATTTCTCAAGGCAAACTGTTCCATTGGTCAATTGTTCTCATTGTTAGGAAATTTCTCCTTAGTTTTTTAGGGTGTTTCTCTCCTTCTGGTGCTTTGGAAAATAGGCTGACCTCCCTCTTCTTTGTGGTGGCCCCTCAAATACTGGAACACTGCTATCATATCTCTCCTAGTCCTTCTTTTCACTAGACTAAAACTGTTGCACCGTTGCACTGGCACTGCTTATGGTGTCAAAGTACTACAATACTAACCCTCCCTCAAACATTGCAAGCGACAGTTGCCTTTGGGCTGTTATGTGAAGATGGAATTTTACTTCTAAGTAGCAAGGATACTACAAAATAGTTTGTGATTTTTCCTGTCTAATGGGCTATCTCTCCCACTGTGAACCTGCCCAGCTGTTAAGGCGATAGGAGAACTTTTTCTGAAGAAGCGCCAGATGTCCAAGTGCATCAGCATCTACAATCTTCTCCTGCACTGTCCCTAATCTATGGAGCACTTTTCCTTTGGCCCCCACTCTCTCAGCATTTCAAAATCTGTAACGATGCATCTATTTTGCCAGGCTTTTAATTGTTAAATGGTTTTGTCTTGGAGTATCGATTTTAGTTTATGCTTTTAACTTTTAGATGCTTTACTTTTAAAATTTTTGTTCCTGGAGTACTCGTTGGATTACAAAGACAAGGAATACAAGGAATAAAAGAAAGGAAGCAAGAAAACCCTGTTTTTGAGAGTTGCTGTTCACATAAATATGTTTTTCGTCATATATGTTTTTCATTTGAAAGCCCAAAGCTAACATATAGTTGTTGAGAACAGAGTGAGGTTTGCTATGTTTTTCCCATATATATGGGTCCTAAACATAAACAAGACATGAGTGATGTTTGATTACAATAATGTGTACAACTACAATTTTATTTAAGAGTGGTGTTCAAAATTCAGAATGTTCACATTGCCATAAAATCTGTAATGGAAAATTGTAATCATCTACAACTTCTAACAAGAATTCAGGGATGATTCCCATATACCAAACATTTATTAATCATTCTGACCTCAGACTCATCCTATTTTCTGTGATGTACAGTATACGTGAAATCCTGTGCAGCTATATCAGTGGGAAAGTTCTTTCTACTCTTTGATTGCTTTCTGTGTATTTAGATGCCTTGTTTACCGATGTAAAAAGGAGAGAAGGCATTGCCCAACAGATCTTTCTTTTCTACAAGAGGTAGTAATATTGAGATATTGAAAAACAAACAAATCCTAGTCTTTCAAACAGTAATTTGTATTGCCCATTTGGAAGACAGTGAAATGTGAATTACATGCACAAATATGAAACATTAGCTAAATAATCAAGAAAATAAGGTACAGGAGATCAGTTTTACCCAAGTGAATAGGGCAGAGTATTCAAAACTCTCTCGCTTTCTGAGGAAGCTAGGAGAAGGTGTACCCTTTATGCAAACTGAGCTTGGCCTCAGGATACCTCCCCAAAACATAAGGCAGATAAAAGACAGAAAGAGGTGAGCTAACTAAAGTTGACAAAGAGTGAGACAACAGAGGAACAAAGGAGAGAAAAGCCAGATAAACTCAGTCATGTAGCAGCTTTCACAACAATTATAAACAGAGAAAGAGTGAAGAGACAGTCAAAGACAACCGGGCAGAGAAAAATTGTGTTCTTTTCCAAATGAGCTCATTACAATTTTCCAGTACAGATTCCAGAGAAATGCAGTTGCAGCCATCCTGGAAGGCTTGGCTAAATCCTTGTAAGGAGTCCTTTTCAGCAAGCTTCGCCAGTTGTAAATTCTGGCAACAGCAGCACAGCAGCAGCAGCGGCTTCTGCTGCTTTCCAAGAAGCACCTACTAAAAGTTTTGAAAAAAGTGGTGAGGTCCAAATTGGTATTCTTCTTTGCTAAATCACAATCACATCAGGTCTCCAAAACAGAGAGGATCTCATGTTGTAGCATGGAGCTTGCACCTGCTATGCTTCCACACATCTCATGCTGGAGTGTGGCTTTCATTAAATAGCCAAATTTATACCAGAAGTAGTCAGGTGTTAAAAGCAGCACAAAATATAATTTTTCAGACCCTGAAAGAAAAAGGTTGGGTAGTACTGGAAGAGGCTATTTTTTAAGAAATTCAGCTAAGTGCAGTTGATACCATCATCCTTCATATTTTATTTATTTATTTATTTATTTGAATTTATATACCACCCCCTCTCCCAAAGGGACTCGGGGCGGTGAACAGCCAAAATAAAATGCACATATAAAACACATATACAATATTTAAAAATTAAAGAATTAAATACATTGGCTCTTACAAAGATTAAAAAGATTAAAAATAAGGGGATTAAGAAAAATTAAAACCAGATTAAAAATTTAAAAACCCCTAGGCCATATATTTAATAAGTTTCCCTTTCTGTCACTTCAAAAATTATAATTCAGTACCAGATCTGGGAATGATTCTGGGCACACTCAAGGCTCTAGGGCAGTGCTGGTGAACCTTTTCGGCATGTAGTGCCCAAAGCATGCATGCACATACCCAAAATGCAAACACATACGTTCCCTGTGCATGCGTGCGCCCCTGCACATGCATGCTTCCTCATGCGCCCCATGCATGCACCCCACACATGCGCAGCAGAGACTCAAAAAGCAGCTGGCTGGTGGGAGGCATGCGCACATGCGCGGCAGAACCAAACTGGGGCGATGGTGCATGTGCCCACAGAGAGGGCTCTGCATGCCACATGTACCATAGGTTAGCCATCATGGCTCTAGGGCATTGTTTTTCAGCCTCAGCAACTTTAAGATGTGTGTATTCTCCAGCCAGCATGTTTGTTGGGAAAGTGTTTTGAACACAGCAAGAAATTTTAGTGGCACATTGGATAACAAAGAATGAAGTGCAGAAAATTAATTTTGAGATTAATCCCTAAATTAAAATAGCTGGCAGTTTAACTCCAGCATGCTGCTTTAATAATAATTTATTGTGTCTAACACCTAACATTTTTGAGACAGCAAATAATGGTATAAAACTGTAAAATACAATCACAGAACTAAACTCTTCATATCTTACTTGCCTCTGAGCCAGGCTTGCGCTACTGTATACAGGTAGTCCTCAACTTACAACCACAATTGAGCCCAACTTTAGGTTACTAAGTGAAACATTTGTTAAAAGAGTTTTGCCCCATTTTGTGACTTTTCTTGCTAAAGTTGTTCCTTGTAGTCGTTAAATTAGTAACCTGGTTGTTAAGTGAATCTGGATTCCCCACTGGCTTTGCTCATGAGAAGGTCACCAAAACTGATCACATGACCCTAGGAAACTGCAACCGTCATAAATAAGAACCGGTTGTCAAGCTTCTGAATTTTGATCACATGACTAAGGGGATGCTGCCATTGTTATGTGAAATATGGTCATAAGTCAGTTCTTTGAGTGCCATTGTAACTTTGAATGGACACTAAATGTTGTAAATCAAGGACTACCTGTAGTCTAGGATGTCTGGAAGCCCTGAGAAAAAGACATATTGAAATATAAAGGAAAATTCAAAACCTGCTAT
The DNA here is from genome assembly GCA_023653725.1 of Bungarus multicinctus. NCBI lineage: Eukaryota > Metazoa > Chordata > Lepidosauria > Squamata > Elapidae > Bungarus > Bungarus multicinctus. The sequence continues at coordinate 18,429 of CM042851.1, forward strand.
GGAATTGTGGAATGAACTCAGCTAACAGATTCACAGTGAGTGCTGAGAAAGGTGTAGAGGAAGAGAAGGAAGGCATTAGAATAGAATAGAAATGATCCTTCAATGGAAGAAAAGTTTGTTTTGTTTTTACGGGCAAGACTTGAGCTGTAAACAGAGAGAAAAATGAGATTAGAAGATAATTAAATTTTCCAGACAGCAAGTCCAGCTGTTATTTAGTCAAAAGCTGTCTTCTAGAACAGTACTGTATATTAATAAACGGCAAACACTTGTCCCCAATAAATCATTTCATATTAATCCCACTTTTATTAAAGAGAAAAGGATGACCTTAAAGAGAATATAAGGACTGCTCTTTGTGACAGTTTTGGGGTGTTGGTTGCTAACTTTACTCAACATCTTATTTTCAGCAAATTTTGGAATCTGCCATTCCAAAGGCCCTGGGCCTCAAAGAGGAATCTAAAGTCCTGAATGCCTGTCTTTGCAGAGAAATGAATGTCTTTGTTTCAAAAATATGAAGAGCTGCAACCAACTCAGAGAGATCGTTGTCACCACCAGGTATTACAGTATGGTGAGTGTGTGTCACCTAAGCTCTCTATTCTATGGACAGTCCTTCATTTGTGCTGAAGATCGCTAATGGGATGGAGGACAGAGTTGGGGTTGCAGACCTTACGGCACCAGAAAGTCCTTATGTAAGGTGGGAGGAAGGCTGGCTTTTAAATCTGCTTTTCTACTACCACAGGGATATAAAAAGAGGGTAATTGCACACAGAGCATTTGCCTTTCATTGTTTAGTGGCATTTAGGAAGAACTTCATAGAACTCCAGATCAGAATGAAAAACTATACTTTGGCTGCCTACTTGTTCTAAAGTTAGCTAAAGTTAGCTCACTGAAATAGATTGTATGCGGAGGTGGCATTCAGCAGGTTCTGACCAGTTCTGGAGAATCGATAGTGGAAACTTTGAGTAGTTTGGAGAACCAGCCAATCCCACCTCTGACTGGAGATTTTACAGTATCCTTCCCCTGCCACGCCCACCAAGCCACGCCCCAGAACCAGTAGTAAAAAAATCTGAATCCCACCATGATTGTATGCCAGTAGAAAAGAAATAAACATTGCAAGGAGATTGCAGTGGTCAAAGGTCCACTAGTGCCTACTGTTCTCAGCAACTCCGGTTATCTTGATTTACAGAGCCAAGGTAAGCAATACAATCAGGGCTCTCTCCTCTATGGAGCTGTTTCTGCTGTGATGTCTTCCATAGTTTTTCATTTCACATGATTTTAATCTGGGAGATGGCCCACTGAGGCCTGGAAGGAGAGTCAGATTGATCGATCTACAGAAGGCAGGTTTCTGAAGTCAAACCCTCCCCCTTTATGCTACAGTGCCTTGATTGGTAGATAGGGAGCTGCTAAAAGGGGGGAAGCAGGAACCTCTTTCCAATAGGGCACCTCCTGAACAGTAAAATGCAGGTAGTCCTTGACTTACAACAGTTTATACATGCAATGATTCAGTTAACAACCATGGCAAGAAAAGTCTCAAAATGGGGCAAACTCGCTTAATAAATGGCTCACTTAGCAACATAAATTTTGGGGTCAACTGTGGTTGTAACTGAGGACTGCATCATTCGATGGTGCCCCAGGAGAAGTGCAATACCAAAAGGATAGGGATAAGGAAAGCAACTTTTATCCCTACTGGATGTCAGTTTAAGCTAGAACTGGGGGAAACTGCTTTTGAATGCCATCCTGCTTCAATCCATTTTTTACAGTTTTAAAAATGGTTTCTCTTCTTATTATGAGATAGATTTTTTGTGCAAAGGACCTGGTAGATTATTTCTTAAGTGACAGAGGAAATCTGATACTACATTATTTTCAAAGTTTGTGAAGACTATATCGTAGGAGGAATAGGGATGGCAATTTTGCAAACTATAAACATTACAAATGCATCCCTTGTTACGCTAGGTGAGCTGCTGGATAGTCGGGCAATGAACTTGAGTGCCCCACAGGCATGATAAAATTACAGCATCTTTCACAAATGGGGTCCTTTTATTGTAAGCACCACTGTGTGTATAAGTTTCCATGTTTCCTGAATGTAACAGCCTGGATGCTTAGCCAATTTATTATGTAAGATTTTCAGAGCATTCATTATTAGCCAAATAATAGGAGTAAAAATATAGATTCACTCTTCACTATGTCAAACTGCTCGAATAGCAATTTAATATCAATAACACTGGTGAGGGTATAGGAGGGGAAAAGTAAATATGGGAAGTAAATTGAAATGCACATAACTTCGTGAGATATTGTCTAATCCGTATTTTTCGGCAAGCAATTGCTACAGACAGCGCCCAAAGACTGTATCCTCCAGGTTTACAATACAATTTCCAACATCCCTAACACATTGCAAATGATTTGCTTGGCTAAGGACAATTTGCGTCCATTCTGAGTGTCGTGTGAGGGCATCAGCTAAGGAAGTTACCATATTCTCAGAGCCTGCTTCACTAGCAGTGGAAAAAGCTGCTGGGCCTAATGATGATGCCCTGACGTCTCTTGCTGTCGCTTTTTCCTGGCTACATCTATTTTGTAGAATGTGAGGAATAACAATGGACGTAGCGCACCACCAGTAAGTTTTGCTCTGCAAAAGAGCCAGAAAACGGGCCAGAAGTTAAAAAACCCGTCGTGGCATGGTTCCGGTTACTTGAGGAATGTTTCGATTCCAATTACTTGACCTCACCTGATCAGCAGGGAGGATATATGCTGGATCTTGTTGGTTAACAAAAATCCGAATGGTGGTGTCTAGGAAAAGCTCCTTCAGTGCTGTTGTGTCTGGCCCAATGAACGCTCCTGAGTGAGTTGGTCCTCATTCGTCTGGAAGAGTGTTAAGAACTACTCTTTTTTGTCATTTGACAATGAGATCAAGTTTCTATCTCAACAATCGCAAGTGTGTTTGGTGGCTTGAGGGCATTCCTCCACTATTGTGCATATGTTTGTATGTTTTTATGTTTTAATTATAGACTGCTCAGTCACAGAAAAAGGTATATAAATTTTATTAATAAATAGAGTCCTGTTTAAGGGCATAGAGAAGCAACTATTTGGGGTAGAGGGGACTGCACTTTACAGTTTGGTTAACACTAAAGAATACACAGATAGGTTAACAAAGCCAAATACAAGGCCATGGCAGGCATCATGTGGGTGGATGTTTTGGAGAGTAGTCTGTGTTGTATTTGCCAACAGATTGAAATAATTAAGTGAACAAGCCCTTTAATTAAGATTGAAGTCCTTACTTACCTACATATTTGCTCACCTGTGTTTATGTAATAATATTTAGCGTTACAGCAGCATTTCTTTTTCTTTCCTCTTACGAATGTATGCTGGCTTGAGTATAAGCGTAACCCGTTGCCAAAAAGCAAGCACCAAATAATCAGATATTAATCACTACCACTTCATATGTCGCTTCCGATTTTATTTTTATTAGCTTCCACATTAAGTGATAGTCTTACAAAGCCCAACTGGGCACACTAAGCAATCCATTATAGTTGTTATTACTTATTCAATGCATCATTTCACAAAGAGATCTACCGTCATTTCCTGGAACTAAGCTAACTTCTTTCTGCTTATTAAGGTGGCTGTTCTTTCCCTTGCTAATTTACTAGATCAGTCTGCATATATCATAAGAGAAGAGTTGGGAGAACTCACATTTCCCCAAGAGAGTTGCAAGAACTGAAGAACAGACACTAAAATAACTTAGCAAGAGTTTCTTTTAGAATATGGTCTGTTTGCTAGTAGAATCCTGTTGCTGGGAATAAGATAGTTCTCCAGCTATGGCATAAGATGCCCTTGTTGCATCTGATCTGAGTCACCTCTGGTCCCTATGGGCCAATACTTGAAAAAATATTTGGTCCAGCTATGTACAAAATCAAGAGAAGAACTTCATATGCGGTTTCTACCTTTGAACTGCATGGAATTATGGTTCCTACTACAGTCCTGTTCGAAGAAAATTTTGCGCATCACAATAAAAAAATCAATGGATCAATTCCACTGCCTTAAAATAAAGAACAGATTGGCTTCCTATCCTTCCATGAACTGTTAACCTTATGCAAAATCTGTGAGATAATCAATACAGTCTAGATTTTTTTTGGAACATGTATTACTATCCCTCGAAATATTTGCCTATAATAGAAATTCCTCATCTTCTGTTTTTCCCTGTCCCCTTCTCATCTTTAATAGCGTAGCTTAACAGGAAATAAAACAAGAGCTGTTTTTTTTAAACGTCACTATCCTCTGCTTGCAAATTGCAAGCATAGCACATTGCATTCTTTGTTTGTTTCCAGGAAAAAAGTTGTCA
>CM042851.1:23257-47661 GCA_023653725.1 Bungarus multicinctus
CTTTGCTGAGCTTCAGCCTGAGTAACTTCTGCAGCCTTTCCTGGGATTAAACATGGTAGCAAGTCATTCATGCCCTCATCACTTTATATATGGACAACTACAATTGACTTTTATGGGACTGCCCTTGAATACCATCCAGAAAATTAAATCAATATATAATACAGCTGCCCAGATGCTATTAAGGAAAAACAAAATTGTCACATTGCACCAAAACTTCAGATTGATTAGCCACCTTGTTTCTAGATGCAGTACAAGAAACAGGTTATACAGTAATCTAAGAAAACTCTACACAACCTGGTTATCTCTGAGACTACTTACTCCATGTATAATGTCCATGTCTACAAAACACTGCAAGTTCTCATGTTCAACAAGTTACAAGAGCAAATATAGAGACAAATTTGAAATAAGACCCGCACTCTCACATTTGAACTTCAGGAAGGAAACTAAGATCTGGTTTTCTCAGGATCATTTTATGTTCAACAGGTGCACCTGCAAGAAATGATGAGTGGTAGCAATAACTATTATATGATAAAGTATTTCAATTTTAATTGTGTATTTTGCATTTTAATCACCATACATAAACATATACATTGTATATATTGTACTCATATATACATACACATCCATGTATTGTATTATTTTTGAATTGATAATATTGTTATGTATATAGTTGTCTTGTAAGATTCAAACAGTTCAAATGGTATAAAAAATCTGTAATAAATAAATCATGAATTTTTTCCCTTTGATTTTATGTCTACATAAAAAAACCTACTAATCTTAGTTAAAAATCAGTGATTATTATAATCAGGATTTATTTCAAAATGTCCCTTGTCTTCCAGGCAAATTTCATTGAATGACTGAAGGAACAAAACACACTAAACTGTGTTTAGTTCAGTCTAAACACATAAAATAATATCATTAAAAGACATAAAACTGGGTTTAATCTGTTATATTTTAAGGATCAAAGGGATGAAGGAACAAAATTGCTGTATCAGTTTTAAATTTAAAAAGACCTTTAATTATTTTTTTCTTTAAAGTGCCATTTTATACTAAGAATTAAGGTTTATTCAGCATGCTTCCAAGCAAGAGCATTGGTAGACAACTTGCAACTCTCAGGACTGAAAAAGCTTCTTGGATGAGAAATAAAACATTTTCAAGGAAAAAAGCAAAGAAAGGCCAGTTACTTTTGAAAAGTACTTTTGGCAACCCTTAAACTAATTTCAAAATATTCATGGTCCTTAAATTCACCTACCCAATAAGCATTATTAGCCTTTTTCTTGGCAACTCATTGGGAGATCACAGGATAGGCAGGGAGGGAAGGGAGGTATTCCAGTGGTGATATTCAAAAATTTTTACTACCGGTTCTGTGGGCATGGCAGGGGAAGGATACTGTAAAATCTCCAGTCAGAGATGGTATTTGCTGGTTCTCTGAACTACTCAAAATTTTTGCTACCAGTTCTCCAGAACTGGTCAGAACCTGCTGAATACAACCTCTGGGGTATTCAAACAACAAGATGCCATAAATAATAAAGGACTTGGTGGAGAGAGAAAAAATAACCTACATAGGCTCTGGCCATGCTCAATTTTTTTGTTCCTAAGTTATTGACATGTCATTGTCATACATATACCACTGAAGTCTTAAAGTGGCAGTTACCACTATAAATCAATATCTTTCCAATCTTTTCCTCAAAGATTAGAAAGAAGAGAAAGGGTATGAGATTGTCATTAGTCTCTCCCTTCTTCAAAACAAGAAAATCATAGAAGGGAGAGATCATATGGCTAGAATTCAGGGAGCTAGGCAAGGTAATTTGTAGTTTGTCTTAAGACTCCTAGATGCTCTAGCCCAGGACCGTATCAAATTCCCACCTAAATACCACATATACTAAAATTGTTCAAGTTGGGAAACCTGCTTTAGTATATTAAGCTTTTCTGTGTTGAATTTCTTAAGACGTCCCATTTAAATCCAAATAAGATAAAAACAAAGAAAATGTCCAGAGAACTCTTGGAATTTTTTATGTCTCTATAGGACTATTAAAATACAGCTTGATCGAAACTGGATTTAAATACTGTGAACTACTGAGATTTAGAGAAATTATTCGGAACATTATTTGAATATAACTTTTTCCCACTGTGCAAGCAAAAGCAAATATGTATGAATGGATAGACAGCTGTTTTGATCATATTGCTGCAATGTAGTCAGGCAGCTTTCAGCTTTTCCAGTAGTGCAATCCAATCCAATTAATGGGATCACCTTTCCCACCTCTAAATATCAAAAGATTTGATCCTTTGTCCATCAAATCACCAGTCTGAACCTTTTATTTTGGATATGTTTATAGGTATCTGTTTATAATTTAGACATTTCAAAAAATACAGATTTTTGAAAGCAGGTCTAAAATCAAGTGCCCTGGAAACATATTTCATTATGTGTGCATAATGGAGCGTTGGGGTGTGCATAAGTGCACCAAGATGCCTACCGTCTCTGTTCTATTGTTTCTTTTTTTATTACTATTTTCTTATATGTATCCATGTATTCATAACTATGTTTTTACTTATACCTATTATCTTGTAAGCAATTGACATAAATAAATAAATAATCAAACAAACAAATAAATAAATAAATAAATAAATATGTGTTCCATAACTCTTTCAGGAATGCACCTTCTCTTCTTCTCCTAATTCATTTAGTCATTCTTTTATTTTTTGTCATTCACTGTCCTTTCTTTTATCCCTCTTATTCCCTCCCTTTAATATCATACAGCCAGACACTAGAATCTTTAGTTTAATCCTTCATTTATTCAAATACTGTTTAGAGCACAGAACAGGACAAAGGACAGCGAGCATCATCAGAAGAATTCTGTTGTCGTTTAAATGTGGGAATAAACTGAATTTGAGAATCTTCAGTTACAACTTCCCAGACTTGTATCAAGTGATTCAGTTTACAACCAGATTCTGATACCATTGAAGATGTGCTGTGAGTAAAATATATACACATAAATATTTTTTAAGAGGACTAGTGTAGTGGATTAAGGAGAACTGCAAGCTACAAGGGTCTTTTAATTTTGAGCAGCCTGCTAGCTTCTAGTAAAAATCAAAGAAGTTATTATGTTATTATTATTTATTCCCCTGTGCTGAAAAAAATCAAAAATTAATGCTTTTCTTACTTTTTTCCTTTAGCCTGTACCTCTCTCCTCTCTTTTCGTCTTCCCCATTTGCTCACTATTTTCATTTTCATTTGTACTTTATAATTTGATAAACTAATAAAATTACTTTGTAAATAAAAAAGAATCAGAGAAGAGAAAGAACTTGAGAAGGAGAGAAGTTGGTGTATCCTTGTGCCCAGTGAATTTTAGTGGGAACTCCCTGTGAGAAACAAGAATTCTGGAAAACAGATTTCATGTGACAGGACCTAATAATAATTTATCTAAAAAGCTTTGAGACAACTAGAAACAATAAAGTGAAGTTGGCACGGTAGTTAGTCACGCAAGGAATTATTTATTTCTTTTATTTATTGCTCAATATACAGTAGTTTTACATCTGCTCCAATTAGCTTGTTTGTTTTCTCCAACTGTTTACAGGTTGCTGAGTAGTAGCTGTGGTATGCAGATTTCAACCTCATGTAAGTTTTAGTTAAACTATTCCCTCAAATCTCTACTTCGTTATCCTCATACTTGATTATTTATGATTGGTTTGCAAAATAGCAACTGCACTTCAAGACTATGAAATTAATAAATCAGTAAAAAAGACAAAACCAAAGCTATATTTACAAGATTATTCCTGAGGAAAGAGAATTTTCTGTTCTTTGCCTCCAGATTCCATGTGGGAGGACACATCTTTCTAATCAAGAATGGGTGGTGACAGAACAACCAACTCCTTGTAGAAATAACCACACCCAAGTAGACAATTGAAGGAAGGAAGGAGCAGGTTACTCTCCAGAAGATAGGCAGTCACAACAAACAAACATACATAAGTTTTCCTCTATGTACAATTGTCTTATGATTTACTATTGATTTTCCCAATTTTTTTAATTGACTTCATTTGAACAGGTTTATTAATCCATAACTACCCTTTTGCTCCATCGGCGCCAAATAGTTATATCATTTGTACTAAATATTGAAAACCTGATTGTAGATCAATGTACAACAGAAAGCTAACAAAAAGGAATTATTTTTGCAATACTATATTCATGCAAGTTAGAGCTATTATTAATACTTCCTCAACATTCTACCTACCCCATTTTTCCACCATCAGCAATGCTTTCTTGAAACATAATTTACCACTATATAGGCAGGCCTTATATAGTTTTTTGTTTTTAAATTATTCTATGGTCTTAAATCAAAGTAAAAATAAAAAAGACCTCTAGATTTCTTAATATAGATTTCTCCTTAGGCAACTTGCTAACTGTGCTTTCATTATTTTCAGAGAAAATCCTACATATTCTAATCCCTGACATTTAGTCTGAGTTTGTGAAAGTCTATGTCACTCTCAACTGTTAATTATTATTTTATTAGTTTCTTGCTGAAATAATCCAGACTCCAAATTATATATCTACATTCAGAGAAACAGCATTCCAGCATATTTGTGTTTCAGCAATATTAGAAGGTCAAAAGAATATAAACACAGCAGCAATTTTAAAACAGCAATTTTGCAATAAACATATTAAATATAAGTAGCATTTTAGTTCTTTGCACGATGTAAGATAATTTGAATCTTGGAATTATTGCCTAGAATAGTCAAAAATGATTAAAAAAAACAAACTTAAACTTGTTTGTCATTTAACATATTAATTCATGAGCTCTTAGTTGAGATCCTTGTCTGTGTCTTCCTTTCCATTGCAAAGGAAATAATAAAAAGGCATGTTTATGATTCAGCAATCATGCCATTAGATTTTGGCATCCAAGAAAGTAATAAGGTGCCTCACTGGTTTTATTTAATTAAATATAATTTTTCTATATATCTGTATGGATGGATAGATGTCTCTCTGTCTATCTATCTGTCATCTATATATTTGTCATATCTATCTATATCACAACTGTTTTTAATATATTCAATCTGTACCTGCAAAATTCAGTTTACTTCACCTTCAGAATGACAGTTGTGAAACCAGTTTTATTCACTAAAAATTATCTTTTGACCAATGTTTCTCTGAATCATGTTTCAGGTAGAGTGAACAGAAGCATTGTTACTTTAAAAAGAAAAAAACCTTAGTTTATGTGATACTTTTTTTGTATTTAAATTATTCACTTGTATGTATAGTATGTCTTTGAATCATTGCTGACTGCCTGAACATACATCTGCAGCTTTCTTGGCAAAATTTCAGAAGTGTCTTGCTGTTGCCTTCTTCTTACAGCTATGAAAGCCACCAAGCTAGCTTTGTATCTAAGGCAGACTAGAACTCATGGTCTGCCAGTTTTTAGTTTGATGCCTTAACCACTAAATCACCAAATTAATTTTCCTTACTAGTACTATTTTTGTTGAATGTTTGTTAAATTGCATATTGTGTATATAATAGAGGGATAGATATTCCTAATTTAATCTTATCAGATATCATAAATGACTCCCATTTCTTGTCCAATTTTAGCAAAACCCTGTAAAATAAGAGAAAGAAAGTCTTGTTTTTTCTAGACCGTCTGCAACTAAGGTATCTTTTTAGTTATCTATTTAACTAAGGTAAATAGAGAGAGAGAATCATTCAGCATTATTGGAATACTAAAGAATTTCCCCAGTTTGAAGTAAATATTACACAATATGCCCTCGCAATCTTTTTGCTGTTCCTACAACATTGCTTTCATTCCTAACTCATAGATCACTGAATAGGAGCCTCAGTCACTGTCAACTCAATGACCACAATAATCTTAGCTGTCCCATTGTTAAAGCAGTATTTTTATTATTTTAAATACACAACAAACTCCAACTATTTAATTTTGGGAATAATTCAATATGCTTCCTCCTTTTATCAGTAGCATTTCAGATTCCTGACAGGAATCACTGGATACTCCAAATTGAGAAATGAAAAAGATCTGATTTTTCCACACTGGGCTTTACACCATACACATCGGATCTTTCAGTCAATTCCCAATTTAGAGACCTTGTGAATAAAGAGCTATGCTGCCCACTTATCCACCATCTTTTGATGGCTATTCCCTAGAGTGAAAGAGGTGTGAAGTAAAGATGGGACAGGGGGTTATAACAAAACATATATCTAATCATCTGTTAAAACTAACATGAATCATAGCAGAGGTATAATGGATTGATGGTTTTTCCACCAGGTGGTGGGATGAGAGAAGAACCTTTTCTGCATGAGGACTTGTCCAGCAACAAGCAAGGATAGAAGCAGCTGACCTGGATAATGGCCATAGCAAACCTATACCTATTTAGTTTCTCTCACTTTCACAGATGAAAATAGAACTGTTGGGAAGAAGCTTTATTGCTGGAAACATTACTGAAAAAAAGAATTCAGAAAAATAACATGATAGTGTTTTCAAGATATATATACTGTTTAAAGGTGATTTTCTGATTGCTTAATAGTTCAGAATGTTTTCTAGTTTTAATTAATTTAAGGAAGCAATCATATTTTCAATTTTTTAAAAAAATCTAAAATTAAAACAGCAATGCGATATAAATAATACATTTAAAGAAATTAATATAACCAGATGGGTATTGCCTACTCTTTGTTAATTTAAAATTAGTTTTCTCTTAAGATTTCTTTCTCAAGATTTCTACAAAACTACTCTTCATTATACATAACTCATGTTGGTATGTCTACCTAAAGACAGTCATTGTGACATAGTGATTCAGATGTTAATCTGGAATTGATTCAGATTCATGTCTAACTCACTGATGACATTGAACCATCCACTCAATCCAAATTGCTCATAAATTTGGGACAAAAATTGTAGGAAAGGATCTTTCATATTCTACCTTGAATTGCTGGAGATCACCAAAGATCAGAGAAAATATATTCATGACCATTTATCAGTACAGATACTAACTATTCTGGGTATATATCAATAAACCAAAAATGCATACCCTTTTGACTTCTGATGCTATCTCTGAAGTAGATCTGTGTTGTAATGAACTGACAGCATAAAGCTTGCAAAAGACTGGAAGACCACACATTTCTTACGGAAAAGGTCATGACTTAACATACTCATATCTTTATCTGCTTATACTCCCTTTTGCCTAAGACTTAATTGAAATGGCTCAAACACTTGGTTCTATAAGGGAATGAATACTAGAAAAATCTCACATGAAAGGGGCTTAGGTCAAAGAATCCAAAAAAGCGTTTGAAATAAAGCATCATTTAGTGATTATGAATGTCAAGTTCCTATTAAGAAAGTATTCTTTTTAATTTTAATTTAAAGTCATAAAATGAAGAAAAGATAAAAAGATAAAAAGTGCATAGAAACTAAAGGAAAAAGAAGAAAAAGCAAAGAAGTAGAATAAAGAAAAAGAAATGTGTAAAGAAATTACTTTCAGTGTTCATCATAAGTAAAAATAAATTTGATAATTCATACCCCCCTTACATACAAACATTTATTCTTTCCACAACTTATGCAAAACCAGAAATCATCAAGTCATCATTTCTGGAGTGAGCAAAAAGTCCATAAACCTTTTGAGCCTGGAAAAACCTTGAAATATTTTTAAAGCCTTAAAAATCAGGCTCAAATATAGGTAAGAAACTACAAAATTATTATTAAAATCTTTAAATCTGTATATCTGCATTAACAGTGTTCTAAAACTAAAATAAAGAACCATCTTACCTATGCCCCCTCACCTTTGTGGATAGCTTCTGCTGCAAATGGTGCTCAGGCCAGCCTAGGCTCAAATGTCTTGTTCCTGACCTGTGACAGAGCCTCCACCAGATGGCCAGAAACTTAGGCACACATCAATAAGAAAAACTGTACATGGAGGCCCCTTCCTGATTCCGCTTCTAGCTTGGGGAATGAAAGAGTGAATATATGTGCATGACAAGTTGTTCACCATGATAATGACAACATGGCTGCTCTCAGCAAGTAAACAACTTCAAGCAACTTTCAGTAGTTGTGCTTATCACTTATTACCTATCCTTCCATTTTCCTTCCCCTCTGTCACAATTGATAACGCTTCTTGGATGAGAAGTGAAATGTTTTCTTCTTCCTCAAGGATAAAACAGTCCACTTGCCTTTTGAAAAAGCACCTTAGAACAGCTATGACGACTGAGAATCTTCACAGACACCTTATCTCAGTAATATTAATGAAAGCAATATAAACTTGTCGATAGTCCCTAAACATGATCTTTGTAAAGTTTAATGGCTGTTTACCCAACCATAAAAGCTGAGAGAAAATATCCCCTAAAGAAACAATCATACATGCCAAACAAAATTGTTTTAGAAAATATTTATGCATTCTTGTCTAAAATCAGTGCTGCATGTTTTGTTAACTCAGAGTATGAATAATTCTAAAATAAAGTATATAAGGTACCTAGCTGTTATTTCACATTAAAGTATATAAGGTACCTAGCTGTTATTTTGCTAGAAATGTTTCGAGTTTCTAATCTTTTCTAGATTCTCATAGGATTCTATCTTCTGCATGTGTCTAATTCATCCTTCTTTAATCTGATATTGCCTAGTTTTGTTTCTAGATCTTAGGGCACTAGATTAGGAACTGGTATTGTATCCCTATATCATTTTTTACCATAATTGATATAACATGATGGTTTGTTTTCCCTTCTACCATATGAAGCATTAAACACATAAAAGGTTAACTGTAAGCATTAATATAGATATTAACACACCATTTTAAAAAATATACCTCCAACTACTCCCCAAAGTCTTGCTCTTTTCCTTTTTCATCCTAACTGAGACCTTCCAATACTCCCAACATTAAGTGCAGTTCTTATCCACCAAAGGATTGCCCAGCCAGTTGAAAGTACAGGGCTAAAACCTGTAGTTCAGGAACATGCCAGAGCCTGAATGTCATTCTCCAAAATTCTCTTTGCTTAATGTAACAAAAGACAGAGAAACAGAGTTATATAATATGGTTATTAATGGTTATTATTAATCATATCAGTATGGTATAGTGGTATTATCATATCAAGAAAGACAGTTTGAGTTTATCTGCAGCCATAGCAACTTATTGAGTATCTTTGATATGGTCATTGTTTTGCAGCCAGACTACAAGTTTGGTGCTATAATAAAAAAAAAATGAAGTTATTTCTATAGCACACCTTTAGAAAAAATAATAAACAAACTAAATTAAACAAAATAAAATAACAATAGCAATAACACTTAGACTTATATACTGCTTTACAGTGCTTTACAGCCATCTCTAATGGCTTACATAGTCAGCATATTGCCCCCCACTATCTGAGTTCTCATTTAATCCACCTTGGAAAGATGGAAGGCTGAGTCAACCTTGAGCCAATGGGACTTGAACTGCCAAACTGCTGGCAGCCAGCAGTTAGGAGAAGTAGCCTGCAGTACTGCATTCTAACCAGTGTATCACCACAGCTCATAAAATTAAGGTTATTGTCAAGTTAACTAAAATACTAAATATTTATTCTGTTTTCCTTAGGAAGAATACATTAGGAGTTTCAGTGGGTATGTTTTTATTTGTAAAGCATTTATTTGTCAAGCATTAGATGCCAGCTATGAAGACATATAGAATTGCTTCTTATGGGTAGGCTATCTAAGTGTTGCCTTCTTACCAGACAACTTATAACAGTACAAAGTATCTTTATAATGTAAAATGTGACCATTGCACCATCCTTGTGTAACTTGTTCACCTGGTTGCTCTGCACTCAAGGTCATCCCTGTGACAAAAAATTCCACTGCACTTGCATATGCTTCAACTAACAGTCCAACCATGGGTGTTTCAATCCCTGGCTAGCAACTGCATACAATCAATCCCTGGCTAGCAACTGCATACAATCAAATTTAGTTCGAATGCCATTTTGCAAACTCAGCTACAAAGAATAATTTTGATTTGTTTCACAGAAAGTGCAGGTTGGAATGATTTGTTATAAAAGCACTACTGTTACCACAGGTTTTCTTATCAAACATATTTAAATATTTTTATATCTGCATAATAGGTGTTTCTGTTCATTATTCAAATACATAGTGGCCTTTAATTCACGAGCAGGGCCTTAATTATAAATTTATATATACAATTATATAATTTAGTTATAAAGCTGGTATACTGCAATATGACAAATCATCATTTGCCTTCTTAGGGTAGAAGATAACTATCTAGTAAGGTGAAATGGTTAAGGAAATTTTCCAAAAGACTTCATTCAGCCAAAATATAAGATGACAAAGCCTTAATCACAGCCCATGGAAAATGCAGCCTAATTCCAGTGATATTAGAACATTGTAAATTGAATAATACTTGTAGTAGGATGTCCAAGAATTTTGTCTAATTATTCTAAGCCAGAAGATTCCTTAAAAATAATTTTTGTGGTGGTACCTTTAAAGTCAGTAATTGACTCCTGGTATCTTTCTGAACAAGTTCCTACTTTTTTTTAGCAAGATTTTTTTGGAAGTGATCTGTGGGAAAAGGTCGTTGAACTATATAAAACAGGAAAAAGATATAAAAAGAATCCAAGGAATTGAGAATGCCAATCATCAATGTTCAAACTCTAATCAAGAAGTGGAAAATGAGGGGTTCTGTTGAAACAAACCACAGTCAGGTAGACCAACTAAAATTTCAGCCACAACCGCCAGGAAAATTGTTTGGGATGCAAAGAAAAACCCACAAATAACTTCAGGTGAAATACAGGACTTTCTGAAAACATGTGATGTGGCTATTTCAAGATACACAATAAGGAGGCACCAGAAGAAAGATAGGCTGCATGGTTGAGTCACCAGAAGAAAGCCATTACTACGCAAATGCCACAAAGTATCCCATTTACAATACACTAAACAGCACAGAGACAAGCCTCAACCTTCTGGCACAAAGTCATTTGGAGTGATAAAACCAAAATTGAGCTTTTTGGCCACAGCCATAAATGCTACATTTGGAGAGGAGTCAACAAAGCCTATAATGAACAGCACACCATTCCTACTATGAAACAAGGAGGTGGATCGCTGATATTTTGGGGATGTGTGAGCTACAAGAATTTGGTCAGAATTGATAGCAAGATGAACGCAGTATGTTATTAAAAGATACTGGAGGAAAATTTGCATTCATCAGCCCAGAAGCTGCACATAATACTTGCACATTCCAACATGACAATGATCCTAACACAAGGCTTAGTTTTATTGGTTATCGGTTATTGGCTACAGCAGAATACAATGAAGGTTCTGAAGGTTCACTTCAGTCTCTTGACCTCAATGTCATTGAGCCACTCTGAGGAGATCTCAAATGCAAGACAGCCCAAGAATTTACAGGAACTGGAGGCTTTTTTCCAGAAAGAATGGGCAGCTTTACCATCTGAGAAGATAAAGAGCCTCATCCACACATACCACTAAAGACTTCAAGCAGTCATTGATGTTAAAGGGGGCAATACACCTGTGGTGGGATTCAAATTTTTTACTACTGGTTCTGTGGGTGTGGCTTGGTGGACATGGCAGGAGAAGGATACTGTAAACTCTCCAGTCACAGGTGGTATTTGCTGGTTCTCTGAACTGCTCAAAATTTCCACTACCAGTTCTCCAGAACTGGTCAGAACCTAGTGAATACCACCTCTGCAATACACCATATTAAGAACTGGGGTATGCAAACTTTTGATCAGGATCATTTGGGTAGTTTCTGTTGTCATTATGATTTAAAAGAGTAAACACAGTTGATTTATGACAAAGCAACCACTAACCATGAGTGAAAGAAAAGTTTTTGAGTTATCATTCATATTCTCTGAAAATGGCCAAGAATCATAAATTCTGCCAGGGTATGTAAACTTATGAGCACAACTGTATTTTGTTACACAGCTGGTTCTGCCAGTTACGTTTTTTTTCAAGGAAACTTTCCCTCAGTGATGGACAGAAGTAAATTAATGTTTATTCAGAAAGGTGTTTGTTCCAGGATTTTAAATCAAGGGTTTAAAAACAGATGCCATTATATAATACTACTTTTTTGGTTCTTTAGTTTCAAATTTTTTGGTTTCTCAAAATTAAGTTTTTAATTTGTATCATTGCCAACACATAATGTTAGTATCAATCAATATTTACTAAAGCAAAGTCAAATTGAGATAATACCTTTTCAGAAGGGATTTTTTTCCAGTCTAAGTTGAACTACAGATCAGCTGTTCACATAAAACAGCTTTAACGTTAGCATTTATTAGATGTGCTGACTTTAACCCCCACATTCTCAGCAATCATTACTTAGCTCATGACTTGGTGAGTATTGAATTTTAGTTATCTGGGGTGACCAAATTGGGAAAAGCTAATAAAGCTATTTAATTTTTTGCAAGAAAAATGTTTATTAATATCTCAGACCTAAAATTCTTAGGTCTTGTGTGTGTCACTAGGTCTGCTCTAAAAAAAGAAAAACAATAAAAGGGCATGAAATCTACCAAATTTTAATTTTTTTGAGGCAAAGCACATGGACAAATAACTTTTCAGTATAATTTAATGCAATGTTGCGTACTGCATTTCTCTATATAATATAATTTCTTTTCTAGTTATAGCTCTTGTTGTATGAACTTTTGACCACTCATTCCTCAGGGAAAACTACACTTAAGAAATCATAGATTACTTTATTACAAATAGCTATTTGGTCTTTGAAGCATACTCTAATTAAGATACAGTGAGTGCTATAAAATATTTGCTTAGTTCAATTTCTGAGCATGAATCTCAGTGCCTGACGCTGCTGAGTAAATGAATATAACTGATATAAGCAATGAATCTATATTATTAGAGTTACAGGTTTAGAGGTTCAGAGTGTCATTTAGCAGAATAAATATAACAAGGTTGCCCTATCGTATCAACAATCATACTACTTTGATTCTGGGATCCCAATATATAGAGAGTATCCCATAGTGAGAAGGCTCAAGAAGGAAAAAATGCCGCAAATTGCCTGTTGTGCCTTTGTTGTGAATTATGTCAGTAAAGTTTTGTATAAATTAAATTAAAATAATTCAAAGTTTACTGGAAGTCACAAATATTTAACATTTGTTTCAGACTTTTAACAAGAGTGCAGATAAGGTTTCATGTATTCATAATTATAATCAAACACAGTGGTATTTTCTGCTGATCTAGCTTTGCACTTCCTTGCTGTGATCTTATTTCTAAATAAGCTATCAGTTGTATTAATCTCATGTGTCAACAATTCATTACTTTTTTGCAGCTGTGGTAGTATTCAAGAAACAATTGGAGAAGATTTGTTTCAAGTGTAGCCTCCATAGATACAATGGATCTGTAACCTTTGGCTGGAAAAGTGCACAAAACAGAGGCACAGAGTGAGAATCAGACCCCACAACTATGGTCATGCAGTTTCTTCCTGCCCCTCCAAACTTAGATGCCTCTTCGTTTGTAGGAATTACAGGTGAAACTCAGAAAATTGTAAGTGCATTTATTTCAGCAATGCAATTAAAAGGTGAAACTAATATATAGACTCATTACATGCAAGCAAGATAGTTCAGCCGTGATTTGTTCATAATTGAGATGATTATGGGCTTACAGCTTATGAACCCCCAAAATCCACAATCTCAGGAAATTAGAATATTACATGCAATCAATAAACAAAGATTGTACATAGAACAATATCGGACCTCTGAAAGTATAGCATGCATATGTACTCAGTACTTGGTTTGGGCCCCTTTTGCAGCAATTACTGCCTCATGCGGCGTGGCATGGAAGCTATCAGTCTGTGGCACTGCTGAGGTACTTTGGAAGACCAGGATGCTTCAATAGTGGCCTTCAGCTCTTCTGCATTGTTCGGTCTCATGTCTCTCATCTTTCTCTCTGGCAATGCCCATAGATTCTCTATGGGGTTCAGGTCAGGCGAGTTTGCTGGCCAATCAAGCACAGTAATCCCACGGTCATTGAACCAGGTTTTGGTGCTTTTGGCAGTGTGAGCAGGTGCCAAGTCCTGCTGGAAAATGAAGTCAGCATCCCCTTAAAGCTCGTCTCTAGAAGGAAGCATGAAGTGCTCCAAAATCTCCTGGTAGATGGCTGCATTGACCCTGGACTTAATGAAGCACAGTGGACCGACACCAGCAGATGACATGGCTCCCCAAATCAACACAGACTGTGAAAACTTCACATTGGACTTCAAGCATCTTGCAGTGTGTGCCTCTCCATTCTTCCTCCAGACTCTGGGTCCATTGGTTTCCAAATGAGATGCAAAAGTTGCTGTCATCAGAAAAGAGGACTTTGGACCATTGAGCAACAGACCAGTTCTTTTTTTCTTTAGCTCAGGTAAGATGCTTCTGACGTTGTTTGTTGTTCAGGAGCGGCTTGACAAAAGGAAGGCGACATTTGAAGCCCATGTCCAGGATCCGTCTGTGTGTGGTGGCTCTTGATGCACTGACTCCAGCCTCAGTCCACTCCTGGGAAAGTCCCCAACACTTGAATGACCTTTTCCTGACAATCCTCTCCAGGCTGTGGTCATCCCTGCTGCTTATGCACCTTTTTCTTCCACACTTTTCCCTTCCACATAACTTTCTATTAATGTGCTTTGATACAGTACTTTGGGAACATCCAACTTCTTTTGCAGTTACCTTTTGAGGCTTTCCCTCCTTATGGAGGGTGTCAATGATGGTTTTCTGCACAACTGTCAGGTCAGCAGTCTTTCCCATGATTGTGATTCCTATTGAACCAGATTGAGAGGCCATTTAAAGGCTCAGGAACCCTTTTCAGGTGTTATGGCTTAATTAGCTGATTAGAGTGGAACACTTTGAGCCTAGAATATTGAACCTTTTCATAATATTCTAATTTTCTAAGATTGTGGATTTGGGGCTTTCATGAGCTGTAAGCCATAATCATCTCAATTATGACACATCACGGCTTGAACTATCTTGCTTTGCATGTAATGAGTCTATCTCATATATTAGGTTCACCTTTTAAGTTGCATTACTGAAATAAATGAACTTTTGCACAATATTCTAATTTTTGAGTTTCACCTGTATTACTCACCCCTCTCGTGGAAAAATGAAATATCCTAGGAAATATTAAAAAGGCAGAATATTTCCCCTAAAAAGAGTAGAAACTCAGAAGCAGAAACTCACCTTAAAGCAGACACTCAGCTCTCCCCCTCCCCCTTTGCGAATAGGCCATTACTCTGGTCTAGGCCAGTCTATTTTACATAACAAAGATCTACTCCAGGTAAAGCTACAATAGAAATTGTCCAAAGCCCTTTCATTACATCATCATCCAGCAAGGCTCAACCAAGCCTGGGACTCAGGACAGCCTACAGAGTTGCCCCGGCCTGGCCCCATGGGAGTCTGACAACCAATCAGAATACAAGCTTAAATTCAAATCCCAACAGAGGGTATAAAACCCAGGCACTTTCAGCATCTCAGCCCTTCCTTCTTTGGAGCTCCAAGCCATGTGGTCCTGTCCACCATTAAACCATCTTTTCCAAACAGCCTCCATGTTTCCAGTGTCTTTTTCCCCACTTGGACTAAACCCAAAAGAATAATTTTTCCAACAGTTGCTACCTCAGTTGAAATATAACTGAGTCATCCACCCATTTAGCTTCTGTTGGACAATGGATGGCATTATGGGATGATGGAATAATGGACCTTGAACCTACCATATTATCTAGTTAGCACTCTTTGTGTCCACTAATCAAGGAGAGAAGCAACTTACAACTAAGGAGAAATTTTCTGACAGCTAAAACAATTAATTGGTGGAACAACTTGCCTCCAGAAGTTGTAAATGCTCCAACACTGCAAGTTTTTAAGAAGAGATTGGAGAACCATTTGTCTGAAGTGGTGTAGGGTTTCTTGCCTAAGCAGGGGGTTGGACTAGAAGACCTCCAAGGTCCCTTCCAACTCTGTTATTCTGTTCTACTATCATCTGACTTAACATTGTAAACAAGGCTGATCCAACATATTTTGTTACTTAAGATGAAGTAGCAAAGTCCAGTCAACTGAAAATCCCACAATTAGCAATCCTGTCTCAGCCAACAGAAATATATTAAACGATCATTTATGTGCCATCAAGTTGGTATTGACTCTTAGCAATTACTCAGATAGATTTTCTCTATGACAATTGGTCCCTAATTTGTCTTTCGGGTTCTTCTAAAGATACATCACTGTAACTGAGTCCATCCACTTTATCGGATATATTTATTTTAAAATCCCTTTCTGGAATCCAACATTGACTGATGGTTAAGATATATGTTTTAATTTCCAATTGATTTCTCAGTTTGATTCTAAAAAAATAGGTGTCTGTGATGGAAACTGACCTTCATCTGGTACCATTGATTTAAAGTGGTTGTGAGTTAGGATTTTTATTCTCAAAAAATATTCTATAGATAAATTGTAATAGCATCTGATTGCAAATCCACCTGACATAACTGCTTTAATGGAATAAAAATTTTAAAAATTTGGAACCCTTCAAGAACCCCCCTTTTAAAGTGACAAGACCTGGCTGGAGAAAAAAAAGGCCATTGTTTTAAAAAACTGTCTTTTCTTGGATGTATTTGCATCCATAGTTTCGGTTTAGTAAAATAACGTTCCATGAAATACTTACAAAATTAAAGGAAACTTTTTACGATACCTCTTGAGGATCTATTGTAGGTCAAGATGACATTGTTATTTTTAGAGAAATTAATGACTTTTTAATAAATAGAAATGACTATAAAGGTCATATACCATACTTATTTCAGTGGAAAAACTATCATAAAGTTAGAAAAGTAATTCAGAGGAAAGAAAACTCAGAGTATCACTAATTGAACATCCTGTGATGCAGGTTTTTTTTGTCTTAATACAGGACACTGCCTGTTTAGCTTATTAGAAGAGTTTGTTAATATTTCTCAAACAGATGCTGTGCACTACAGCATGCATATTTATCCAGTGAAATTACTGTCCATTTGAAAAGTGTGTGAGAAGATAATTGGCACAGAACTATGAATTCAAATGAAAGTATCTCCGGGTGATGGACATCCAAATTACAGAATGCATGCAAAGCCCAAAACAGGAAGTGCGCAGCATTACAGATAAGAGTTGAACTTTGCAAATAAAATAGGATATAACAACATGATAGCCAAAGACTAAATGAAAGTATTGTTATTTCTGAAATCTTGGAAGCATTATCATATTTTAGTGCCAATTTTCATGGTCAGGTTAAAGAAAGGTAGTGCATTGTCTTCATTCATATTTAGTCTAAACTCACTAACTTAAGTTAAAACCTTGCAAAATGAAAAGCTCAAGAAACAAAATGTCATCCCTCTCCTTCCCCTTTCCCTTTTCTTCCCCTTTTTTGTTTATAATGATGAATATTTCTCATGGTTAAAAGAGTTGTACCCAATTCTGTACATTTTGATGATGGTTCTAATATATCATGCTACATGTTACCAAATGGACAATTCTGAACTTCAGATGAACCATGTTGGTGACTGGAAGGATTTTTGCATATGGAGCACTAGGTGCGTGAGAAAATTAGCAATGTGAAGATTCAAGAGAATTGGAAATACAGCTTTTTGACTACTAACGTATGGAAAAGATCAATATATACCAGATTTTTATATCACCTTTTGTTCAGGAATTAAAAGAAGGGTGAGTTTTCTCCATCATAACTGTTCTGAGAGAGTGCAGCTGATTCAAAGTCACAAAGTTAGTTGCCACAGCTGAGAGTGGATTCAAACGTGGGTATCGCCATTTGTAATCCAACACTTCAACCACCATACCACATTGTCTCTTGGAAATTAAAATTATTAATTACTCCTTTTGAATAGAATGGCTATAGAAAAAAATAGTTAAGGCAAATTTATAATTCTTGATTTATCACCATCATTGAACCCAGAGTTACGGTTGCAAGCCATGTTAAACAGGTCACCATGTGTCTATGCCTGATTTTACAACTTATTTTGCAGTGGTTATTAAGCAAATGCTGCAGTTGTTAACCCATTTTCCTCAATGGACTTTCTTTGCTAGGAACCGAAAGTAAATGCTGGAAACCAGAAAAAAGAAAAGAAGAACCCTGAAAAAATGTTGTTGCATGACCAAGGGACACTATAAACAGCAATACATACGAGTTGCTTGCCAAGCAATTAAAATGCGATCACATAAATGTTGGATGGGGGAAGGTACAGCTGTCAGAATTTTGCAAACAAATCATAAGTAGCTTTGTGGTGGCCCACCATAACCTCAAATGGTTGCTAAGCAATTGGTTGTTAATTAGATATACCCAGTTGCTGGAACTATTCATTTTTATATCAAAAGTGTAATTGATTATTGTGTTTAGTGAGAAGACAGTCCAAGTAGAGAGGAAAAAAAAGGTGATGGAGATAGGTTATTGTGACTGACTGTGAGAATTACCTTGGGAGACAGAAGGAGGAAGAACTGCAGCCCAGACAATGATCAGACAAAAATATGAGAGGTCTCTTGGAGACCTAGTGGATAATCAAGTATGAGCCAGCACTGGGCTGTGGCTGCCAAAAAAGCCAACACAGTCCTAAGCTTCATTATCAAAGGGATAGAATCAAGATCATGTGAAATGTTAGTATCACTTTAAAATGTCTTGGTAAAACCCACATCTGGAATATTGCATCCAGTTTTTGTTGCCACAATATAAAAAAGATATTGAGACTCTAGAAAGAGTGCAGAGAAGAGCAACAAAGATGATTAAGGGACTGGAGGCCCAAACTTAGGAATAATAGTTGCAAGAATTGGGTATATCTAATCTAATGAAAAGATGGACTAGGGGTGATATGATAGCAGTGTTTCAATATCTAAGGGGCTACCACAAAGAAGAGCAGCTCTCCAAAGCACCTGAAAGCCAAACAAGAAGTAATGGATGGAAACTAATCAAGGAGAGAACCAACCTAGAACTAAGAAGAATTTTCCTGATAATTAGAACAATGGATCAGTGGAATGACTTGCCTTCAAAAATGGTGGGTGCTCCATCACTGGAGGTTTTTAAAAAGAGATTGGACAACCATTTGTCTGAAATTGTATAGGGACTCCTGTTGGAGCAGGAAGTTGGACTAGAACACTTCCAACTCTGTTGTTTTGTTATGCGGTTATATTTCAGCTCACAGAAGGACATAGAAAACATCTCAGAAGGGACTGTCCATAGTGCTCTGGAAAGTAGACAGACTTGCAAGTTTCTGTGATTCTAACCTCCTGTTAAAGGTAATGTTAGTACCAGAGGTGGTATTCAGCAGGTTCTGTTCAGTTCTGGAGAACCAGCAGCAGAAATTTTGTGTAGTTCAGAGAACCGGCAAATACCACCTCTGACTGGAGTTTTACGGTATCTTTCCCCTACCACAGTCACAGAACTGATAGTAAAAAAATTGAATCCCACCATTGGTTTCCTGAACTACTTGAAACAGCTGACAGATATAGAACACTGTCTATTGCAAACAAACAAGTCCAGCTTTTATTTCAAAATTTAGTGTAATCCTTTAAAACAGAAATAAAGGTGAGCTATTCTATCTTCAATTGCTTATTAGAAGTAAAATTCCTTGAAAGGAAAAAAAAAAAAAAGGAAACTGATCCTCTTGGGATCCTTTGTTCCTGATGGGTACAATCTCTACAGAAGGCAACAATGCACAATGGTAACAATTGCATAGGTTTATTGATTCAAAGCTTTACACAGTTGTCCCTGAATACATTTTTGCAGTTCCAGCACAATTAATTAGAGGCACGCTTTGCTGATCAACAGGATTTTCCTAACTAGTGTAAGCGGAGGGGCTGTCTAAATCAGCAGCCATGGAGTTAGCAAAAATTGCTTTGTAGCTCCTTGACTTCAGAAAGATTACTCATTATGACAATGGTAGCCAAGTAGTTACAGAGTAAGAGCAAGGCATAGAATGGGGTGCTTACAAATGAAGTACCCACACAGAGATACACACACACATGCACATACATACATAAACTCTCTTAAAGAATTCTTCTTCTTCTCTTATTTTATGCCATTTTATGCCATTTTTCATCAGTCTTGAACGGAATATTATTGCAGGTTAGAAGGAAGTTTAGGGAAGGTGCTGTCTGTTCTTGGATTGTGCTTGGAAGTGCAAGTCCTGACTCCTGATACTTTGATGCAACGGGTAATCTTTGATCTCCTACTTCTTGCACCAGGATTTTGGCACATCAAAATTCCACGGATTCCCCTTTTACCCATACAAGTGTTTGTCTGGACTGAATGTACTTCATTCACGTGATCATTCCTCAGCCATTATGGTCAGAGCAAGAGGTTCTTTGTTGAGTCAGTCTATAAAGAAGTTCCATCCTATTCCATTCCAAATGGAGTTTCTCTGGTTCAGGCAGCTGTTGGGTTTTATATCTTAAATCCCCTTTAATGAGGCTGCTAAAATGTTCAAACTTGACTATCTTCCTGCCATAAGCAAGAAAGTAATAATTAAAATACCATGAAAGCATTTCCCGGTGAATGTTTGCATAATACCTCAGGAGCATAATTTGTCATCTTGCAAGCAACAATGAACATCAGAGCAGGTGAAGGACAGTAGACAGTAGACATCCCAGCGAGGTGACGACCTCATGTCCCAAGCAGAGTTGTTGACTTTCTAAAATGCTAAAGTGGAATAGAGCTGTTTTCTCCATATCTGGGATGCCATCCTCAAAACAGCTTTGGAAGATGTTTTCAAAAACAGGATTTCTTGGCCTGATCAAAATTCCCTCCCTTTCCTCCTCCCTCCGTGCTGTTTCATAAAATGTTTCCTTGGCTTCTAAACAATCCCATTCCTGGCTTTGTTACAACTAATACTTTCAGTACCTCTTTTTTTGTGCACTAATAAAAAAGCAGGCTTGGCAAGTTCAGCCCTTCATGGCTCTGTTTTGAAAAGGTGGTATGAAAAGACCCCTACTGGAGACTGGGAAATATAGGAATATACTGGCTAAATAGGTCTGATTTTTTTTTTCCAGATCATTAGCCAAGTTAAGTCTATTTCAGCAAAATCTGAGATGTTCCAATTTTGGGAAGCAATGGAACTACAGCCAGAAAAGTAAACTAACACTGTATTTTGGTTACATTTGTTCTTTTGCAGCTAAGCTTTGCCAAAACCAAGTGCAACTATTCTTAACATTAGTGGGGAATATTGCTAACTAAAGTTGGTAAACTCTTACTTGTTCTCTATTTTACTAAAACCTTTATATAATACCCTTAATTGACCAAAAATTCAGAATTCTGATGTTATGTTGACGGCAGCAAGACTAATCTACACACAGAAATGGAAGGTCACCTTGATCCCCACAACAGATAAATGGCTACAAAAATTGATGGAGTTTGCAGAAATGGCTAAATTGACTTCTTTAATTAAAGAAAAAAAATACGAATACCTTTATTTCTACTTGGAAACCACTTCTGCACTTTGTCCTTGAGGTGGGGAAAAAATGAAACTTTGATTTTAGGTTTTACTGATTAATTAGATTCGTTGTTATAGAAACGGCTAGTTACTATTATTATGAAAAAGTAAAAAGTTGAGAGTAGATCTTAATGCCATATTTTACTGCACCAAAGGAGTTGGAAGTCAATGCCTTTTTTCCTTTTTCCTTTGCTTTCTCCCACTAATCACTTCCCTTTCTCCTTTCCTAATTTCCCTAATATTTGCTTTTGTATTATCTTTGTATGTCATATTATAAATTAATAAAACTATTTAAAGTCGAACCCTTAATTGACCAAAGCCATGGTGGATATCAGAGGCAAACATTTATGGCTCCAGGGGGTGTGATTGTAGCATATAGACTATTTTAACTTCAAAAGTAGGAAGAATAAGAGCACAAATTAACAAATGAAATTAAAAGAAAATTAAATGATGTTGTGGAGCTATGAAATTAAGAGAAAGGAGACATTATAATCGATGTGAATAAAGATGATCTGATCTGGTGGACCAAAACTGATGAATAGAAGCATGAAAGTAAAGGTATAAAAGTTATTCTGAATGAAATCGCTAAAATGTTATGCTCAAAAATATGAATTAGGATTAGTGAGGTTACTGTGTGTAGGTCTGAGAGAGAAAAAATCGAGAGATTGATAACAGTTGCATGCTGCTCTCCAATAGACATAATGGAAGACTCAGATAGGACTTTTGGAGAAAATTTTACACCATTCTGAAAAATTGTGATCCATGGTGAAAATCTGTTAGGAGACATGAACTGATGGGTAGGAATACAAACCAACAATGGAAGAATAGTAACTGGTTAGCATTCTACTTCTCTTTTAAGGGAAATATTCTGCCTTTTGAGTATATCCTAAAATATTTCATTTCTCTAGGAGAGGGATGAGTTTTAACTTCCCACAATGCTACAGATATATATTGCTTTGGAAAGGAATGTTCATGTATTTTTGTACGCAGGTGATGCTGTCTTTGTTGGCTGGAATCATATCTAATGCTTTGCAGGAAATATTAGATAGACTCTGCAATGCAATGTGGATCTGAGAATTAATAAATGAAAGAGCAAGATAATTGTGTCTGATAAGAAAAATGGAGTGATTGATTTCAAGCTATACATACATGGAGAAAAGTTAGAGCAAGGAGATGAATGTGTATGCTTTGGTAGGATATTTACTAAAGATGGGGAAATGGGCACAGGAATTTCAGATGTATAAATACAGATAGCATAGTGTATGGTTTGTTGCAAGGAATCACTATTCGTGGAAGAAATAAGAATGCTATAAAAGAGAAAACTTCTATGACTTAGTTATATGGAAGTGAGACTCAAGGAAGACAACACAAGCACAACAGTGAACTGAATAATCCACACAGGTGTCACATGTTCAGATTTTACTGAATTTCAACTTCAGTCCTGACTGATGATAAAAGATGATGGGAGCTGTGGGCCAAAAATATTTACCCAGATATAAACATACACTTAGCACATTTGGTTTGCTTACTTGAAAGCACTTGTTTTTGTAGTCACAGTTGCTCAGGGGATAAGATCAGCTAACATCAGCCTAAGAAGTCATGTGACTACATAGGAGTTCTTCATATCTAAGATCATTCATGGTTCTGTAGATGGCCCCCTAAATCACCTGTTCAATATTTCATTTTTTATCCAACCTCAGTTGGGAGTTAACAAAAGGAGAAAAAGTATAGTATATAAAATCATACATTGCAATGTCCTACCTGTCAATGAATACTTCAGCTTCAATCATAACACAAGAGCAAACAATAGATACAAACTCAAGGTTAATCGCACCAAACTTGATTGCAGGAAATACAACTTCAGCAACAGAGTGGTCAATGTGTGGAATACTCTACCTGACTCTGTGGTTTCTTCCCCAAACCTCAAAACTTTAACCTTAGACTATCTACTATTGACCTCACCCCTTTCCTAAGAGGTCTGTAGGGGGCGTGCATAAGCGCACCAACGTGCCTACCATCCCTGTCCTAATGTTTCTTTTATATATATGTATATGTATGTATGTATGTGTGTATATATATGTATGTATGTGTGTGTGTGTGTGTAAGGTTTTGAGCTGATAATTTTAAATAATAAATAAGGGAGACTAGGATAGATCTATTTCGAGCTAGTTAGCTCTCTTCAGCTAGCCATACCCTTACTGGGATTCGAACCAGGGAAGTATTACATGTGAGGCAGTTTTTCTTATATGTATCCATGTATTCATAACTATGTTTTTACTTATACCTATTATCTTGTAAACAATTGACAAAATAAATAAAATTAAAAATAAAAAAAAAGATTTTCTTAGTAAACTCCATCTGTGGAAAGAAGTTTCAAACTCTTAACATGAGAAAGGCCATTGTTCATAAAATAATGTGAGGTGAGGTGGCAAAATACCCTGAAAATAATAATCTTACTGCTAATGGTCCATGTGAAAACAAATATCAACAAGAGCTACTTGTTTGCAATTTTAACTCTATATAAATGGCCTTACAGCACGGGTGTCAAACTTGTGCTGTCACATTGCGGTGACATGACATTTTGTGGCGTTTTCTCCATTTGCTGAGTTAGGGTGGGCATGGCCTGTGTGTGATGTATCTGACCCGCAGACCACCAGTTTGACACCCCTGCCTTACAGGAACAATAGCTACAAGAGCAAAAGTTGGTTTAAGTAAGTTAAGTGGAGAAATTGTAGAGTGAAGCTTTTAACATAAAACAACTCAGAAACAGACATTTGACCACTGGATTATTTGGTGTCAGAATACAAGAATAGTAAAGTGGATAGATAGATAGATAGATAGATAGATAGATAGATAGATAGATAGATAGATAGATAGATAGATAGATAGACAGATAGATAGATAGACAGACAAACTGACAGACAGACTCCCCTTCCTGGCCCTTTGTGAGGCAGCTGCTGGCCACACGAGGCTTTCTTTTTGTGCAAAGCAGTTTC
>CM042851.1:48161-71298 GCA_023653725.1 Bungarus multicinctus
TCGGATTTGGCTTTATAAAAGACTTCAAAAAATGCGGGTCAAACTACTCTGTGAGGATAATTAGTACGTTTATCAAAATTAATTAGTGATGAAGGGATTTACAATAATGAGCTAACTTGCATGGTCAAGAATCTAGAATAAATTTATAGGTTATTATTTGAAAAATAGGATGGTAAGCTGCACATAAAGTTAAGGACATTTCCAAACTATCATTCAAGTTCAGGTTCCAGATTGCGAATAAATTTCATTACATTCGCTAGGGATTAGGGGATCGTTATGAACTATTAGAGTGATCTGCATGATTTAATATTTCAAGATAGCTAGGCTCTTTATATTACATATATTTTTATAAACCCAGAGTTACCTTGTTTGATAGGAAGTCAATACAACTAATCTAATTAATAGTATATTCAATTCTAAATATTCAAGTGATGATTGTGTCACGACTACCTGGATTTTCCCATTCAACGGAAAAAAAAAGAATGAACTTATGATCATGGATGTTTCAAAGGAGGATTTCTTATTGAACGAGATTGATGGATTCCAGCGGATTAAAGCAAAGTCTACAAAACAGTTGGGTTTTTTCCCCAAGTGGGGGTACCTCCAACTGTGGGGGGGGGAGGCCTGGGGGGGGGGGCGCCGGCGGCGCTCAAGAGGCCATTGGGCAGGGCACTCAGGGGACGTAGGCAGGGAGGGGTGGGTCGCGGGGATTCCTAGCTCACCGAAAAAAAACACACGGTGCGGCTGCGAGGTTGAGGTTTTTTTTGCAGGCACGGGGGATCAGTTGCAACGTGCAGGTGGGATTTGCTCTTCCCATCCCGGAAAGTCCTGCCTGCACTGAGCGCGAAAGAAGACAGGTTTCCCCACATGGGCTGGGTCAAGCCGGCCTGGGTCGGGCCTGCGAGGATAAAGGTCTCCAGCGGGGGCGGTTGGTTCTCCTAAGGCCTGCGTGTCGACCACTGCCTCCAAATCATCCAGGAAAGCCCAACGGCGTGGAAACCTAGAGCCTGCTCGCGCGAGCGGAGGCAATCAAACAGCCGGAAAAAAAGCCGGGGCTTTCCCCGAGCACCCCGCGCCTATGGGGTGGTGTCCGGCGACGCAGGATTCCTCTGGGGTGGGGGCAAAAGGAGTGGGGGCAGTGGGGGGGTGTGAGGAAAGCAAAAGATGCGCGCCCCTTGTTCGCCGCCAAGATTTCCAGCAAAAAGGCAGCCCAGGTTTTGAAAAGCAACGGCAACTGGAATTTTCAGCGATCATGGTAGCTGAAGCACAGCCATAAGTTAACCTAATTATCTGGGTTAAGTAATGGTGAACCTAGTACCAATCCGGATAGTTTAGTTTGCATTGTACAATACACCAAAGGTAAGTCGTTAACCACACCTTCAGCATCTCCAGTTACACCGGGCTAGCTTTAAAGATATGCATGGGTAGAGGGCATTGCCATCATTTGAGAGTGGACCAGATTCCAAGTTCATAAATTATTATCGATCAAAGAGAAGAAGGGTTATAAATATAAGGGATATCTTCTAAGGAATGTGACGGTGTTACTGTACAGTATAGTATTTTCAGGTTATCCTTTACTCGTTGTTTGATCCCTTTGACTCTGGTTACTATCTGCCTTTGTCCATTAGCAGCCTTTACTAAACAATCTTGTGGGCTGTGACCTCCTTCGAGCTTAGAGAATTTCGGATAACTTTCTTTGGTTTCCATGTCTGGTTTCTCCAGTGTCTTTCATATATGTTCTTAATACTGGTTGTATCTGCTAACACGCTCTCCGAAATTTGTGGTCTTGTATGAATTTTGAATTCTTAGACTTAGAAATGGGAGGGGGCGGAGAGAGAAGAGAAACCATGAAATTGATCAATTGGGATTAAAGTGCCTGGGTCACTCTCGATTAGGCCAACCAAACCCACCTCCCAAGGTTGGTTGGGGGAAGGAAGGATCGAACGTGAGGAACACAGCTTTCAGTAATATACAATTAAGGTGTGCTAATATAGGAAAATAAATACATTGATTTCATTTCACAGTGTCTCTAGTTTTCTATCACTGTTTGGTTCAGTAGCTGAACCAGTGTAAATACCCTTTTCATATTTGCCGACAGCAAATAATATCAACTTACGGCCACAATTGCTCCCAGAATTCTGGTTGTTAAACAAGCATGATTAAGTGAGTCATGCCATATTTATGCAGTCTAACCACACTGAAAAAAAACAGTGGCGGCTGCAGCATTTCATGATAAGGGGATTGATGGGCTGGGCGGGGCGAGAGCCAGTGACAACAATGGCTCAGCCATCTGGATTGCCTTCCCTGGCAGCCAGTCATGGGCCCCGGACGGTAAAGACAAAGCCATGGGACGATAAAGAGGTGGTCTGGAGGAGGAATGAGATTAAGGGGCCGGGTAGTCTCTGAAAGGGGATACGGGGTGATGCAGGATTAGCCCGGGCCTTTGACAGATTAGACCACACCTGCTGGACAGAAAATAGTAGATTTTTTTTTAAGGAGGGGATATAGAGAGAGGGATAGAGAGGAAAAAAGAGAAGAGACAAAGACGAGATAAAGGGAGAGGAGAGGGGGAGGGTTGAGGGAGAAGGAGAGGAGGGCGAGGGGGGGAAGAAAGAGAGAAAGACGGGAAGAAGAGAGACCCGGGAAAGAGAGGGAAAGAGAAAAAAAGAAAAGTGGGAAGAGGAAAAAGAGCCAGAGAGACGAGGGAGAACAGATACGAAAGGACAAAGAGACCGAGAAAGAGTAAAGAACAGAGAGAGAAAGAGAAGAAAGGGAGGAGAAAGACAGAAAAGATAGGACAAAAGAAAGAGGTGGGAAAGAGGACAGAAAGAGAGAGGGAACAAGAGAGAGAAAAGCAAGAAAAAATAGAAACAGATGAATGAGCTGTGAAAGAGAAAGAAAGAGGGGAGGGAGGCGGAAAGTGAATGGGATATGTAGGGAGGGAGGGACCGAGGGAAAGAGATGACAAGAGAAAGAAGGAAGAGACAGAAACAGAGAAAAAAGGGGAAAGAAAAAGGAGAGAGAGAAAGGAGGGATAAAAGGATAGACAATAGTGGGGGTGGAAGGAAGGGACAGAAAGAAAGAAAGAAAGAAAAAAGAAAAAAGTGAGGGAGGAGAAAGTGATGAGATATCTAGTCCAACCACCTGTTCCAGCAGGGTTCGAAGGGTGTGGGATCAGAGGGTTATTCAACCGGTTCTTACGGTTCTGGAGAACCTGTAGTGGTGATTAGGCGTTGGGTCACCGATCCGTTAGTAACTTCTGGTTGGCCACGCCCCCGAACCGGTTCTCCAGTTGCTGGTTGCTCAGTTGCCCCACCCTTCCCTTTCGGAAATGCGTCTACCTCCCTCCAGCCCAGCAGAGCATGGAAAGCGAAAGGAAAGCAAAAGGAAAGGTAGGGTTTTTGCTTTCCCCCTTCCTTTCGGAGCACAGTCTGCCCCTCCCAGCCCCAGCAGAGCACCAGAAAGCGGGGGGGGGGGGGGGGGGGGGGGGAAACAAAGGGAAAAGGTTTTTGGAGACGTCTGCATTCCTCCTCCCTCATCCCAGCAGCAAAGAACCCAAAAGTGTGGGGAGAGGGGATAGCAAAGGGGAAAGGTTTTGGAGTGCGTCTGCCTCCCTCCCAGCCCAGCAGACACAGAAAGCAGGGGGGGGAAGCAAAGGGAAGGTTTGGAGTGCATCTGCCTCCCTCCAAGCCCAGCAGAGCACACGAAAGTGGTGGGGAAAGCAAAGGGAAAGGTTTTGGAGCACTTCTGCTCCTCCCTCCCAGCCCAGCCAGAGCACAGAAAGCGGGGTGGAGGGGGGAGGGCAAGCAAAGGGAAAGGTTTGGGAGCGCATCTGCCTCCCTCCCAGCCCAGCAGCAGCAAGCGAAAGCGGGGGCAAGGGAGCAAAGGGAAAGGTTTTGTGGATTTGGAACAGGGGGCAAAGAATTAGCAAGACCAGCTCCACTTTTTGATGCAAAGCACCTCAAGCATCCAGCAACATGATCATGCAATTGATAGGTGACCATCTCCAAGCAGATAGCATCATCTAGTAACCCAGAACCTACAGGATCTTCTAACTCTTGGTAAGGTGATTGTCAGGCTACGGAAGATCTGACAGTGATTTTGGCTCAATTCATAGCATGCCAAAACCAACATTCATATGGTTCCCCGCCCCCACCCCCCCTGCTCATAACTTCTTCCCAGAAAGAAGTGTATGTGTGTGTGAGATAGAGACAAGGAAGGGAAGGAAGGAGGAAGAAAGGGAGGAAGGAAGGAAGGGCAAGAAGGAAAGAGCAAGAAAGGAAGAAAGAGCAAGAAAGAAAGCGGAAGGGAGAGAGAAGAAAGAAATAAAAAGAGGAAAAAAAGAAAAAGAAAAAAAAAAAAGAAAAATAGGAAAGAAAAAAAAGAGGTAGGGCAAGAAGGAAGAGCAAGAAAGAAAGAAAAAGAAAAAAAGGAGGAAGGAGAAAGAAAGAAAGAAAGAAAGAAAGAAAAGAAGAAAGAAAGAAAGAACAAGAAAGAAAGAAAGAGGAAAAGAGAGCAAGAAAGAAAGAGGAAGGGGGAGAAAAAAAAGAGAGAGAAGAAATAAGAAGGAATGGGGGAGAGAGAATACTCTGTGGTATTATTTTTAATTGTTCCATTATTTATCATATATTAATATTTTGCACTGTCCCTACACCTAAAGTGATCTTACTGCCTTTCTTTTGCCCAGGTATTTTTCAGGGTTTACATGTCAATAGTCCAGAGCATAAATACAGGTACATTTAGCAGAGTTGAAAGGAACTATGGAGGTCTTCTAGTCCAACCCCCTGCTCAGGCAGGAAAACTCTGAGGATGCCAAATCTGAATAGAGGTCCTGGGAAAAGTGTCAGAATAACATAATAACAAGAAAGGGACTTGGGGGGAACTCTATGCCATTTCAGAGAAATGGCTGTCCAGTTTTTTGTTAAAAACGTCCAGTGTTGGAGCACCCAGAACTTCTGGTGGCAAGCAATTCCACTGGTTAATTGTTCTCACTGTCAGGAAGTTTCTCCTTACTTTTAGGTTGCTTCTCTCTCTGTTCAGTTTTATCCTTCCGATGCTTTGGAAAATACATTGCCCCCCCCCCCTTTCTGGCAGCCCCTTAAAAGCCTGTTGCCTATCATCCTCTTGGGCAAAGTCTGTGAGCCATTTCCTCCTTTCAGTGGTCCATGAAAGTACATCTATGGATAGATAATAAAGTCAAACAAGGTGAAAAACATTTTTACAGAACTATAGATCCATTGAGGCTGGGTGTGACAAGGAATGGCTGGGAGGGAGGGGCCAGGCGAGGCACCCCTTGACATTGAGTGACATGAGTGACATTGAGTTGGCCACAGCCACCCTGTCACATGACCATCCTAGTCACATGGCCACCAAGCCATATCTGCCCAGTCATTTATTTATTTATTTATTTATTTATTTTCAAATTTATGTACTGCTCCCATCTCCCAACGGGACTCAGGGCGGTTTACAGCCAAATAAACACAATCCAATACAATATTTAAAATACAATTAAAAAGATTAAATGTGTGGCTGAGGCTAAACAAACTATGACATTAAAAGGTTAGAAAGTTAAAAACCAGTTAAAATCAATTAACTGGTTAAGACCCATAACTCTAGGCCAGACCGGCTTGATGAAATAGATGGGTTTTCAGTGCGTGCCGGAAGGCTAGTAGGTCAGGGATGGTCCTCATCTCTGGGGGTAATTCGTTCCAAAGGAAGGGTTCCACAGAGAAGGCCTGCACCCTCAGGGTCGCCAGCCGGCACCGTCCAGCCGGTGGTACCTCAAGGAGGCCCGCTCTATGGGAGCACACTGGCCGACAGGAGGCTGATGGCAGCAGTAGGCGGTCCCGTAAGTACCCAGGTCCCAAGCCATGGAGCGCTTTAAAGATGATCACTAGCACCTTGAATCGCACCCGGAAGGCCACTGGGAGCCAATGCAGCTCGCACAAAAGTGGTGTAACATGGAAGCTCTGCGAAGCCCCCCAAACCACCCATGCGGCCGCATTCTGCACCAGCTGGACCCTCCGGATGCTCTTCAAGGGGAGCCCCATGTAGAGAGCATTGCAATAGTCTAGACGGGAGATGACAAGGGCAGATGTGACCATGCGAAGTGCATCCCGATCCAGAAAGGGTCGCAACTGATAGATCCTATGGACCTGACAAAAAGCCCCCCTGGCGACGGCTGCTATATGTTCTTCTAGTGACAGCCATACGTCCAGGACGACACCCAGATTGCGCACCCTCTCTGTGGGGGCAAGAATCCCCCCCCCCACTGCCAGTGATGGAGTTAACTGGCTGTATCGGGGTGCCGGAAAGCACAGCCACTCGGTTTTGGCCAGGTTGAGCTGAAGCCTGTTTCACCCCATCCAATCCCTCCACAGCCTCCAGGCACTGGATCATCACTTCCATGGCTTCATGGGGTGGGCTGGGGTAGAAATGTACAGCTGCATATCATAAGCATACTGATGGAACTCTACCCCAAAGCCACGAATGATCTCACCCAGCGGCTTTACATAAATGTTGAACAGCAGGGGCGAGAGCACAGACCCCTGAGGCACCTCGCAAATCAGGGGCCTCGGGGCCGATCTCTGCCCCCCTGCGAATTGCGAGGGGTCAGAGAGGAAGGAGGAGAACCACCATAATATGGTGCCTCCCACCCCCAATCCCCCCAGCCGCCGGAATAGAATACTGTCAGTCGACAGTATCAAAAGCCGCTGAGAGATCTAACAGGACAGGACAGAGGAACAACCCTTGTCACGGGCCCTCCAGAGATCATCCATCAACGCAACCAATGCCGTTTCTGTGCTGTACCTGGGCCTGAAACCTGATTGGCTTGGATCCAAATAAATAGCTTCATCCAGGTGCTGCGGGAGCTGTCGTGCCACCACACTCTAAATAGCCTTCCCCAGAAAGCGAAGGTTGGAGACCGGACAATAATACATAATAAAGTCATGTGACCCCCAAGCCACGCCCACAGAACCGATAGTAAAAAATTTGAATTACACCACTGGTGTGTGTGTGTGTGTATGTGTGTGTGTTTGTGTGTTTGTGCATGGCTATCAAAACTCCAAAAACAGGTCAAGTATCTTTGGGTAGGTCAGTCATTAATTAGAACACTTACTAAGCAACCAGCCGTTAAGCGAGGACCACTTATATTTGGTTTGCCAGTCACATGGCCACTCCCACCCAGTCACATGACCACCAACCACGCTCATCCGGTCACATGACCACCTAGCCACGCCCAGCCAGCAAGCCACACCCACCCAGTCACATGACCACCAAGCCATGCCTACAGAACCAATTGTTAATAAATTTAAATCCCAGCCCTGGGTGGGGGGCACTGAGGATGAGTTTGTAGCACCAAGGGGTCGGTGGACTGAAAAAGTTTGGGAACCACTGGTCTAATAGCTTCCAGGCATGCAGTGGTAGATAAGGGAAGTTAGGACCCCTCTTGATGTGTATTTTGTTAGGACCCCTCTTGATGTGTATTTTGTCAAAAAAAGACCCAACATGTTAATTCCCCCTCCTTTTCTTTTGAAGAGTTTCTCAGGGCTAATCTTCTGAAGCTGGAATTTTTATGGTCCCTTCTGCCCTTGCTGTCTCTTCAAGAGGTGATAGGTTTCTGAACATCTGGCCCCCAACCTATAGTTGTATATCATCTGTAGGTTATACAAATTCAATATAAGATTTAATATATTCAGGTTACATCAAAAAGGATTACTTATACCAACTTCCCTCCTTCCTTCTTCCATTGAAGAATGGCAGATACACGGATCTGACAGATTGATTCTTGGTACCAGCAGTGAATGATTAATGCTTTTGCAAATGCAATATACAGAAACATTTTTGTTTATACTGAACTAATACAATTTTTTTCTTGGTTTTCTTTTAGTTCACTTGTTCTCTAAATGATAGTTTGCTTGATACATGGATATTCAAGAGACAGTCTGAAAACTTATATTGATAGTAGCCACAAACAAAATGCTAAGCCGGAATCTCCCTAATTCTGCCTTGTAGTCTAGAAGAAAACACAGTTCTCAATCGTGCTATCCTTCTGTACATAGGATGGTTAAGCTAATTAAAAATGTAACCATATAATATGTTTATTAACTTAGTTCTTTATATATAAACGATATCTTCATATCTTGGCTTCAGATTTTTGCAATTTAGAATGACCTACCAAGTATCCCATTTAGAGGTCAAATTAAGTTTAGCATATTTCTCTTTTAAAAGCTGTTGTTTCAAAAGTAGGTCTCTAATATATAGATGCTTATTTTCTGGGATTTCAAGGGCATCTTGTTCTTATTTCTAATTTTAATAAGAGGCTTGATGACTTTCTTATCTGATTATAATATGTATATTAAGATGCAGAACAATTTCTTAAAACTCTTTTTTAAAATATATTTGTATTGTTTACAAATATAGATACCAAACAATTTCTTAAAACTCTTGAAGGCATGATAGAAATAATTTAGCTATCCCTACTTACAATGACAACAAGAGCCATTTTAGTTGTTAACAGGTTAAGAAGGATACAGATGGAGCTGACATAATATGGAAACAGGCAGCAGAGACTAGATAGCAGGGCCTGAAGAATTGGAGTAGTTCTCAGTAAGCCAAAGATCATAGAATACAGAATAACAGAGTTGGAAGGGACTTTGGAAGTCATCTAGTCCAACCCCCTGCTCGAGCAGGAGAGTCTATTCCAAATATTAGCCTTTACCTAGGATCGAACTCACAGCCTCCTGATTGTGAGGTGAAAGTTCCACCTCTATGCCACGGCACTGGTTATCGTTTCTCTAACAAATAATCATTTCTCTGACTATAAGGATCTGAGCTTAATTGAGTCAATAATTACCAGAGCACAGTACAGTAGAGGGGCATGACCAGCTTGAATGTGAATATTAGAATATTGTTGTGTAGCTTTGCAGTAACACTTGTACCAGTCTCGTTTTTGTCTATTTTTATTAATAGTTATATTTCAATCTGATGAAATTTTAAATAATTAATTTCATTAAGTAATTAAGCTTAAAAGTATTTACTTTAAAGTTTACTTTTAAAGAGAGAGAAATGTTATGGAAGGTCCCAGAACTTACTTTAATTATGAGCTAGCCATTTATGAGGTTTGTAAATCCTGTTGCTCATTGCACAAGCTTATCATGTGTGTGTGTGCGTGCGTGATATGACAATAATTTCAAAATGATTCTAGATTACGCAGAAAACACGGAGACAAGAAAAACATATTAACTCAATGGACATCCATTTACAAACCTCTATGTTTGAATACAAAGAATTTGCAAAAGTAAATATTACATTTATTTTAATACGGAATAGCAAAAACATTAAATATCAGACCAGAAGACTAGAAAATAGATTAAGAATAGGAAGGACAGATTTTAAATATTCTGATAGAAGTGTGTGAAATGATAGCTCTGTAGATAGGAAGGGAAGTAGGAGGTACATTGATTTTTTTTTAAAAAATTACAACTCTGGGCAGTTTACAGTTGTATGAAAACAATGTTTATCAAGCAAAAAAGATGACAACTCACTCAAAAAAATCCAAAGAGTGAAGTAGGGGGAAAAACCTAACTAAAGGAACTTAATAATATCAACATGCAGAGAGTATTGAGAAAAAACAGGGAGGGTTTATGTATTTCTATTATTGAAAATTAGTAAATACAACATTATTGGAATTACAGAAACCTGATGAGATAGAATTTGTCATGCCCCAGCACCGTGATGGTGAACCTATGGCACATGTGCCACAAGTGGCACCCAGAGCCATTTGTGCTGGCACACAAGCTGCAGGCAAACTTACCTCACTACGCATGTGTGCGCCTCATAGCTGATTTTTAGGGGGATTGGTTTGAAGCCTTTTTCAGCCTCTCAGAGGCTTGGAAAAAGCCTCTGTAAGGCTTCTCTGGCCGAATTATAGGCCCATTTTGTCACTTCCTGTAATATTGGAAGTGACGAAACAGGCCTATAATTCAGCTTGAAAGGCCTTGCAGAGGCTTTTTCCAAGCTTCTGGGAGGCCGAAAAAGGCCTTAAACCAGCCGAAAAATCAGCTGTGAGATGCAGTGCAGGTAAGGGCGTGGCAGGGGTGCATTGCATTCTGGGTGCTGGCATGCAAGTGCAGGCGCGCTGATGCGCTTGCAATTTTTGGCACAGGAGCCCAAAAAAGTTAACCACCACTGCCACAGCATATCACTTTTATATACTGTTCTTGTTCTCTAACCCCATCTAGTAGCTAGAGAGACAAATACCAAATATATTGTTTGAAGCTGACCCTTCAAACATTAAGCATCAGCCTGCCCTCTCAAAACAAGTGTATTCTGGGAAGCCAGGCTCCATTTCCTTTAGCATTTGGAGAAGGTAGAAGCACAAAGAATAATCCATCTTAATCTGTGGCACATGGTCATCCAAGGACACATTCATATCCCACACACAGAGCATAAGAGATTTTAATTACTTGTATTTATTGTTATGTTCAGTAGTAACTCAATACTGTCTATCTTGGGACTTTCGATTTGGCATCACTGTGGGATAGTCATAGGGAGTGGGGTTCTGCAAACCTAGGCTGAACTCTTCTCATTGGGGGGCCCTTAAAGGGCTAAAGTCACCTTGAAGGGGTGATGAAGAAAGCAGGGGAGGGCATTATGGCTGCTGTGAAGCTAGAACAACTGAAGAAAGGAATATTCTGAAGAAGTGTATGAACAGTGGACTGGCACTAGGTGAAGTGATTTTCAACTTCTATACTAGAGATTAAACCCCAAAGAAAGATAGACTCTTTAAAGTGATAAAAAAGTGGCAAACAAATACTTAGAGAAAGATTACAGACCTGAAAGAAAGTGAACCTAAGAGATAATACAATTTTTTAAAAAATACAGGGACTGGACTTGGATACTTTATTGGTAATATTTTAAAAAGGCATTTTAAAATGCTGGAAATATTTCATTGATTATTGGAAGAAAATGCTTGAAGAATAGATTTTCAGCTTTTAGATTGAGTATAACATTGAAACTTAGGTGATGGTGCCATTTTCTGGTGAAAGAAAGAAAATACACTATATTTTTACAAGGTTGGGAATGTCCTTGAAACAACACATGGGAGACTGTTTTCGTTTTTCTCTTTGATATCTACAGTATTTGCTTCACAGTTAAGGAGGAAATTTTTTTGAGACTTTTGAAGATTGCTAAGTAGAGTGGCTTACAAATACCTGGAATTATCATTGAAACTAAAGAGTTGACTACATGGCTTATGAAACCTGTTAGATCATCTATGACTATAAATGTTGTCTGATAACTGTAAAGAGGTGAAAGAAGGAAAATTAAAAGAAAAAAAAGACTTATTGGAAAACTTGGAAGGACTAAACTGACTGGTGAAAGACTACAGAGAACTATAAATACGGTGTATCTTGAGGAATGATTTTGGGACTGAGAGAATTTTTTTAATATTGGCTTTTTGGTGTTACAGACAACGGAGAGTTTCAGACCTTGGTAGATTATTGAGTAAACTTGTGACTTATTAAAATAAGACAAAATGCTTCAACAGGGAAAAATAAGTATATTTCAAAAAGAAATATTATTGATGTTTCAAAACATTCATAAACCATAAGAAAGAACCACTGGGAGATAAAGGATTTGATACATGATATAGCTGTGAAACCAGAAAATGCTCAGCACATGATAATGAAAAACAAACAGGTAACCCTGGAAATATAGGAGAAAATAGAAAAACAGAGGAAAGGATAGAGCTGATAAAACAACAAATGAACCCAAAAGACAAGGAAAAGGAAGAGATAATCCAAAGGGATGAAATAGATCAGGCAGATTACACATTAAAAGATCAAAAAATAGAATTGGATAAACAGAAAGACATTCCTGAAGTGAGGACAGAGACACTGATAGACTGATAGACATCAAGTGGGTTAGGCAGTGAGAGGTAGAGTTAGAAATAGACCAAGTATTTGGATTAAATCTGAACAATGCATGGAGATACAAAAGCCCAAGGGAAGAGTATGGAAAGCATGCGAAAAAAAATCAACAAAAATTGAAGTACAAAAATGAGCAAAAGATGATGGGTAGAAATAAAATATCTATTAATATAAGATTTGTGCTAGTAAGTTTTAGAATAGAGGTAGAAATTAGAAAGAGGGAAAATACTGTTACATATATTTTTTATAATATTTTAAAATCAGTATGTACATGAATAGATCAGAAGTTGAAAACGATTGTACTATGTACACTTAAATAATGTTATTATGGTTATTAGTAATGTGTATTAAAATACTGAATAATTAAATGATGAAGGATTATATACATGGTGGAGCAAATACTACAATGTTAACAACTTTAATCGTAATATTTATAATGTTACTATAATGATATGAGTATGATTAATGTAATTTATACAAAATCCCTAGGGAGGAGTAGATCTATACTAGTCTCTCTATACTTTGTGTTACAACACCCTGTTAAGCCCCAATTAAGGGAGAAATATGCATAATAATATTTCCCCCTTTCTAATTTCTACCACTATTCTGAATCTTAATAATATAAATTTTATATTAGTAGGCATTCTATTTCTATCCATTGTCTCTTTTCCACATTGATATTTCAATTCTTACTGATTTTTGGAATGTTTTCCATACTAGTTATCATTAGTTTTGATACCAAATAATAGTTTGTGTATGTGTATGTGTATAGTGTGTGTATGTGTGTATATATATATATATATACTTTGTATTACAACACCCTGTTAAGCCCCAATTAAGGGAGAAAGCATACTGCTTTCTTTTCTGTCTTTCGGCTCATCACCAGAGACCATACCGACAGAAAGCTATTTGTTTCGTTGCCTTTTGTTTACATGTGTGTAAGGTTTTTAAGCTGATAATTTTTAAACAATAAATAAGGGAGACTAGTATAGATCTATTTCGAGCTAGTTAGCTCTCTTCAGCTAGCCATACCCTTACTGGGATTCGAACCAGGGAAGTATTACATGTGAGGCAGTTGTAATTGCCTCTACACCACTGGCTCTCTCCTTATCAGCTCAGGCAGGGGAATAAGTATATACTTTGTATTACAACACCCTGTTAAGCCCCAATTAAGGGAGAAAGCATACTGCTTTCTTTTCTGTCTTTCGGCTCATCACCAGAGACCATACCGACAGAAAGCTATTTGTTTCGTTGCCTTTTGTTTACATGTGTGTAAGGTTTTTAAGCTGATAATTTTTAAACAATAAATAAGGGAGACTAGTATAGATCTATTTCGAGCTAGTTAGCTCTCTTCAGCTAGCCATACCCTTACTGGGATTCGAACCAGGGAAGTATTACATGTGAGGCAGTTGTAATTGCCTCTACACCACTGGCTCTCTCCTTATCAGCTCAGGCAGGGGAATAAGTATATACTTTGTATTACAACACCCTGTTAAGCCCCAATTAAGGGAGAAAGCATACTGCTTTCTTTTCTGTCTTTCGGCTCATCACCAGAGACCATACCGACAGAAAGCTATTTGTTTCGTTGCCTTTTGTTTACATGTGTGTAAGGTTTTTAAGCTGATAATTTTTAAACAATAAATAAGGGAGACTAGTATAGATCTATTTCGAGCTAGTTAGCTCTCTTCAGCTAGCCATACCCTTACTGGGATTCGAACCAGGGAAGTATTACATGTGAGGCAGTTGTAATTGCCTCTACACCACTGGCTCTCTCCTTATCAGCTCAGGCAGGGGAATAAGTATATACTTTGTATTACAACACCCTGTTAAGCCCCAATTAAGGGAGAAAGCATACTGCTTTCTTTTCTGTCTTTCGGCTCATCACCAGAGACCATACCGACAGAAAGCTATTTGTTTCGTTGCCTTTTGTTTACATGTGTGTAAGGTTTTTAAGCTGATAATTTTTAAACAATAAATAAGGGAGACTAGTATAGATCTATTTCGAGCTAGTTAGCTCTCTTCAGCTAGCCATACCCTTACTGGGATTCGAACCAGGGAAGTATTACATGTGAGGCAGTTGTAATTGCCTCTACACCACTGGCTCTCTCCTTATCAGCTCAGGCAGGGGAATAAGTATATACTTTGTATTACAAAGTCTCCCTTATTTATTGTTTAAAAATTATCAGCTTAAAAACCTTACACACATGTAAACAAAAGGCAACGAAACAAATAGCTTTCTGTCGGTATGGTCTCTGGTGATGAGCCGAAAGACAGAAAAGAAAGCAGTATGCTTTCTCCCTTAATTGGGGCTTAACAGGGTGTTGTAATACAAAGTATATACTTATTCCCCTGCCTGAGCTGATAAGGAGAGAGCCAGTGGTGTAGAGGCAATTACAACTGCCTCACATGTAATACTTCCCTGGTTCGAATCCCAGTAAGGGTATGGCTAGCTGAAGAGAGCTAACTAGCTCGAAATAGATCTATACTAGTCTCCCTTATTTATTGTTTAAAAATTATCAGCTTAAAAACCTTACACACATGTAAACAAAAGGCAACGAAACAAATAGCTTTCTGTCGGTATGGTCTCTGGTGATGAGCCGAAAGACAGAAAAGAAAGCAGTATGCTTTCTCCCTTAATTGGGGCTTAACAGGGTGTTGTAATACAAAGTATATACTTATTCCCCTGCCTGAGCTGATAAGGAGAGAGCCAGTGGTGTAGAGGCAATTACAACTGCCTCACATGTAATACTTCCCTGGTTCGAATCCCAGTAAGGGTATGGCTAGCTGAAGAGAGCTAACTAGCTCGAAATAGATCTATACTAGTCTCCCTTATTTATTGTTTAAAAATTATCAGCTTAAAAACCTTACACACATGTAAACAAAAGGCAACGAAACAAATAGCTTTCTGTCGGTATGGTCTCTGGTGATGAGCCGAAAGACAGAAAAGAAAGCAGTATGCTTTCTCCCTTAATTGGGGCTTAACAGGGTGTTGTAATACAAAGTATATACTTATTCCCCTGCCTGAGCTGATAAGGAGAGAGCCAGTGGTGTAGAGGCAATTACAACTGCCTCACATGTAATACTTCCCTGGTTCGAATCCCAGTAAGGGTATGGCTAGCTGAAGAGAGCTAACTAGCTCGAAATAGATCTATACTAGTCTCCCTTATTTATTGTTTAAAAATTATCAGCTTAAAAACCTTACACACATGTAAACAAAAGGCAACGAAACAAATAGCTTTCTGTCGGTATGGTCTCTGGTGATGAGCCGAAAGACAGAAAAGAAAGCAGTATGCTTTCTCCCTTAATTGGGGCTTAACAGGGTGTTGTAATACAAAGTATATACTTATTCCCCTGCCTGAGCTGATAAGGAGAGAGCCAGTGGTGTAGAGGCAATTACAACTGCCTCACATGTAATACTTCCCTGGTTCGAATCCCAGTAAGGGTATGGCTAGCTGAAGAGAGCTAACTAGCTCGAAATAGATCTATACTAGTCTCCCTTATTTATTGTTTAAAAATTATCAGCTTAAAAACCTTACACATATATATATATATATATACACATACACACACACACACATATATATATATATATATATGTTTTCGGATATAAGTACAACCAAACCCCCACCGGAACAGAACACACCCCCAGCCAATCAGAGCACAGCCAAACCCCCAACCAATGAGAACACACCCCCACCCAATCAGAACACAGCCAAGCCCCCACCCAATCAAGTCACACCCCCA
Source organism: Bungarus multicinctus (assembly GCA_023653725.1). Classification (NCBI taxonomy): domain Eukaryota; kingdom Metazoa; phylum Chordata; class Lepidosauria; order Squamata; family Elapidae; genus Bungarus; species Bungarus multicinctus. Next base: position 63,839 of record CM042851.1, read on the forward strand.
CTAGCAGTTAAAAGAAAGAAGCAGCTGCAAGCTCACATTACTCCGAGAAGCACAAGGCCGAAGACACAAGCCTGAAGATGATAAATGAAACATCATCGAAACGTCGCCCAGATACTTCCAATTCTATGCGGGAGAAAACCCGAAGAACCAAAGATCCATACCAAAAACTACTGTCTATCTTATATTTGGTTCTCATGGTATGTATCCCTATTTTCCCCAGTTTTACCATATCCTGTTCTTTCAATAAAGCATTCAGATCTATGCACACAATTTGTTTTATTGGAGGATAGCTGCATATTGAGCTGCACACATACAATCTTGTAGTGAGGACAGAAGAAAATTCATGATTAGAAAGAAACAGACCAAACAAAAGGGAATGGGGTGAATTACTGTGTATATGAAGAATTATAATATCTGTATAGAAATTCATGACACCATTGGAGAAAACCTTCACAAAAGCATCTCAATGAAGATTAAGAAAAAAGAAACAATAATGACTCTATTGTGGATATGAACTATGGGCCAGCCAACCATGCATACATTTAATACATACATAAAATCTTCATAAATCATGTTGTTAAGAAAATCACCACTTTGCAACATAAGATATCAACTACTCCCACATCAAGTGGAAAACAAACTTGCAGTAAGTAGATCTATCAGGTATCTGAATGATTATGTGATAACTTCATCTCCAAAGTAAAAGATGGAAATAATGGAACAAATATACTGGACTTAAAACTTACTGTATTTATGAAGATATTGAAGAGAACTGGGCCTAGGACAGAACCTTGTGGTACCCCATTGCTTACTTCCCTCCATGTAGATGTAGTACCATTAAGGACTACTCATTGAGTACAATTTGTCAGCCAGTTCCAAATCCATTGGATGGTCATGCTATTTATCCCACTTTTTTCTAGCTTACCAAGAAGTAGATTGTGGTCTATTTTGTCGAATGCCTTGCTGAAGTCTAAGTATATTATGTCCACAGTATTTTGCTGGTATATTAATTTAGTCACTATGTTGAAAAATGAAATAAAATTGGTTTGGCAGATCTATTTTAACAACCCATGTTGACTTCTAGTTATTACTTTACTCATTTCTAGATGTTCACAGATATTTGTTTGATTATGTTTTCCAGTATCTTCCTGGGCATTGATGTCAGGCTGATTGGTCTGTGGTTACCTGAGTCTGTTTTTTTTTTTTTTTACTTTTTTGAAGATGGGATCCACATCATCTTTTTGCCAGTCCTCCAGATCAATGCAAAGAATGAGTTAAGCAGCTCTGCTTTCTCTCTGCTACCTGTTACTTCTTTGCTATCTTCTCTTTTTAGCGGACCTACTGTTTCTTGGTTTTTCCCCCTGTTATTTATATGTTGGAAGAAACATTTTTTAAATTATCTTTGACTTTCGTTGCAAGTCTTTGTTCATTCTTGCTTTCCTGTCTTTATCTTTGCAGATTCTGGCTATCTGCTAATATTTTGCCTTAGTTATGTGTCCTTCTTTCCATTTTTTGTATTTGTCCTTTTTGTCTTTCAATTAGTCAGAGAGATCTTTGTGCAGCCATACTGGTTTCTTCTTGGATTTCTTGTTTTCTTTTTCAGCAGTATTGTGCTGGTCTGTGCTTTTATGACCATATTTTTCAGTTTCCCAAGATTATTGATTTGTTTTCCCCTTAAGGGTTTTAATCCAAGGAAACTTTCCCAAGTCCTCTCTGAGTTTATTAAAATCAGCTATTTTAAAGTCTAGGACTCTGGTATCATTATGTTCTATTGCTTGTGTTTGCATTATATTGAATTCTATATGATATAGTCAATCTCACCCAAGGTTCCTGTGCTTTCAACTCCCTCTATCAATTCTCTCTTTGTAAGAATTAAGTCCAGTATGGCTGTCCCTCTAGTTTCCTTCTCTACCTTTTGGACAACAATGTTGTCAGTTAGATTGTCAGGAACCTGTTTGCTTTCTCACTTGGTGTGGAACAAGTCTTCCAATTAATGTCAGAGTAATTGAAGTTCCCATTACTATTGCAGTGCTTTTCCTATATACATTTGTTAGTTGGTTGGCAAAAAGTACATCTTGCCTCTGGTATACACCTATGGCTATGTCATTCTTTTTTCTTTTATATTGACCCCATATGCATTTTAGGAGGCTTTCGTCTTTGGTTTGTGCATTTTTGTTTCAATATAGATGTCAGATCCGTGTATCTGTCATTTCTTCAGAGGAAGAGGAAAGGGGGGGGGGGGAACTGATAAAGAAATCCTTGCTTGATGTAACCTGAATATATTTAACCTTGTATCGAATATGCACACCCATACATGATACAATGGGGGGGGAAGGACACCAGATGGCCGGAACCTATCACCTTTGGGAGGCACAGCCAGGAGATGAGGGATCCATAAAACTCCACAATGAAGTGCTCTGGGAAATCTCAAAAAAAACAGTCCGTTCAAAAAAGGGGGTGGGGGAGGAAGCTAGGTACGTCTTGGGAAAGTTACACGAGGAAAAACCCTTCCTAAAAGGGAAGAATCCCCTCCCAGAGGAGCTGGGAGGGGGGATTAACATATGGCTTTGTTTCCCTAAGTAAACATTGGGAGGAGGGGGGATTCTAAACCCCTTATCTATCACTGTATGCCTGAGGGTCCTCAGACGCTGCTTTGAACTCCTACAGGATTTTCTCGTCCCAATAAAGAATTCCTTTTGATACGTTTGGTTCTCAGAAGTTCATTCTTATTGTTTGAATGAGAAGAAGTTCCGTAGCCTGACAATAGTGATACTTTACATACAGTGAAACTCCACCTCCTCTTTTATGGAATCTGCTTTTTAATAGTTTGTATCCTTCTATCAGTATGTTCCAGTCATGGGTTTCGTACCACCAAATTTCTGTTATTCCAACTATATCATATTTACCTTCATGTATTAATAGTTCAGTTCACCCTGTTTGTTCCTCCAAATGTTGTGCATTTGCATATAGGCATTTAAGATCTTTATGTCTGACTGTGGGTATTTATTTGTTTATTTATTTATTTATTATTTTCAAGATTTATATACGCCCCCCTCTCCTTGGGGGACTCAGGACGGTGTACAGATATTAGAAATATGTTGAAGATACAATAGTTGGAATAATTAAAGAATAAAATTTGGTTGTTAATAACGGGATGAGGTAAGGATTTAAAAATGAGGATTAAGAGCAATTTTGACCGAATTTAAAGTAATGAAAAACCCTAGGCCAGACCGGTTTGATGGAATAGGTGAGTTTTCAACGCACAGCCGGAAGGTCAAAAGGTCAGGGATGATCCTCATTTCCGGGGGCAATTTGTTCCAGAGGGAGGGAGCCCCCAAAGAGAAGGCCCGCAACCCTCAGAGTCGCCAGCCACCGGATTCCAGCCACCAGAATCCCAAGGAGGCCCACTCTATGGGAGCATATTGGGCGACAGGAGATTGATGATGGCAGTAGGCGGTCCCGCAGATACACAGGTCCCAAGCTATGGAGTGCTTTAAAGATGGTAAGTAATACCTTGAAACACACCCAAAAGATCACCGGGAGCCAATGCAGCTCACGCAGAGTGGTGTAATATGAGAGCCCCGAGAAGCCCCCAGAACCACCCGCGCGGCCGCATTTTGTACCAGCTGGAGCCTCCGGGTGCTCTTCAAGGGCAGCCCCAGGTAGAGAGCATTGGCATATTCTAGGCGGGAGATAACGAGAGTAGATGTGACTGTGCGAAGCACATCCCGATCTAGAAAGGGCCGCAACTGGTAGATCCTACGGACCTGGTAGAAATCCCCCCTGATGATGGCCATGATATGTTCTTCTAACAACAGCTGTACGTCCAGGAGGACACCCAGATTGCGTGCCCTGTCATGGGGGTAAGAGTTCCCCCCCCCCCACACTCAACGATGGAATTAGTTGGCTGTATCGGGGTGTCAGAAAGCACAGCCATTTGGTTTTAGCCGGGTTGAGTTGAAGCCTGTTTCATCCCATCCAACCCTGCACAGCCTCCAGGCACCGGGTCATCACTTCGACGGCTTTGTTGGGGTGGCCTGGGGTAGAAATGTACAGCTGAATATCATCAGCGTACTGATGAAACTCTACCCCAAAGCCATGGATGATCTCACCCAGTGCTTCATATAAATGTTGAACAGTAGAGGGGAGAGCACCGACCCCTGAGTGACCCCACAGATCAGGGGCCTTGAGGTCGATCTCTGCCCCCCTGTCAACACAAATTGCGAAACGGTTGGAGAGGAAGGAGGAGAACCACTGCAGAACAGTGCCCCCACACTCCTAGTCCCTCCAGACGACACAATAAGATATTGTGGTCGACAGTATCGAAAGCTGCTGAGAGATCTAACAGGAACAGGACAGAGAAATGACCTCTGTCACAGGCCCTCCAGAGATCACCTACCAACGCGACCAATGTTCATCTCCTGTGCGTATCTGGGCCTGAATCCGATAGCGTGGACTAGATAGACATCTTTCATCCTGTGGGAAGCTGTTGTCGACAAGTCTCACACTTTCATACAAGCGAAGATTGGAGACTGACGTATTATATTACCAGATTGGTCCCAGAGCGGTTTCTTGAGATGGGTCTTACCCGTCTCTTTCAAGTGGTAGCAGAAATCCTCATTCAAGGAAGCATTATGATAGCCTGGACAAATCTTGGTGTCCCCGCCGAGAGCTATATTAGCCAGGAGGACCCACAGATCCATAAACCAAGTTTACATTGACTTGCCCCATATCCTTTCCACATCCTCGGGGTCACAGTCAACCTTCCCAATGACCTTCCCCAATCCGTTCCCGATCCCCCGTCTAGAGTGCCCATAGAGTCCAATCCACTCCGTACTGAGTGATTTTCTTCAGCAGAATTTGAAAAAATCCTCAGCCCTTCCCTCATAGAGGATCCTCCTGTGCCGCGGTTCGAAAAGGCGCGGGTCATTCTACAAAAGGAAAAGCAGGCCTGGGCGATTTTTCGCGTATGTGAAAGGGCGCAAAATAAAGCTTTTGCTGCCTCTATCGCCACTAAATAGTCTTAATATAGGACCGTAATATTTTCGTCAGATTCGGAGCGGGTGGTCCTCCAACTACTCTCCTACATCTTTTCTGGCGCTTCAATCTCCTCCCATCTCCTCAGTAAAAAACCTGGCGCTGAGCGAGGACTACACCGGTCATAGGCGCACGGGCCCGATTCGGTAAAGGGCCCTACCCGCCACCCTATTCCCAGGTGGCCACCAAATCCTCAGCCGAATCAAATTGGTTTGAATTCCTCCGGAAATGTCGCCCAACTCCATCAGGAACCATTTCGGGTCATCAGCACCGGGGCGGAACCAGCGTGTTGCTCTGCCATCCCTGTGATGAGGGTGTGCAGCCTGAAGTCCAGTCCCTTAAAGGAGCGAATGATCTACCATGACAGGATTCCAATAGTAACGTCCCCATACCCCAGAACATGCTGCCACTTTCTGAGACAAAACTATCTCCAAGATGTTCCCTCCAGTGTGAGTAGGGCTCCTGAATTAAGTGAGCATTCAGGCCGCCAATGTTGTCTGGGAGGACAGAACTCTGATCAAATCCCGAGTCCCGCCAGCGACGGTAGGTTGAAATCCCCCATGACCACAGCCTAGGGTGTTCAACCGCTCGTCTGCTACAACCTCAGGAGCTCAGGCAGGGTCAATGTCACACAACAGGAGCCCGTATGTGACATATACCCATCTGAACCCCGGAACCCAATTTCACAAACAGGATTCACATCCGGCGTCGTTCTGAGGAACGTGGATTCCCTATGATCTAGTCCTTCCGATAATGATTGCAACCCCCCCCCCCCTCCCCTGTACCCTCTATGGCTGATGAAAAACCAAACCCGCAGGGCATATTCCACCAGGGGAACACCCGCCCCCCCCCCCCCCCCCCCCGTTCCTTCTTGTCCAGCCAGACTCGGTGTTGCCCGCCATGTCCTCATCCCCCTCCTCATTAATTCATCGATAGGGGAGCTTTATTATAACGACCTGGCCTGCATAACATGCATCCGAAGGCCCGGGGTCGGATCATTCTAACAGCCCGTTAGTGTAAGACATAACCTGGGTAGTCGTAGCACATCACCGTTCGTAAAAGCGGGCCGAGCTCCCCACAGTATGATATGGCCACCCTGTTAATTCATATCTCCTCCCCTCAATGTTCGATATCCATCCTTTCTCCCCCTGGAAAGAAGTCCCCAGCTTCGATCTGCCATCCCGTGATTCCAAGACCCCCTCGTATGTATTTTTTTCCCAGTCTGGCCATTATCTAGGTGCGTTTTTCTCCCAATTCCCCCCTGGTCCCTCCCTAACCCTGATTAAAAATTTGGAAAATAAATTGTAAAATGGGCGCCATGCCCAGCATTCCTATGGCTATGTCACCTCTCGGTCCCAGGGCCTCCTTAAGGTAAGCTTTGGAAGTCCGGGGCCAAGTAGGAAGGTGACTTCCTCAAGCCCGTAGGTTAGTAGATGAGTATTTCACGGATTTCATTTTCATTGAGCCCTGTTCTAGTGTTCGGAGTTGGCCGATGTAAAGGTGTGAGGTTGGAATCGGGGTCTTATGAGTGGTTGTGTTCTTTCGTCCATGACCCTCTCCAATCCTGGTGACCAAGACTGTCGATGTTGAGCTGGAACCTAATAGACCCAGATATGGTCTAGGTTCCTCTCCATCCTATCTTGCCATTGTTGCCATCATTGGTACAAGGCCACCATGTCACTGTCGACTTAAGGTCTGTTGAGGTTGGGATTGGTTGTCATTGAAGGTTTTGTCGCCACTGGAGGCAGCTGTGAAATGGTCATCCTGTTAATTAGAGCTTTTTCTGTAGGTCATGCCTGGGGTAATGGTTAGGCTAACCCCCATTTTGTGATAGCTGTGGTGGTCACCCGTGTCAACCAAGTGGACGAGGTGAGGCATTCATAGGCATGCAGATCGTTGCCACTCGTGTAGCCTGAGAATACCCTGGGTACCTGGGCAGCGGCAAACAGTCCTCCCGACATCTCCACGCCATCTGAAAATAGCGTATTCTCCCTCATTCTCTCCGTCACCCCCCCCACATCTGAAAGGACCCGTGGGGTTGGGCTCAGAGGGAGTTTTGGACTATCGACAGTGAGGAATGTAGGTTGACCCAGTTTAAGGCAGGGCCACTGTGTTCGTGCAGTTCCAGGGATGCTTGGCTCCGGGCGTTTGCCAAATGGTTTCCCATGTCTCCCGCTTCTCAGCATAGTCGACCCCTCCATGGGTCCCCCTGACCACCTGCCACCGTGGGGGGTTGGGGATGAGGCTTAGCTGGAGGCCCCAGATCCACGACAGCCGTTCGGGCGAGATCAGGTCCTCGCAATTGGAGGTAGGATTGCCGCGCTCGCGCGGTAATGAAACCGGGACTACAAGACTGCTGCGCGTTACACATCCCAACTGGCCATCCCAATGCGGGTTGTTTCTTCATTGGTTCTATAGGCTCG
>CM042851.1:1276431-1734587 GCA_023653725.1 Bungarus multicinctus
AAATGTACACAAGTACAATGTTTTCCTGGAAGAGCAGAGGGCCAGATTCAGGAACAAGTCCCAAGCTCTGCAAGCTGAGGCAGAGGTCCAGGATCTGAAGCAGAAGGACTGGCCAGCAAACAAGTACGTTTGGGAGTTCTGCAGGGACACTGGCAAACTAAGGTAATGGCTGGAGAGCCACTTCAAGGAGGGCTTGGACCGAGAAGTGTTCCAGACCTGCATCTACCAGGGACTCTCTGAATGAATTAATGAATGATACTGAATGGCCATAGTGCTAGACCTCAAGCTAAAGCAATGCAAGAATGTACCTGAGTTGAAGCCAAAGCGGAGGCAGGAGAGGCGCCAATTCAGACAGTGATCCATCATGGCTCTGTCCACTAGCCTTCCCATCATTCCAGTTGGGGCCCCCATCAAATGCTTCCAATGTGGCCAGCAGGGTCATCGAGCAGCTAAATGCCTAACACCCCATCTCCCACCCCGGCCAAAGAACAACCTGCCAGCCTTGATGAAACTGAAGAAACTGCAGCAGAAGAATCGGGAGAAGTAGAATTTAGCGTGACAGTCTGCTGATGTCTCTTCCCCCTCAAGTGAGAAAGAGGGAACTCTGAACAGCAACCTACCCCCTATGACAGTGAGGACAAAGGGGAAAGTGACCCAATCATAAGTGAAGCCATCCGCCCCTGAGAATCGTGGTGCCAATGTCAAGGGTCCAGGGAGACAAGCTTCACCCGATGCCTAATTAGCCTGCCAACGGTGCTAAGATTAGGGATATGAGTGAAGAAACTTTCCCAAGCCATGCATCACTAATAGGAGGGTCCCCTGTGATGCACCTAATCGAACCAGTGTGCCTAAAGATGGGAGACTACCCACTTCATGATAGACCTGAAAATGACTGAGGCAATTATTCTGTGACTGTCCTGGCTAGACAATTTGGGCTCAAATATATGGTGGGAAGGGGGAGAGAGGAAAATGAGAGTTGGAAAAGGTCCTCTCCCCCCTCAAAATGGCCCTGAGAGGAGTGGCCCAGCAGAGGGTGGGAACTGAGGGGAATGAGTGTTTGAAAGCCACATTGAAGCAGCCGCCGTGGACCCAATCCATTCTCAAAGATTAGCAGAACCTAACAGAGGAATTCAGTGAGAAGGAATGCGACCTGCTGCCCCCACTCCACAGCCCTACTGACTGTGCAATCAAGATCCTACTGGGTGAAACTTCCTAAACCAAAGATGTATTCCATGACCCCAAGGGAGATGAAGAAGCTACATTGACAAGAATCTAGCCAGGGGTTTCATCCAGCTGGCGAAATACCATGTGGCGGCCCCCATACTGTTCAAAGAAAAGAAGGATGGGATGATGAGATTATTTGTTGATTTCAGGGGGATAAACACCATATGTATGGAAAATATGTACCTTCTCCCCTTAATGAAGGATGTGCTGGCCCATCTGGCAAAGGGAAAGATCTCTACCAAGCTGGACCTGTGAGAGGCATACTATAGAGTCAGAATTAAAAAGGGGGATGAGACAGAATTTAATTGCCTCCTGGGGATTTCCCAGTTCAAGGTAATGCCTTCTGCGCTCTAAGGGGCCCCTGCAGTATTTATGCAGCTGATTAATGAGGTGCTGCATGATCACTTGTATAAGGGGTCCTAGTTTATTTATAAGACATCCTCATCTGCACCAAGACAATGGAGGAGCATGTCAAGCTGGTTCACCAGATTGAGTACCTTCTAGTAGCAAATCTGTACACCAAGCTGTCTAAATGTGAGTTTTACAAGAACAGCCTTGACTACCTAATGTATTGTGTCTCGAGCAAAGGGGTGGATATGGACCCAGGAAAAGTAAAAGCCATCCTAGAATGGCAACCCTCTCAGACCCACAAGCAACTGCAAAGCTTTCTGGGGTTTGCAAACTTCTACCAGCAGTTCACCTCCTCCTTCACCAAGGCAGCCTTGCCAATCACCAAACTACTAAAGACAACAGCTGGACTATGGAATGCCAGAGGGCATTCGAGGAGCTCAAACGGCTGTTTGCAGAAGAACCAGTCCTAAAGCACCCCAACTCAAAATGCCTTTTGTTATATAGGCTAATGCCAGCTATGTAGCCATGGGCGCGGTCCTCCTCCAGAAAAACAGGGAGGGAAACTTACAATCATGTGCATATACCTCCAGTCAGCATTCTGAGTAACGCACCCATTAAAAGCAGAACTCCAAGGCAGGTAGATTCCTCTAAGAACATTTTTTTTAAAATTATTTTTTAAAAACAAACATATACAAACAAAACATAAAAACATAAAACCATCTTCCATTTTATATACATACAGTGTGTCAGTTGGTTACAAATCTTTTGTGCTATCCTTTCATAGTCATTGCTCACGGTTTATATAAATTCTCATATTGTCAAACTAACATATATTTATCAGTTATTAATCATCCATGACTAAACTATTTATACCATCATTTTATACAAGATACTTTTATTATGAAATTGTACTTTCATCCAATGGTTATATATCACTGTATTATATTTTATATCGATCTATTAAACTTCTATTACAAAATTGCCTAGTCTATTACATTACCATGTCTTTTTGTCCAACCATTGATAGAACAAATCCCATGTCTAAGAACATTTTTATTGGATACATCATATCAGCACAGCCGGTGAAAGCCAACTCTGAAAGTTCCCACATTTTTCACCTAATTAAAAGATTAATACTTCCCCCCTCCCCAGTGTCATCAGTTACATTGTGCAATGAATATGGCTGGCAGACTCCTCTCCTCCTTCACCAGATACCTTTTACAATAACCTTGGTTCCCACAGGAAAACTTTTTATTTTGACTGTAAGCTGGGCTATCTACTTCCCCACTCCTCTTCTTTCTCAGGCTTCATAGCAACTGTGAGGCAGAACAATATGGCTTCAGCCAGGTTTGCTTCAGACTTGATAGTGGGACCTTCCCCCCTTTAATTGGAGAGAATTTTGTGAACAATTCAAATGGAGAGGAATTAGATTTTCAATCATCCGCCACTCCCTCTCCCTGGAGGTGCTTTCAGCTTTTGAGAGTATTTATCATGAAATTGCTTAATTAATCTTTCTGCTTTTACATCCCAGCTCTTTACTCAGGTGGCTTTGGACAATGAGTACTCCTTCCATTGCACTAGGTATTGAAGCTTTTCCTTGTACATTCTAGAGTCTAGGATTCACTTTACCTTGTAATGCATTTCTTCCTGGACTATGATCAGCTTTGGGGCAGCCCGGTCTATTGATCTCAATTGAGCCCTATTTGCTGGCTTTTACAAGCTGCTGTGGAAGACTGGGTGCACTTTCCCGAGCTGGCAGGGAAGCTTCAGCTCCACTGTAATGGGGTTAATGATCTTCATGATGGGGAAGGGACCTTTGAATTTTCATCCTAGCTTTTTGCAGGGTAGTTTTAATGTTAAATACTTGGTAGAGATTTAAATCTTACTCCCTATTCTAAAGGGCGGTTGAAGGGATCTATGTTTATCAGCTTGTATTTTATGGTCTTTGCAGTTTCCTGAAGGGCTTGCTTTACATTCTCCATGCTTTCTTTAGTGATTCCATCCACTCATTTAAGGTCATGGAGGAGGGTGGCTCTCTGGGGAGTTCGGGCATAGGGACGAACTTCATTCCACTTGTGATTTGGAAAGGGGTTAGTCTGGTGCTGCTGTGCACTGCACTGTTATATGCTACCTCAGCAAACGGTAGCAGGTCTGCCCATTTAGTTTGTTGATAATTAATGTAGCATTTCAAGTACTAGTCTACCATGGCATTATTACATTCTGTGGCTCCGTTAGTACTTGGATGAAAGGCGGAGCTAAGCCCCTGGAAGGATCCAACGGACCTTACAAACTCCCTCCAGAATGTGGCTGTAAATTGGATTCCCAGTCAGAGATGATTCTCCTCAGGACACCATGCAGCCTGTAAATGTGTTTCACAAACAGTTGGGCTGATGGAAGACTGGAGCAGGCTACAAAATGGGCTTGCTTAGAGAAGAGATCAAGATCCAGATGACCATATTTCCCCCACTCTCAGGAAGCTATACTATAAAGTCCATGGCTATTTTCCCCCATGGCCAGGAGGGGTCAGCAATACTTGTTTTTTATTTTGTTTTTGGAATTTTTTTTATACTTACAACAAAAACAACAAATAAAAACCATCTTTCAGTTATACAGTGTGTCATCTGAGTACATATATCTTGTGCATATATCTGAGTACATATATCTCTATATTAATATTTATATACATTTCTCATTAAATTTACATTGATCTTATGTTCTAATCAACATTATATATCATATTTTCCCATTATTACAACATTTTTTATTTCATACTATCTATCTTTGATAGCAAATCTCAGCTCTTACTAAATTATATTCATATCATGACTTATCCAAAATAGTCAACTACTGTATATCATTATTATTATATCCTTTAATTCCTTACTCTACTTTCTAACCATTCATAAAATAAGTGCCAAATCTTATAATACTCCTCTTCTTGCTCTCTAATTGCCATTGTTAATCTACTCATCTCTGCACATTCCATTATTTTCTTAATCACTTCCTCCTCCATAGGAATGTTCTTATTTTTCCAATTTTAAGCAAATACAATTATAGCTGCTGTTAATATGTGAATAATCAAATACGTTATTTCTTTACTATAATTTTCAGGTAAAATCACCAATAAGAATATCTCTGACAAAAGGCCCCCCTGGTGACGGCTGTGATATGGTCTTCTAAAGACAGCCGTACGTCCAGGAGGACACCCAAATTGCGAGCCCCTTCCACGGGGGTCAGAATTTCTCCCCCCACGGCCAGCGAAGGAACAAGCTGGCTGTATCTGGGTGCAGGAAACCACAGCCACTCGGTTTTGGTCGGGCTGAGACGAAGCCTGTTAAGACCCATCCAACTCCGCATGGCCTCCAGGCACCAGGTCATCACTTCAACGGCTTCGTTGGGGTGGCCCGGGGTACAGATGTACAGCTGAGTGTCATCAGCGTACTGATGGAACTCTACCCCAAAGCCACGGATGATCTCACCCAGCGGCTTCACATAAATGTTGAACAGCAGGGGCGAGAGCACCGACCCCTGAGGCACCCCACACAGTAGGGGCCTCGGGGTCGACCTCTGCCCCCCTGTCAACACAAATTGCGAACGGTCAGAGAGGAAGGAGGAGAACCACCGTAAAACGGTGCCTCCCACTCCCAACCCCCCCAACCGCCGCAACAAGATACTGTGGTCGACAGTATCAAAAGCCGCTGAGAGATCTAACAGGACCAAGACAGAGGAAGAATCCCTGTCCCGGGCCCTCCAGAGATCATCTACCAACGCGAATCAATGTGCTGTGCCCGGGCCTGAAACCCGATTGGAGGGGGTCTATATATATATATATATTGTTTTATCATTTTTTCCAACTATGTGTGTATTTTAGTCCAATATCTTTTAGCTTCTGCACAAGTCCACCACATGTGTCCAGGTGTCTGGTAACATTTCCAACATTTTGCTGATTTATCTTTAAACATCTTTGCCAGTCTTGCAAAAAGAAAGTGCCACCTGTAAAACATCTTATATAAATTCTCTTTATAAATTGTTGACGTTGTTCATTTATAATTTCTACTCCATAATTTCTGCCATTTGTCCAAATCTATCCCATATCCAAAAATTTTCCCCCAAGCAATCATCATTTCTTTAACTTGTTCTTCTTCTAATTTCACTCCTAATAGATAGCCATACAATATTTTAATCATTTTCTCTTCAGTACCTGTTAAGGTTTTATCTAATTCTGTCAATTCTTTATAAAACCCATCTATCTTAACATCTTTCTCATATCTAGAATATATTTGCATATATGAATACCAATTCATATTCACCCCTTGTTCATCTAGTTCTTGTTTTATTTTGAGTTCACCCTTTTCATTTAAGGCATCATGATATCTGACAATGTGTTCCATTTTTAAAACATTTGGATACACAAATGCCTCCGTTGTTGATAATAAGACTGGTATTTTCAAATAATGTTGTTCCCTTATTTTATAATATATATAGTCCTCTTCTAATATTTGTTGTGCATGTCTTTTTTTAATTCCTTCTTCTTGTGTAAGTTATAATCAGTCCTCTAATATAAGCCTTCATAGTATCCCATACGTTTTGTAGTGAAGTCTCTTTTTTATTTTCTTTAAAGAAGAAGGCCATTTCTTTTTCCATATTTTTTAAGAATTCTTTTTCCTTCAAAATTGAATTATTCAAAGTCCATCTTGATATTTTCTTTTGTCCCTTCCACTTCATCCATATTGGATTGTGATCTGCCCAAGTACTTGTTTCAATGTTTATTTCTTGTACATTGGAGATAGGGGTCACCTACTTCTTGAAGCAGTCCTGGGGGCTTCCATGGTCATTTTTTCATTGTGGCACAAATAGCGCAGCTCTTGACATGGTCCCCAATATCTCCTTTCATTTTTGGCCACCATAACTGTCTTCTGGCCAAGTGCAGGATTTTAAGGAAGCCAAAGAGGCCTGCCTCTTGCTGTCATGGTCCTTTGCAGTACTTGTTGGGGACATACAGTTTGGAGCCCTTCCAGGCTAGTCCATCTCTGAGAGTAAATAGTTCCTTGTTGTCTTGGTACCATGGATCAGCGGGTAGCTCAGTTTTCAACAGTTGAGTCAAACCCCTCCCTCCTCAGGTTTTTGCCTCTATGCTTGTTGCCTGGTTTGCTGGGGGGGGTTGGCTGGCTTGCTGGGGGGGGAGACATCATAGCATGGATCCCCTCCTCACGCTTGCTGTTGTATTGTGGCATTTGTGACAAAGCATCTGCCAAAAGATTTCTCCCCGCCCCCCCAAATATAATTTAAAATGAAATTGAAGAGGTGTCCATTGAATCTGCTTTGGTGAGAGCTTTTCACAGGGTCCTAAGTCCATCCAGACTGTCCATACTTCAAATGGCACTTAGCTCCATTCAAGGAAGCGGTGCCAGGTTAGCAGAGCCCAACAGACCGTGTATGCTTCTTTTTCCCACATTGCCCACCTCTTGTCATGCCCCTGATGGAGACTGACTCTGAAGAAGAGGAGGAACAGCTAACAGGGAATGGAAGTGTGGCTCCAGAGGTGGTGGAGGAGGCTGGGAAAGGGCAGAGGCTGGCTGAGCAATCAGAGGAGGGTTCAGGCCCATCCCCTATCCATCCTAGGGCATGCAGGGAAGAAAGGGTCAGGGAAAAGCATGGTCTACGCGGGAGGAGAGGGCCATGATCCTCCTCATGGGTTGCAGCTGTGAGCTCTGTATAAGAGTTTGGAACTGCGTGTTCACAGACGCTAAAGTCAAATTAGTGCTTTCCTTAGATGAGGTTTATCTTTACTGATGTTCTTCCCATGGACTCTCCCCGGTTATCTTCCTGGAATGTATGACTAATTATCTTGGTTTGCCTTGGAACTCTCATCAATGCGTTTGTTTTTGGTTTCCTTTTGCTTCATTATCTACTTTTTGAATTTAAACTGTGACTAATAAAACAGCGAAACTAAGTTGAAGGCATTACAAGACCTTGATTCATGTTTTAGTTTTTGTATTATTTTTGAGACATTACGGGTCATCACATTTTGACTTCAGCCACCCCTTCAACTTATTTTTGCTTTTTGTAGGGTGAATCAGCTCAGAGCAGACAATTCCCAGTTAAGCCAGCAACTGGCTCTTTTGACTGCACAGGTTGCACAAATGCAAGCTATCCGGCCACACCACAAATGCCCGGTGGCAATGCCAGATAAATCTGATAGTTCCCTGGCCCAATTTCCAGCATTGTTTGGGCAGTGCCAGCTTTATATGAGCCTTCGGCTTAAGGACTTCCCCACTGACCTGGGATAAGGTGGGGTTTTTGATTAGTTTGTTGTCAGGCTCTGCAGCACGTTGGGCAATGCCTCTGTTGACCCAACCCAACCAGGTGTTGGATCAATTTGTGGTCATTTATCTGGATGACATTTTAATTTACTTGGACTCCGTGCAGGAACACTGGCAACATGTGCGGCTGGTGTTGCAATGTTTGCATTATAACCACCTGTTTGCTAAGTGTGAGAAGTGTCAGTTTTCACAAACCACGATTGACTTCATGGGTCATCGTATTTCACCTGCCGGGGTGGAAGTGGACCTGGAAAAAATCGAGTTGTTATAGGCGTGGGAACCTCCACAGTGGGTTAAGGATGTGCAATGACTGTTGGGGTTCGCAAACTACTACCGCACATTTATTCCCCACTTTGCTGCCTTGACTGCTCCCCTTTCTAATCTGCTCAAGAAGGGGGAGAAGTTCCATTGGGTACTGAGAAGCATGCAGTTTTGAGGCGTTGAAGGTCACCTTTGCTTCCGAGCCTATCCTCAAACACCCTGATCTAGGCCAGCCATTTGTGGTGGAAACAGATGCTTCTAATGTGGCTGTTGGTGTGGTGCTCCTCCAGGCCTATGCTCCTGCAGGCACCTTGTTCCCATGCGCTTATTATTCCCGGAAATTGATGGCTCCAGAGCGCAACTATATGATTTGGGACAAGGAGGTATTGATGGTTAAGGTCTCCTTTGAGACATAGCAGCACCACCTGGAGGGGGCTCATCATCAAAATGAAGTTTGGATAGATCATTGCAATTTGGAACACCTACGTACAGCTCGGACATTGAACCAGCGTCAGGTGAGATGGTCCTTATTCTTTGCTCGATTTGATTTCCTGGTGACCTATGTTCTGAGTGGAGGGAATCAACACGCCGATGCCCTATCTCAGAAGCCCGAGTATACCTGAAGGGAGGATAAAATCTTGCCCCGGTCAGTGATTTCGTTGGAGCGGTTTGCAGCCACCGAGGAACCTGTGGACCTCCGAGTGAGGATTCAGGAGGCGCAGCAGCAAGACCCATTTGTGGCAGCTCGACATGGAGAATTGGATGAGAATGGGAGACAAGAAACTCCTTGGGCATATATTGGAGACCTGTTGTCAGCAGGTGCTCCCTTCAAAGTCCAAGAAAGAAATACTTAAACTCCAATTGTTAGAGTAAAGATATCTTTTACTGGAAATCAAAGTGGTAGCAACAAAAAAATTCTGAATCTGAGGAAATGAGCGCGAAAAACACATATACAAAGTGATGGCAACGTTCCCACCCCCAACAGTCCATATTGCTCCTCCAATGGGAAATGGTGCATAACATCATGTGGGCATCTTCAGGTGGTGATGAGGCCTCTGTCCGTTGACCTTGGCATAGTTTGATAAAGAGTCGCGGTTGCGCATAGCAAGGAATAGAACAGCAAGGAATAGAAACTTAAGCAAGACTCCCCCTCCCCTAGATATACAGTTTCGTTTCCTACTCACTCCAGCATGCTTCCCAAATATATCATGGCCCACTGCCCCCTCCCGTTACTTATGGCAGCCGAAAGATGCAAGCATAAGAAAGGAAATAAAGGAAGAGATCTTGAAGGCTGACATTCGGCCCTCCTGCAAAAAGACGTTAGTCCTAAAAAATATAATAATAAAAGATAAGATGTCACAAACAAATAACAGCATTAATGTTCAGGGTTTATCAGGATACATGGTGCGAAACGCCTGCACCAGCCGGGGAGCTCTAACATCTCTCTCATCTACCCATTCAGACTGGGAAGAAGGAAAATGCTTCCACGCAATCAAATATTGGACTCGACCCCTCTTCTTCCTAGAATCCAAAATTTCTTTAACTTCGAAATGTTGTTCACCCTCAATGAACAATGGTACAGGGTGGGCTACTTGAGTAGGCCGCAGATCAGATGTATGTTCAGGCTTTAACAAACTAACATGGAAAACAGGATGGATCCGACGGAGGGTTTTTGGCAGTGTCAATTGAACTGCCACAGGATTCACAACTCGTTCAACCGGAAAAGGTCCCACATACATAGGTCCAAGCTTTTTCGATTTCTGTGTGGTCTGCAAAAATTTGGTTGATAAAAACACCTTATCACCAACTTGATATGGTTTTTGTGGACGTCTCTTTTTATCTGCAAATTTTTTATGAGCTTGATGAGCATCATCCAAAGCCTTGCGGGCAACTGGCCAAGTTATCTGGAGATGCCTTATCCACTCATCCAATGAGGGAATGTTAGATTTCTCTTGCGGAAGCTCGGGTATGGGTACAAAGTCTTGTCCCGAGGCCACTTTAAATGGAGTGAATCCAGTGCTGCTATGTACCGAATTATTGTATGCCACCTCAGCAAAAGGCAGTAAGTCAGTCCAATCATCCTGCTGATAATTAATGTAACATCTCAGATACTCTTCCAGTACCGAGTTAGTTCTCTCGCAGGCCCCATTGGTTTGTGGATGATGGGCGGAGCTTAACCCCTGGGCGGAGCCTAGTAACTTTAGGAACTCTTTCCAGAAATTTGAAGTGAACTGGACGCCCCTATCAGAGATTATGCGTTCAGGAACTCCATGTAACCTGTAGATATGCAGAATAAACAACTTAGCTAACGTCTTCGCTGACGGGATCTTCGCGCAGGGTATAAAGTGTACCTGCTTGGAAAACAGATCTGTCACTAGCCAAATGACTGTATTTCCTCCACTGTCAGGAAATTCTACTATAAAATCCATGGAGATTTCCTTCCATGGGGCCATTGGTCTAGCCACATTCTGCAATAAGCCTGCTGGTTTACCCGGCGGCCGCTTAGCCGAAGCACAAATTGGGCAACTAGCGACATAAGTCTCAATGTCCTTTTTCAACGTGGGCCACCAGAATTGCCTTTTGACCAAGTGTAGGGTCTTCACGAACCCAAAATGTCCAGCAGGTTTAGAATCATGAGCTTGATGTAAAATTTCGGGTCTTAGTTTTCCCGGTACATATAATTTGACCCCCACCCAGGCCAATCCATCTCTAATGGTACAGTCATTCGAGTGGGTTAGGAACCAATCATCAAGTTTTAGAGCTTCTTTCAATTGTGCTGATAAATCGGTTGACAAATTAATCTCCTTTTTCTTCTGAGCTCTGGTAACCATTGGAGCTGCCAACTGTTCAGTTGGGATGATAGGTCTTACCACTTCTTGGCGAGCACTATTATACTGAGGTAATCTGGACAAAGCATCTGCCATGAAGTTCCTTCCACCAGGAATGTACTTCAAAGAAAAATTGAACCGCTTGAAATGTTGCGCCCAGCAAACCTGCTTGGGAGACAGTTTCCGAGGCGTTTTCAGAGCCTCCAGATTTTTGTGATCTGTCCAGACCTCAAAAGGGTGTTTGGCTCCTTCTAGAAAATGCCTCCAAGTTAACAAAGCCCATCGAACTGCAAAAGCTTCTTTTTCCCGATGGCCCATCTTCTCTCGGTTTCAGTTAGTTTACGGGAGGTATAAGCACATGGTTGCAGGTATCCTTTTTCATTTACCTGAAGTAGCACCGCCCCAACGGCTACGTCACTCGCATCAGCTTGGATTACAAACGGAACGTCCATGTCTGGGTGCTTAAGTACTGGTTCAGCAGCAAACAGACGTTTCAGTTTCTCAAAAGCAGCTTGACACTCCATGGACCACTCCAGTGGTGTACTGGGCTTCGGTTTCACCTCTCCTCTGGTTTTAAGGAGATTCGTGATAGGCATCGCGATCTTCGCAAAAGCAGGAATAAATTGACGGTAAAAATTTGCAAATCCCAAGAAACTTTGCAGTTGTTTCCTGGTACGGGGAGGAGCCCATTCCAAAACCGCCTGCACCTTCCCCGGGTCCATTTCTATGCCGTCGTGTGATATGCGATAGCCCAAATAGTCAATTTTCTCCTGGTGAAATTCACACTTTGACAGCTTGGCATACAACTGAGCTGCTCGAAGTTTCTCCAGGACTGACCGCACTAGTTTTACATGCTCATCACGAGTCTCTGTGTAGATAAGAATATCATCAAGATAAACTAACACTCCTTTGTACAAATGCTCTTGCAATACTTGATTTATCATTTGCATGAATACTGCAGGCGCCCCCTGTAGGCCAAATGGCAGGACGTTGAATTGAAAACAACCCATCGGGCAGTTGAAAGCAGTCTTCCACTCATCCCCTTCTTTGATTCGGATTCGGTAGTATGCTTCTCTCAGGTCGAGTTTCGAAAAAATCCTTCCTTTAGCGAGGTGGGCCAGCATGTCCTTCATCAGGGGGAGGGGGTACACGTTCTCCACCGAGATGGCGTTTAGGTTACGGTAGTCGACCACCAAGCGTAAGGAGCCATCTTTCTTCTCCCGAAACAACACTGGAGCCGCCACCCGGGGCCTAGCAGGTTGGATGAAACCATGTTCTAAATTTTTTTCAATGAATAACCACAATTCTCCTAATTCCCATGGGGTCATTGAATACAGTTTCGGTTTTGGGAGTTTTACTCCGGGCAAGAATTCGATACTGCAATCCGTTGAGCGATGAGGGGGGAGCTCATCCGAGGCCTTCTCACTGAACACCTCCTTTAAGTCCCAGTATTCCTCTGGAATTTTCTCCTCCCCTTTCAGGATCTCAGTGCCAGTAGAAGCCAATTTTGTGGGATTTTTGGGTCTCAATTTGGATTGCTCCTCCCCTTCAGGGGGTTGGTCTGTACGTATGCGTAGTGATCCCCTCCTCCAATTAACATGGGGGTTCCATTTCTGGAGCCAAGGCAAACCCAGTATTAAGGGGCGCTCCATCCCAGGGGCCACAATAAAACACAGAGTCTCTTTATGATTCCCCATTGCCATCTCCACTGGTTCCGTTATAAAATGAGCAGGTCCACCCCCAGCTACCGATCCATCCAATTGGCAAAAAGCTATGGGCGTCTTCAGAGTCTTTAGCCTTAAGCCCAGCTTCTCTACCACCTTTGAACTGATTACGCACCTTGTGCACCCAGAGTCTAACAAAGCCAACATGTCCCCTTCAGCCCCTGACGTGGGTACCCTTAATCTCACTGGAATGGTCATAGGGCCCTGGTTCGGACTTACCAGTGTGTCGTCTTCCAATTCGGATTCACTCCCTTCAGAAGAGGTTGGAGTTCCCAACCCCCCTCCTTTTTGAGGGGTGACCTCTACAACCTCCTCCGCTTTTTAGCGCCGATCCACGAGGTGTGGCTGGAGGCCTCTCAGACCTTCTCCTTCCTCCTGGTGCCCCTTTTGGTTCCAGCTTGGCACGGCAGTCTGCAGCCCAGTGGCCCTCTTTCCCACATCGGAAACATGCTCTGGTCCTGGGTTTTGCTGCTGGTCTTCCCTTTAGGGGTTTTAAGGCTTCTTGAGGCCTGGTGAGAGGGGAATTCTTCAAAACAAAATCCCCCTGGCGTCTGTTTCGGGTCAGGTCAATCTCCACCTCTGCTGCCAGCACGTACCACTGCTGCAGTTCACCAGGGTCTCTTCTGGCCACACAGCGTTGGTAAACATCTTCATTTAGCCCATCTTTAAAAGCTTCTATCAGGGCTCCCTGGGACCAGCCGCGGATATGGCACGCCAGCTCTCTAAACTCCTGGGTGTAATCAGCTACTGACCTTCGCCACTGATTTATGGTTTTCATCCTGATTCTAGCCTTGCGTTCAGCTAGAGGATCTTCAAATCTAGTGCGCAATGCTGTCATGAACTGGTCATAATTCAACAGCTGAGGGGCATTATCATTATGCAAAGTCACCATCCACTTTGCAGCCGTTCCCTCCAGAGCCCTGGTCACACACCTGACTTTGGCCGCTTCTGAGGAAAATTCCTGCCCATACTCCTCCATATGGCTCCAAAGTGCCATATCACTTTGTATATGTGTTTTTCGCGCTCATTTCCTGAGATTCAGAATAATGTCAGCAGGTGCTCCCTTCAAAGTCCAAGAAAGAAATACTTAAACTCCAATTGTTAGAGTAAAGATATCTTTTACTGGAAATCAAAGTGGTAGCAACAAAAGAATTCTGAATCTGAGGAAATGAGCGCGAAAAACACATATACAAAGTGATGGCAACGTTCCTACCCCCAATAGTCCATATTGCTCCTCCAATGGGAAATGGTGCATAACATCATGTGGGCATCTTCAGGTGGTGATGAGGCCTCTGTCCGTTGACCTTGGCATAGTTTGATAAAGAGTCGCGGTTGCGCATAGCAAGGAATAGAACAGCAAGGAATAGAAACTTAAGCAAGACTCCCCCTCCCCTAGATATACAGTTTCGTTTCCTACTCACTCCAGCATGCTTCCCAAATATATCATGGCCCACTGCCCCCTGCCGTTACTTATGGCAGCCGAAAGATGCAAGCATAAGAAAGGAAATAAAGGAAGAGATCTTGAAGGCTGACACCTGTTGTTGTTCCGTGATCACATATATGTGCCTGGAAGTCCTCTTCATGGCCTTATCCTACGTCAATGTCATGATAGTCCAGTGGCGGGACACTTTGGGTGTTCAAAACACTGCAACTCATCTGTAGGACATTTTGGTGGCCGAGACATGTTGTTCAGGATATGTGGCATCCTGTGTGATCTGTCGACAAGCCAAGTATGCTCCTGGTGCGCCCCCTGGTCTCTTGCAGCCCTTGCCCATGCCAGAATGACCTTGGGGGGCAGTTTCATTGGACTTCATCACTGAGTTGCCACCATTGAAGGGTGGTATAACC
Organism: Bungarus multicinctus; assembly: GCA_023653725.1. Lineage (NCBI taxonomy): Eukaryota > Metazoa > Chordata > Lepidosauria > Squamata > Elapidae > Bungarus > Bungarus multicinctus. The sequence goes on from CM042851.1 coordinate 1,290,991, forward strand.
ATTTTGGTGGTGGTAGATATGTTGACTAAAGTGGCCCACTTTATTCCGTGTGCGGTTCTTCTGATGGCCAAGATAACAGTTCAAATGTTTATCTCCTATGTATTCCAATTGCATGGGTTACCAGACCGAATAGTATCAGATCGGGGGGTACATTTTATGGCACGCTTCTGGCAGACCCTGCTCATGAAACTGCAGATTCAGGCGTGTCTCTCATCCACCCATCACCCCAAAACTGATGGGGGGACAGAGAGAGTGGATGATATTTTGGAGCAGTATCTCCATTGTTTCAGCAATACTCAACAAGACAATTGGGTGGAAGTGCTGCTGGTGGCAGAATTCACTTATAACAATGCTCAACATGCATCTACCCGTGTGTCCCCATTCTTTGCTAAGTATGGTTTTCATCCACGACTTTTCCCTTTAGCCCCATCTGATTCCCCAGTTCCAGCAGTGGATATGTTCTTGAAAGATTTAAAAGCCATGCACCACATGGTCCGAGATCAACTAGAGAAAACCAAGGAAGACTACAAATGTTTTGCAGCCAGATATCATCGCGATGTTCTGCCTTTAGCGGTAGGAGATTGGGTTTGGCTCTCTACTCGATACTTACCAACGACGCAGCCATTGAAAAAGCTTGATCACCATTACTTGGGATCTTTTCTGGTCGAGGCAGTGATCAATCCTGTGGCTTTTCATCTCTCCCTGCCAAGGACCATGCATATCCATCCTGTTTTTCATCGCTCCCTGTTAGTCCCTGCCTTGGCCGACAGTCCACATAGATCAGCTCCATCACAGCTGGGCCTAGTAGCCCCTCTGGGAGAAGCGGAATACGAGGTGGAGAGCATCCGAGATTCATGCCAGTAGCAGGGCCAATTTCAGTATTTGGTGGCATGGAAAGGTTATGGACCAGATGACTTCACCTGGGTTGATGCCACTGATGTTCATTCTTCTCATTTGGTCCATGACTTCCACGCTCGGTTTCCTCAACGTTCTCATCCTCCTGGTCCTGGGGGAGGGAGCCCTGTTGGGGGGAAGATACTGGCATGCCCCTGGTGGAGACTGACTCTGAGAAAGAGGAGGAACAGCTAACAGGGAGTGGAAGTGTGGCTCCAGAGGTGGTGGAGGAGGCTGGGGAAGGGCAGAGGCCAGCTGAGCAATCAGAGGATGATCCAGGCCCATCCCCTATCCATCCTAGGGCATGCAGGGAGGAAAGGATCAGGGAAAAGCATGGTCTACTCGGGAGGAGAGGGTCATGATCCTCCTCATGAGTTGCAGCTGTGAGCTCTGTATAAGAGTTTGGAACTGCGTGTTCACAGAGGCTAAAGTCAAATTAGTGCTTTTCTTGGATGAGGTTTATCTTTATTGGCGTTCTTCCCATGGACTCTCCCCAGTTATCTTCCTGGAATGTGTGATTAATTATCTTGGTTTGCTTTGGAACTCTCATCAATGTGGTTTGTTTTTGGTTTCCTTTTGCTTCATTATCTACTTTTTGAATTTAAACTGTGACTAATAAAGCAGCGAAACTAAGTTGAAGGCAATACAAGACCTTGATTCATGTTTTAGTTTTTGTGTTATTTTTGAGGGATTACAGGTCATCACACCTCCTTTCAGTCTCTGTTACTTTTCTAGAGGAGTATGCACATGTTTGGAGGTTGTGCTCAGCATATTTTGGGAGGAGGACTGCAGCCACTGCTACGTCACTGGCATCTGCTTGGATCACAAATGCTTGGTCCGGGTCTAGGTGCTTAAGGATTAGCTCTTTGGAAAATAGTCTTTTGAGCATCTCAAATGGCATTCTAGGGTCCCTTTAAGGAATTGGCCTGGCCATGCTTTCACTCCCCTCTCTTATTTTTATAGTTCCTGATTGGGAGGGCGATCCCTATAAAGTGGGGAATGAACTGTCTGTAGAAATTAGAGAACCCCAGAAAGCTTTGAAGTTGCTTGCGAGTTTGAAGGGGTTGCCAGTCCAGGACCACTTTCCCTGGGTCCATCCAGTGGTGGGCTGCAACTGGTGTAACAACCAGCTCTGTGAGCACACGCTCCATTGGGCTGCTCGAACCTCCACATCTGCCCTATGCCCTTGATGCTAATTCAGTCAAACCTCTCTTGCAGGGTCTCCACCACTATCCCTGGGTAAGCTGTCACATATCTCTATTCTCTCCCTCCACTGAAGGGCAAGAGCAGCTGACTCCCATGTAGATATCAGTAGGAACTCCCATTTCAAGCCTCTGAATGGAGCCCTGGCATTGGAGATCCTTCTCGGCTTGGTACAAGTTCCCAATGGTCGTTACCTCTGCTCAGATCTTGGGCCGGATCAGCACTAGAAGGGCAACCTCTGTCAGTGTTGCTTCACTCTGCAGGACCTCAGTGGGGGTCTGCAGGCTCTTTGTGAGGGTTGTGCTGGCACTTGCAGCTTCTTCCCCCTGCCTCTCCATCTCTACAGTCTTCCCTGAGTCTTCACTATTCTCCTCAAGAGATCGGGTGAGTAACCAGGGCTCAGGCAGAGTTGCTCTGGTTGAGTGGAAAGTTATCAGAGTTGGCTTAATGTCAGCATTCTGAGCAATGCACCCATTGAAAGCAGAACTCTGAGGCAGGTAGATTTCTCTAAGAATATTTTTATTGGATACATCATATCAGCATAGCCAGTGAAAACCAATTCTGAAAGTTCCCACATTTTTCACCTAATTAAAAGATTAATACTTCCCCCCCTCCCCAGTGACATCAGTCGCATTGTCCAATGAATATGGCTGGCAGGCTCCTCTCCTCCTTCACCAACCACCTATTATGATGACTTTGGTTCCCACAGGAAAACATTTTATTTTGACTGTAAGCTGAGCTATCTACTTCCCCCTCCCCTTCTTTCTCAGGCTTCATGGCAGCTGTGAGGCAGGACAAGATGGCTTCAGCCAGGTTCACTTCAGAGTTGACAACTGACCCTGAAAGTTGTTGTGCATTGTGGGAGAAGGAGGGCTTTGCTGTCATTGGGCATTATTAATCTAGCAGAGGGGAGCAAAGTGCTGTTTGAAGTATGGACTGATCACAAAAAACTGGAGGCACTTAGGACTGCTCAGAAGCTCTCGCCCAAACAAGTTTTGTGGCCATAATACTTTAACCAGTTTGATTTCACCCTAAGGTACATCCCGGGGTGGGGGGGTAATGACTTCCTGGCTGATGCCTTATCCCGAATGCCACAATACAAAAGCAATCACAAAGAAGTAGTCAACGCCATCATTCCCCTCCCTCAAAAGGCAACACAAGTCACCATGAGGCTGCGAGTTCGAAAATGGTCAACTGAGACTGATGGTGAGTTAACCCAGAAGCTCAGAGCAAAGTTGGCAGCTGACCTCTGGTTAAGAGATGACAACCATCTCCTGACCTCCAGGGACAGGCTGGCATGGAAAGACCCTAAATTGTACATCCCCAGTATCCTCCAGGTCCAGGTTCTGCAGAGAAGTCATTATGACAAGCAAGCTAGCCACTTTGGATTCTTAAAAACATGGCACCTGGTGAGGAGACAGTTTCGGTGGCCAGGAATGAAAAAGGACATTGAGAGTTATTCAAAAAGCCATGTGGTATGTGCCACAATGAAAAAAAGGCCTGGGAAACCTCCTGGACTGTTACAATAAGTAGCTGAGCCACCTCAATCTGGGAGGGAAATGGCAATGGATTTTATAGTGGAACTTTCAGAAAGTGGAAGAAACACTGTTGATTGATATTTTCTTAAAGCAGGCTCATTTTATAGTCTTTGCCATAATTTGGCAAAGCTGTTCCTGAAACATATTTACTGACTGTGTAGAGTCCCAAAAAGAATTATATCAGATCAAGGAATTTAATTTACAGCCAAGTTCTGCAGGGAATTTATTAAGCTGATTGAGTCTTCCAAGAGGTTCAGCTTTTCACCTGATTACCAATGAGATGGTAGAACAAATGAATGCAATGGTAGAGCAGTTCTTGAGGTGCTGTCTCTACTACCAGCAAACTAATGGGGCAGACCTACTGCCTTTTGCTGAGATGGCATACAATAATGCCGTATACAGCAGCACAGAGCTTACTCTGTTCAAGGTAGCCAAATAGGTAGAGTTCATTCCCATGCCTTGAATACCCCCAGGAGCCCACTTCATCAATGAGTTTGACAGAATGGTTAGATACATTGCAGAGTGCTTGGGGAAATATAAAATGAGCATTAACAAAAGCCACCAAATCACAAAAAGAACAAGCAGAGAATAAGTGACACCCCCAGAGACTGTTTTACATAGGAGAGAAAATCTACCTTTTCATCAAGTATCTGAAATTAAATCTGCCTTTTAAAAAATTGGGACCTAAATTTATCCGGTCTTTTCCTATCATAAGGATCATCAACCCAGTCACAGTAGTGCTGAAACTCCCATATCTATTGGGGAAAGTATGTCTGTTCTTTCATAACAGCTTATTGAAGCCAGTAATAGGATCGGAGCTGAGGCCAGTAGCTCAAGTAGCTCCAGGCCTTATTGTAGTGGAAGGGGAAACCCATTACAAAGTACAAAGGCTCCTAGACTCTAGATTATATAAGGGAAAGCTACAATACTTATTGCAGTGGAAGGGTTATCCCCTATCAAAAGCCACCTGAATGAATAGTAAGGACATAAGAGCAGATAAGCTAGTCAAGAAATTCCATGATAAAAATCCCCAAAAAACAAAAGAACATCCTGGGATGTGAGGGGTGGCTAGTAGGAAGTTAATTTGTCTGTGCTTGATGTTTTCCAGGTACTTCTCACTCAGTAGGGGAGATCTGACTGTCAACTTCAAACTGAACTTGGCCAAGGCCATTTTCTTGTTTCTCACTTGCCACGCATCATGGGTGGGGGGGAGGCTGGAATGTGTTGCTAGACGCAACAATCAGCTTTCTCATGGGAACCAAGGTCATCTCCACAAGTGTTGGATGCAGATGGAGAGGAGTGCCTATGGGATGCCAATTAACCTACTTGGACATCACTTGTGACACTTGGGGAGGGGATCATTTACTACTTTAACTATACTGAAACCATGGAAAATATTTACAATTGGTTTTATGTTTAATCATACTGATATGATGTGACCAATAAATAATTTCTTTGAGAGAGATCTCAGTCTCAGAGTTCTGATTTGCTTGGGTTTGTTAGTCAGAACCTTGACACTATATTTCAATAGAATCATTCCATGTTTCCCTGAAAATCAGACCCAGTCTTATTTTCTTCTGGGGCTATTTTTGGGGGAGCCTTATTTTTTTTACTTACAGAAGGCAGTGAGCGCAGGGGTTTATGGGAGTGGGAGTGCTGCTACCGCCAGCCCTGCCCTCCATCCCATAGTCTGCAATGCCAGCGAACCAAGCTCTCGACATGCCCTGGACTTCACCCATCCTACCTGCTGCTGGGACACTGGAGCTCAGATCTTGGTCAGGCTGCTGCTATAGTGAGGCAGAAGGCCATGTGACCTTGCCTCTGTCCAACTGCTGGGCCTACTGCAGATGCTCCTGCTGGCCTCACAGGGGCTCTTTACCCTGCTGGCTGTGCTGCTCTCAGCACATGGGCTGCTCTTGCATGGCATGGGGCAACTTGGCCCAGATGTACAACCTCTGAAGCATTTTCCCTGCTGCCAGCCTGCCAGGGCCCCTTTGCCAGTGATCATGCTGCCCTGTGCGAGCTCTATGGTGGCATTGCAGTGGGGTGGAGGAAGGAGGAGGAGATTGCCCTTTCCTCCTTTGCACCCCAAAACCCGATCTTCCCTGGCTGCTGAGCCCCTGGCCTGTACCCTCTTACTGGAGCAAGATGCTCAAACTCAATTTTACCCATGGAAGCCTCTCACTTTCTGAAAGAGATATCTGCAGGTAACATTTCTGAAATGTTAACTTTTAACACAGTACTCACAGGAAAATTCTCCCCCCATCATAGTTTGATTTTGCTTGAGATGTGGGCAAGGGAGAAAAATCAGAAGCGGGCAGGGTGAATAAAGCTCTTTCAGAATACGATCTGCAGGTGGGGGGATTTTCCTGCTGATTGTCCTTTCAGAAAGTGATCTGCGGATGGGGGAGGGTTTTCCTGATGATTGTCCTTTCAAAGTGGAGTCCTGCACAGATGCACATCCAAAAATACCTCCTTATGGCTTTGGAGCCTCCAGCCTTGCAATCCTGTGCAGGAAATGCAAGGAAAGGTATGACACAAGTTGATGGGACATTGATAGATGGATTCCCAGCCACCCTGATCACTGATCCAGTAAGACTTGAAATGGGCCATCACTGGGAGCTCATCCACTTTGTGGTGCCAAAAATGACAGAGTCAGTCATCCTGGGCCTTGCCTGGCTGGACAAGTGGAGACTAGTCATCTCATGGGACGATGGCTATAGGAATCTAAAAATCAGAGTGGGACCGTTGCCACCCTACCTTAGTGACAAGACCCAAGTCGAGGCTGTTACCTGACTCCGGCACCTGTGAGAAAGTCACTGCCATCATGGATTTGCTGCCAGGTTGCCCCCAAGTCCTTAAAGAATACCGGGACCTGGCTCAAACATTCAGGGAACAAGAAAGTAATACCCTACCCATGCACACACACTGATCCAACGATTACTTCCAGGGAAATGGATGAACTGAGGAAATACATCAAAATTAACCTCTCAAGAGGTTAGCTGGCCAAATCTAGTGTAGCCCAGGGGTGGGATTCAACCGGTGTTATTACCGATTCGGTGATTATGTTTTGCTGCGTGCGTGTGTACAAAACTTTAAGCTGTGCCACCTGGACAGCTGAAAAGTGCTGCACACAGTGCGCATCATTTGAAAAGCCTCTTCTTTCCTGCTTTTTCAACAGCAGCTATGCTGTGGAAAGCAGCTGAGCTTGAAAAAGCAAGAAAGAGCCCAAACTGGCAGGCGGGCCAAACAGCAGCAAACACAGAACCAGTTCATGCTTCCTGCTCTTCAGAGCTACCAGTTCTATAGAGCCAGGCAGAACCGGTAGCATCCCACCCTTGGTGTAGCACCCCAGTACTCTTTAAAGAAAAAAAATATGAGATTCTGTGTGGATTTTAGAGGAATTATTGCAGTGTGCATGGAAAACATCTACCCCCTGCTCTTGATGAAGGACATGTTGAGCCACCTGGCAAAGGGGAAGCTAGATCTAAGAGAGGCTTATTACCAAGTGCAAATCAAAGAGGGGGATGAATGGAAGACAGCCTGTAACTGCCTGCTAGGCAGCTTCAGTGTAAAGTGATGCCATTCAGACTTCAGGGAGCTCCCGCAATATTCATGCAATTGATTAATAAGCACCTCTGCAAGGGCATCCTACTCTCTCTGGACAACATTCTCATATTCAGTAAGACATTAGAAGAGCACACTAAATTAGTGCACCAGATCTTGAAGAAACTCCTAGCAGCCTAAACTATACACGAAGCTGTCAAAATGCAAGTTCCACGAGACCTCCCTAGACTACCTGGGCTACTGAGTGTCAAACAAAGAAATTGAAATGGACCCAGGAAAAGGAAAAGTGGTGCTAAACTGGCAAACCCCATGCACATGTAAACAGCTTCAAAGCTTCCTCTGGTTTGCCAGATTTTACAGGCAGTTCATCCCTACCTTTGCTGAAGTGGCATTACCCCTGACAGACCTATTGAAGACAACAGAAGGCCCTAAGCCATGACACAGCCAGCCGCTAGGTTGGTCCCTGGATTGCCAACCAGCTTTTGAGAAACTGAAGAAACTGTTCATTGAGGAGCCCATCCACAGCCATCTTGATCCTGAATGGCCCTTTGTCATCTAGGCAAATACCAGCGACATGGCTGTACCTGCAGTGCTACTGCAAACCAATGCCCATGGCCTACAACTTCCAAAAACTCACCAACACTGAAAGGAGGTGGACTGTGTGAGATAAGGAAGCCTATGCTGTCCGATGGACCTTCCCCACCTGAAGATACTTCCTGGAGGGGAGCCAGATATTCTTTGAGGTTTAGACTGACCACAAGAATTTGGAAGCCCTAAAAAAAACCCTGAAAACTCCCAAACAAGTTTGTTGGAGTTCTTCAAATGATTCAACTTTGAATTAAAGTACATCCCAGAGGGGAAGAACCTCTTGCTGATGCCTTGTCCAGAAAACCACAGTTCAACAGCCATCGCAAAGATGTGATCCATGCCATCATCCCTCCCTCTCAACCAGCACTTGAGGCCACCACTAAAGGCCAAGCCTGGCATTGAGACAGCCCTGGAGGGGACTCAATAGCAGGATCTTTGAAGACAGACCCGTGGTTCAATGACAACAAGAATGCCTAGACCTTCAAAGATGGACAAGCCTGGAAGGGAGCTAAGTTGTTCATCCCCACCAGCTTGAGACTTCAAGTCCTGCAACACAGCCATAATTCCAAGCTTGCTGGACACTTTGGCTACTTGAAGACTCTGCACTTAATTAGGAGATAGTTCTGGTGGCTGAAGATGAAAGCAGATGTGGACAACTATGTAAAAAGCTGTGCCACTTGAAGAGACCTGGGAAATCCTCAGGCCTCCTCCAACAAGTGGCAGACCCAAGTTGACCTTAGGAGGAGATTGCCATGGATTTCATAGCTGAGCAACAAGAGGGTGGCAGGAACATGATAACTTGGACTGTGATTGACTTATTTTCAAAGCAAGCCCACTTCACAGCCTGCTCTGGGTTATCCTCAGCCAAAAATCTAGCAAAGATGTTCATTAAGCAGATATACCAACTGCATGGAGTATCCCACAGAATTGTTTCAGATAAGGGGGTCCAGTTCACCACTAAATTCTGGAGAGAATTCCTACAGGTGATAGGGTCCACCCAGGGGCTCAGCTTGGCTTTTCACTTGAGCACAAATGGAGCAGTGGAACGAGTGAATGCCATGGTAGAACAGTACCTTATGTGCTAATGGACTAGCAACAGTCTAAATGGGTGATTTGCTGCCATTTCTGGAGGTAGCCTACAACAATAGCACTGGTCTGACACCTTTCCAGGTCACCAGCGGCATGGAATTCATCCCCATGCCTGAACTACCTAGGGAACCACCCACTTCCATGGATGGGATCACTAAAGCAGGGCTGGGAAGATACAAAGTGAGTCCTAGATGAAGTGGCAAAAAACTATAAAAAGCAAACCAACAAACATTGCCATCTTCCTTCCCAGGTTGAAGACAAAGCTTACTTGTCAACAAAGTATCTAAAACTAAAATTACTAAGTAAAAATCTGGGTCTGAAGTACATAGGGCCATTCCCAATAGTGAAAGTGATAAACCAGGGAACTGTTCAGCTTAGACTCCCACACCTGTTAGGAAAAGTGCATCCAGTGTTTCATAGCAGTCTGATAAAGCCAGCCACAAGCTCTCAGCTAAGACGAGTAGACTGGGCAGCCCCTAAATCCATTGTAGTACAAGGGGAGACCCAAGGTGAAAAATTTTTTTACACTTGCACCTGCATAGGGGTCACTTGCAATGCCTAGTCCACTTACCCCCTATCCGAAGCCACCTGGGTCCAGAGTTAGGATGTAAAAGGTGACAGATTGATTAAGCAGTTCCATGACAGATACCCTCATAAACCAAAGGACCACCTTGGGGGGAGGGGAAGAGGAGGTTGATGGTGACACAAGTTAACCTCCCTTTGATTTTCTCTTGCAGGAGGTCCTTCTCAACTGAAGGATGGCAGCCTGTCAGTCCTGAAACTGTTTTGGAAGCATCTTCAGTGCTGCCACAGCAAGATCAGTTGGAGCTGTGGGAACATGAGGGGGGAGGTAGCACTAGCTGGGGATGTGTAGCCAAAATAACATTCTTTTCTGTGGGAGCCAAGGATGCCCTACCAGGTGTTGGAGAGGCATGGACCAAAGCCAGTCAGGATTGGGGCTGCAACCTGATTTGACCATATGATGGATGTGTGACCTGGGGGAAAGTACTTTGAGGTTTTGGGTGGGGAAAACCTCAGGTCCTTCAGAGTTGGGTTTTCCCCATGACATCCCTAATCAATCTATATTTTGAGGAATATGCGTGCCTTGGAGTTCTGATTCCATTCGGTGTGTTAACTGGAACATTGACAAATAGATTCTCTCATTCTATATACTCTTTGTTATCTGATTTTTTTGTTATTAATATACTTTTCTTTTACAAATTTCATGGCATCCTATAGTATTTATACTGTTTCTTGTGATTAGATTTTGTTCTTAGAGCCTCAGAGGAATTTATTTCCAGTGCTTACCAGAGTTTAACTGTAGATGTCAATGTCAAAACAAAAACATTCAGTTTTATAAATTAGAGGAAATGGATCATGTTTTTCTGTTGCCAGCATACTTTATTTACAAAATAACTAAGACACAAAAGAAACAGCAGTACCATTCTACTAAGCAAGCTAAAGAAACTATAATGAAAGGTGAAGTAGAAGTAAAACTCCTCCCCTGCACACATGTGCAGTAAAATAGAACTTCACAAGACACTCATATCTTGCTACTATGGAGACTTGATAAGCAGTCCAACTCATTTTGTAAACATCTGTGGAAAGCTCCTCAGACAAACCCTAAACAAACGCAGTGATAGTCAGAGCTTCAAACAGACAGCTTCTACATACAACTTACATTTAGTATCGTGTAACCATTTTATGTGACTTTGACCTTCATTTGAGAGTGATTGAACTGAGCTACACATGTTTCAGCACACAGCTCTTGTCATACATTAGTAATATTGCTGTCTCATATTATCAATTTGCTCAATCTCTCTCATATGCATTTATGTTTTGTTCAATTCCCAAAGTCAATTTTTCCTCTTTTCTGTGAAGGACACTGTGTTTCAAAGAAATGATGGGAAACTCTTACATAATTTTTTCTTAAATATATCAATATTGTTGGCCTGGTCTTTCCTTTACATGGATGTATTTGCTTTTTGTCTTTAAGAATGATACTGCCTTTTTCATGTGATTAAATTCATAAAATTGTTTTCGTACATTTATTATCTGTTCTCTTATTTATGCTTATAACAGATTCTACATTTTTCAACTATTTTATGCTCATTTTACAAAACCACAACCAATCGTTTTTCTTTGCTTCTTAGAAAACAATTAATGCAACTATAACTCTGCTATATTTTCATAAAGCAGGGCTGTCAAACTCCCGGCCCGTGCTCCGGATGCCTCACATGTTGGCCACACCCAGTTTAGCAAACTGGGAAAAAGTTCTTAATACATCACATGATGCCGCTGAGATGACATGAGTTTGACACCCCTGGCTTAAAGAATCTTATTTTATATTGTGCCAAATAGTTCATAATTAATCATAAAATTATGTTCCAGGCTTTATCAAAAGGGATTATTTTCTCTACTTATTTACTTTATTTCAAAAGCTATTGTTTGTTTCCATAATAAAATAGAACCATTAATATGTATAAAATATGTGACAAATACTTGTTTTATGTACACTTCTGGGTTAATAATTTAAAAATTCCAGTTTTATAAAGACTTAACTTTTGAATAATGAATTTATCACACACAATTTTTAATTAGTGGAACAGCTAGAATAGTAAGATTAATTATTTTTCAAACTCTTCATTTTTCTGAACCAATTGAAGTTCATAGCTTGTTTAATTGAAATATGTTTAAATAATAAACTGATTTCAAATAATCACAGTGAGTGTACACCATATTCAAATCATACTCCTGTTGTGTAATTCTTACTTACCTAAAGTTTTGTCATTATTATATAATAATGTCATTATGAAAAATTAATTCAACAAATACAATTTAAAATTCTAGATTGAGATTTTAATTTGAAATAATTTAATTTTGAACATAATCAAGAACTCACTAAAATAAGTATTTCACTATTCACTAAAATAAGTATTTGCAAATAAAGAGATATATTTTATTTTTGCCTTTATTTCCCACAGTTGAAAAAATACAAAACCAGTGGGATGAAGTGCAAGGTCACATTCAGAACCGAAGGCAACAGTTACATGAAATGTTGAAAGATTCAACCCAATGGTTGGAAGCAAAGCAAGAAGCTGAGCAAATACTACAGTGTGCCAAAATGAAGGTTGGAACATGGAAGGATATTTCTTATACAGTGGAAGGACTAAAGAAACAAAATGCTGAGCTCAAGGTACTAGTGATAAATCAGAAAATAAAAATAGTATAAATTTAAAACAAAACTGTCTCAAACAAGTATTTAAATATTACTGAAAATTAATTTAAAATAAAATAAAAATAGCTTCCATATTTCCTCTACCTATGACAACATACTTCCCCAAAATGTGTTTTGTACTATATTATCATTCAAGTTTATTTGGTTTGCATTGCAATGTATATGTACATTTTTTGATTAAGCAACAATGGCTATTAATGAAAAGACATAAAATACATTCAAAGGCAAGCAGAGAACATTCAATAAAATGCTTAGTAAGGTCAGATATATGCATTCCAATAAAGAATTATTAACTAGTTTGTGATATATCTTCACGGTATCTAATTTGTAATTATTTGTAAATCTATTTTAATGAGATAGAGAACAAATAGATGTTCATTCAAGTAACAAGTATAGTTTACTAATTCATAAAATGTTTCATTGTGATATAGCTAAGTTATTAAAGAAAAGAGGCATATGTTCTTACAATAATATAGAAAAAGATCAGAGTAAAACACAGCCATATTAGGTAAAATTAACAAGAAAAAATGAAACCAAGGATACATTGGAAAACAAAATTCTAGCAATGCAAAATTGACAGATCTATAGGACAAGAACACCAATGATCTAGAATACAGGTTCCAATCTTGGCAACTTTAAGACTTGTGGACTTCAACTCTCAAAATTCCCAAGCCAGAGAACTTCCAGTGGCACTTCTGTCAAAGATGGATCAGAGACCATGATCATGTGCAGCTTCGATCTGTGCTTTACCTGTTGGAGTGTCCCAATTGGGACCGGATCCACCCTGGAGGGGTGGTGAAAGAGGTAGAGACTGACAGCTGGGTGAAGGGGAGCCCCATCTCCCCTCCCTGGCTAGGTATACTCCCCTTGAAGACAGGCTATTGAGGCAGTCTTTAATAGCTGCCCTGAAGACAGGAAACTATCTGGGAATTAAGTTTGTGCTGGAGCAATGAAGTGGTGAGTGGTGTGTGACCAGGCAAAATACTTTGGATTTTTTCAAGGCAACCCCGAGAAATAGAAGGAAAGAGCCCTCGTTTAAGATTGTGGAAGTGGTGATTGGAAAGTAAGAGAAAAATTAGAAGGTAAATAAAATTGGACTACAAAAGGACTGAAACAGAAATGATATTATTCGGAGAAAACTTTTTAAATAATAACAGGATCAGAAATTAAATTTGGAATATTATACAGAAATTGGCATTAATTAGGCATTGATTAAAATGCTGGACTTCTTGAAATTGACTACATTTAAAAGATATAATAACTAATGATTGAAAATTAGCAGAATTAATACAAGCAAGAGATAATAATAATAATAATAATATATCATATAATAATATATATCATATAATAATATATGATAATAATACCAGCACTCTCATTCCGAACTTTATTTTATTTTATTTGTTTGTTTGTTTGTTTATTTATTTATTTATTTGTCAATTGCTTACAAGAGAATAGGTATAAGTAAAAACATAGTTATGAATACATGGATACATATAAGAAAAATAATATATATATATATAAAAGAAACAATAGGACAGAGACGGTAGGCACATTGGTGTGCTTATGCACACTTCCTACAGACCTCTTAGGAAAGGGGTGAGGACAACAGTAGACAGTCTAAGGTTAAAGTTTTTGGGGTTTCGGGTAGAGTATTCCAGACATTGATCACTCTGTTGCTGAAGTCGTATTTCCTATGGTTGAAGCTGAAGTATTTATTGACAGATAGGACATTGCAATTTTATGATTTTATATACTATACTTAGATCGGACCGAAGGCGGTGTAGTTCTAGGTTTTCTAGGTATAGAATTTCAAGTCTGATGGCATAAGGTATTGTGCAACGAGTAGAGGAGTGGAGAACTCTTCTTGTGAAATATTTCTGGACTTTCTCAACTGTGTTAATATCAGATACATAATGTGGGTTCCAGACTGATGAGCTGTATTCAAGTATTCGTCTAGCAAATGTTTTATATGCTCTAGTTATTAGTGTAATATTACCAGAAAAAAAGCTATGTAAGATTAGGTTAACAACTCTTAATGCCTTTTTGGCTATGTAGTTACAGTGGGCTCTAGCACTTAGGTCATTTGAGATGAGTACTCCAAGATCCTTGATAGAGTTTGGATCATCAACAAGGTCTTGACTATTCAGCCTGTATTTTATTTTCTGATTTTTTTTTTTTTTTGCCAATATGTAGGGCAGAGCATTTATTTGTTGAGATTTGAAGTTGCCATTTGTTTGACCATTCTGATACATAGTCAAGGTCATTTTGAAGGGTAGCAGTATTGTCTGTGGTGTTGAATAGCTTTACATCATCAGCGAAGAGAACACAGTTGCTCTTGATATGATCACAGAGGTCATTTATGTAGAGTATGAAAAGAGTCCTAGAACACTGCCTTGGGGGACACCACTGTTGACAGGTACAGAATTTGATAGGACACTCCCAATTTTGACCATTTTTTGTCTGTTTGACAGGAATGCTTCTATCCAGTTACGTAGGTGTCCAGAGATACTGTAAGATTTTAATTTTAGGAGTAGTTTGTCATGTACCACTGAATTAAAGGCTTTACAGAAGTCTGTGTAGATTGCGTCTATTGCTTTGCCCTGATCGAGTTGTGTAGTCCATATGTTTTTGCAGTGTAAGAGTTGCAGATTACATGATAGCTTTTTCCTGAAACCAAATTGTTTATTAGAGAGTAGGTTGTTTGTTTCTAAGCGGAGGATGAGGGATTGGTTAATAATTGATTCCATGACTTTACAGGTGACACAGCATAAAGAGATTGGTCTGTAATTTTCAACTAGGCTGGGGTCTCCCTTTTTGAAGATGGGGATGACCGTGACTTGTGAGCATAGTTTTAGCAAGATTTTTCAAAGATTATGCTTAGAGGTTTGGCTATGGCAGTGGATAGCGTTTTTAAGAAGTAGGCACATATTCCGTCCGGTCCAGTAGATATGGATATGGATTGCGTAGTGCTTTTTCAACCTTGTCTTCTGTCAAACTGTCAAAGAAAAACAAATCCTTCAAAGAATATCCTTTCGCGTCTCATTGCTCTGGTTTTTTCCTCAAATTTCCTCTTGTACTCTTATTTTCACTGTTTTCCCAGCATTAGGGGTGGAGAGCTAGATTGCAGCCGCTAACTTCCACTCTCACCCTTTTCACTCTGGGCTTCCTTGATGTAAGCAAATATCCATTCCAATGCTCCAATTATAATCCAAACGAAATTTCCAACATTGATAACTTGCCAATCATCCGTTCACTATCGTCTCACTGCTTCCTTCTTTGATAGCTTGTCGCGTCTCTGGGTCTGCTCGCAAAGGGCCAACTTCTTCCACCTCAGACTTCAGGCTCTCTTCTTTGACGTTTTGGGATCGCAACTTCCCAAATTGACTCCAAGAGTTTCTCCTCACTTTGTTGATCCTTCCAGGACCAAACACCATCACGAAAAGCTGTCCAGAGGTGAAAAACCCAGCACAGGAGATCAGAGCAGATTTCTCCTGCACTGCCACGATGCGATGTCACCGGAAGTGCCTCTCCACCTCCTCTTTTATGGGGTCTGTTTTTTTGGAACAGTTTTGTATCCTTCTATGAGTATGTTCCAGTCATGGGTTGCATCCTACCAAGTTTCTATTATCCCAACTATATCATATGTACCTTAATGTATTAATAGTTCAAGTTCACCCTGTTTGTTCCCCAGACTTTGTGCATTTGGGTATAGGCACTTGAGATCTTTATGTCTGACTCTGTGTATGCTTTCTCCTATTTCTCCTATTTGGTGTTTGAGTTTGTCTTCCATCCTATCCCTCCTTACTTCATTATTAGAATAGCTTTCTAAGGGTTTTTGTTTGGAATTAAGTCCTGGAGATTCTAAAGATTGGTCAACCTCCCCCATCAATTTTAGTTTAAAGCCCTCCTTATAAGTTGAACCAGTTGTTTTCTGAAAACATTCTTCCCAGTCTTTGTGAGGTGCAACCCATCCCTTGCCAGAAGCCCATCATAGAGATAGTACAGACTATGGTCCAGGAATCCCAAAAAAATTTGGTGATACCAACCCTTTAGCCAGTGGTTCACTTCTAGAATTCTTTGTTCTCTTTCCGGATGTTGTCTTTTCATTGGCAGTACAGATGAAAAAACTACTTGTGCATCTAAGTCATTGACTTTCTTGCCTAGCTGCTCATAATCACTCAAAATTGTTTTCAAGTCCTTTTTTGTGTCATCCGTCCCTATAAGTTGTAGTAGAACAGGGTAGTAGTCTGTGGGCCTAATTATTTTGGTTAGGTTCCCAGCCACATCCTTGATTTTTGCTCTAGAGAGACAATATACCTCCCTAGATTGTATGTCTGGACTGCAGGTGGCTGGTCCTGTTCCTGTTCCTTTGAGAATAGAATCTCCTATCACCAATACTCGCCTTCCTTTTTTAGGGGCAGTGCAGTCTGGGGTGTTTTTCTTTTTATCTCAGGTGTGTTGTTGTGACTTTTTAAGGTATATTTGATGATATCACTTTTCTAGATGTCTGCATGTTTTCTTTGAGGCAGAGGTTGTGGGCCAGCATATTTTCATCTAGGGGGAGAAATTGGTAGCTCAGTTTTAATGGGGCTTCTTCTGATTGGATTAGATTGGGCAGCAGAGGTTTGTTAGATATGTGCTTCTTCTTCCTTTGATTATTGTGTTTCCTTCTATATGTGACATGCCTCCATTTGTCTTCCTGCAAGGGTTTATCAGCAGAGTCAAATCAGGGGTGGGATCCAACAGGGTTAACTACCAGTTTGGCGATTTACAATGTGCTTCCCTGCATGCTGTGCGTGCATGTAAATTTTCATCAGCTTGCTGCCTGGACAGCTGGCAGTGCTGCTTGCTGGGAAGCAGCGTTTGAAAAAGCACTTTTTTCCTGCTTTTTCAACTGCAGCTGTGCCTCGCACGGCAGCTGAGGTTTAAAAAGCAGGAAATAAAGGTCAAGTAAGAGCCCAGGTGGGCAGGTGGGCCAAAACAGTAGCAGTCATAGAAACGGTTCTATGTCTACTGCTCTTCAGAGCTACCGGTTCTACAGAGCCAGACAGAACCGGTAGAATCCCAGCTCTGGGTCAAATCCTCTGGGACTTATTTGTTCATTATTTGGTTCGATTTGTGCATGGCTTTCTTGTGTAGATTGAAGTTTGGCTAGAGCTGCCTCTAGATCCCTTACTTTTTCCTCTAGAAGCTTACATTTAATACAAATGTAATTTAGGTGTTCTTTGGCATAAGCACATACATGCAACATATTTTCATACAACAATAGTACCAGTCACCTATTCTATTAGTTTGTTTCTTTTTAAGGGTAGAAAGTTTTGTACCTTTTTTTCTATTCCTTTTTTGTCTACCTATTTGTGCTTGTTTTTATACCTTGTTATTTAATTTACTTACTTACTATTATGTTAGTTTTTAAAATTTCTTTCTGTTAGATTTTGCAGCGGAATTTCCCCTTTAAATACCTGAGAACCCTTTGCATTGGTGCAGCAGTAAAGTGACCCAAAATGTTTACTGCACAAACTATATCTGGCCTGGACCACTGTGACAGGTATAACAGGCTTCCTATTGTTGACTGATATATCTCTTGATTACAGGCTTCACTTTCTAAACATATATTCCAATTCCTGCCTGACTGCTTCAGCCCATAAATGGCCTTGTTCAATTTATACACCAAGTTAGGCTTTTTACTTTCATACCCTGGTGCTTGAACCATGTAAATTTCTTCCTCTAATTCTGCATTGAGGAATGCAATGGTTATGTCAAAATGCCAGATTTTAAGGTCATGTGCCGCTGCCAATGCTAGTGCCAATCTGATGCTTTCACTTTTTACAGTTGGTGTGAATACTTCATCATAGTACACAATTTTCATGTGAAAAAAAAAAACCCTTGTGCCACTAACCTTGCTTTGTATTGTACCTCATTATCGGGCAGTACTTTCTTCTTGTATATCCACTTGCATCCTAAAGCTTTGCTACCCTGTGGCCAAGTCATAGATATGAACATTTCATGTTCTTCCTGTTTTACTCTTCCTTGTCCATGGCTTCTTTCCACTTTACTTGTTCAATTTTAGATAATGCCAATACTTCTTTGTAGTTCCTTGGCTCATACCATACATTACACACTTTAATTTTACTAGCAGAATACCTGTCAGGTGGAATCCCCTTGTTCCATCGCTCTGACCTGCGTGGCATTGACTGCTCCTGTGCTTCAACCCTCTCTTGCTTCATATCTTTTTCAGCTTCTCCTCCCTGAATGCTGACACTATCACTAAGTGAGTTACCATCACTAAGTGAGTTACCATCACTAAATGGATCACCATCACTAAGTGAGTCATTCCATAAATTTGCATCAATTCTGTTCCAGTTTTGCTCTGCAAAGCTAGCAGACCTTGAAATCACTATTCTCTTACTCCCATCACTAAAGCGATAGCTCTTTGAGCCTGGCTCATAGCCCACAAACCTAAGCTTTCTAGTCTTTGGTTGTCCCTTTCTTCTAATTGCTTTTGGAATATGCACCCATGCATTACTTCCAAACACCCTTAAATGTGCCAGAGATGATTTCCCCCCATATAGCATTGTATATGGAGTATCATTAATGGAGGAACACCACAGCCTATTAATTAAATAAGTCAACATGGCTTCACCCTAATATGACCTTTGAAGACTAGAATCCTCTAGCGGTGAGTCCTTCATGGTTTGTAAGACTCCATTCCGTCTCTCAGCAATACTATTCTCATTTGTGTGTCTGAATTTTATTCCTAACTGTCCCAACCACTGTTGAAAACTTGTTCACATGAATTCTGAACCTCTGTCAGTTTGCAGCTGACATATCTGTTGTTTATATCTTCTTTCTATGAAGCTTACCCATTGCTTAACTTTCTGTAGCACCTCTATTTTACTCTTTAGTAAATAGCAGAACTCAAACCTGCTATAGTCATGTACAATGACCAGTGCATATTTTACTCCTCCCAAAATGGCTTGCAATGACCCAACCAAATGTGTATGTACCAACACTGGAGCTTTTGTTGTCTGCCTTGTACTATTCTTGCTCACTGGGAATGCCTTGCACTTTGATGATTTGCATACTGCATAATCCAAATATCCCTTACATCCCTTTAAATTCATTTTTTTTGCAACTGGTCCATCCTTTGCAAAACTTTGAAACTGGCATGGCCAAGCTTTCTGTGCAAAAGATGAACATATAATCATGCTGTGCCACATTGCCAAATGTTTGTGCACATTGAATATTTTGTCTCTGCAACATATAAATGTTTTCTTGCTTTATGCCTTTTGCACATAAAATCCCATTTCGTTTTATGAGACACTGCCCATTTACAAATGTGGTCTCAAATCCTTGCTTGTCTAAACTAGAAACACTCAGCAAATTATGTTCCATTTCAGGCACACAAAACATCGTTGAACCTTGTTTCCAGGTATGGAATTTGTACACTGCCTCTTCCAATGACTTTAGCCTTCTGATCTTTTGCCAAGGCTACTGCACCTCCTGCAGCTGCATCCATCCTGTAAAACAATTTAGAATTATTAACTAATTGACTAGCCCAACTGTCTATTAGCCATTGTTTCTCCTGCAATAGCTGACTTTTGCAACAGCAGACTGTCCATCAGCTAATTGTCTTCCTTGAAAACTGCCTCTTCTGTCTTGCAAATAATTTCTTTCTTGCAAAATTTTTTTCCTTTTCACTTTAAGTGAGTCGTTTCACCACAAATGAATCACCGCCTCTGTTGCTGGAGTGTAATCTGATTTCTTCTGTTGCTCTTCTCTTTGGAGACAGCCAGTCTGTGGAATTTTCCATTCTACTTATCTTTCTGCTCCTTGGGTCCCCTCCTCAGGTAGTTCTCCTCGTGGCTACAAAAATGGCATTTATTTTTTTCAGCTATCAGACACGCTTTCAACGCTTCCAAATGTAAATCCTGCTCTGGTTTGCATTCAAATACTGCAGAAACAATATCCCACGAGTCATCTAGACTGTTCAAAACTAACAGCACTTTCTGAGATTCTGGAATATGCATTCCATGCTGTTCTAACTCCACAAACAAAGTTTGCATGTCAACAAGATGCTGCTCCAGAGATTCTTCTGGTAGCACACGGCTCTCTATAACTTTCTTGATAATTGCACAATATTGCATGCAGACATACTCACATGCACACTTCTTAACTTCAACCAGAACGAACTTCTTTGCAGTCTTTAAATCAGCTACATTGATAAACTGTTCATCTTCTAAACTTGATATAAGCCATTGCTTTATCATGCTGCCTCTGACCTGCAGCTGCCGATAGTGCTTGGGATGGGTTTTCAATAATATCCCACAGTTCCTTAGCTTTCAGGAAACATTCCATCTTTGCAGCCCAAATTATATAATTCTTCTGACCCAAACAAGGCAGAGAGTTCTCCTTAATTTTTTCAGCCATCCTGCAAGCTTTCTCTCTGGGCCCATAACCTGTTAGATTTTGCAGCAGAAATTCAAATCCAGAAAGCACACACAGATGACTGATTCAGCAGGATTCATTAACTTCTTTATATACATTATAAATGAGAAAAATGTACAATACCAATGGTAGATTCCTCCAACTGGTAAAGGTTACAAGCAAAACACAAGCAGCAGCTTCAGAGTTCAGAGCAGATATCAGAGCCAGCTTCTAGTTTCACTTTCCAATTCAGTTCCCATTGGCTGGTCTGTTGCCATGCCTATTCATTGATTGACTTTGTTACTAAGTTCTATTCCAGTTCATCCAGTGCTTTCAGGCTGTAGCTCATGAGCTGCTCTGTGCTGCTGCTTTTGCTCTGGAGCCAATTTACTGGCTGTCGTGCTGGGGACGCTGCTTCCACCAGCCTCTAGAAAGAAAGAAAGAAAGAAAGAAAGAAAGAAAGAAAGAAAGAAAGAAAGAAAGAAAGAAAGAAAGAAAGAAAGAAAGAAAGAAAGAAAGAAAGAAAGAAAGAAAGAAAGAAAGAAAGAAAGAAAGAAAGAAAGAAAGAAAGAAAGAAAGAAAGAAAGAAAGAAAGAAAGAAAGAAAGAAAGAAAGAAAGAAAGAAAGAAAGAAAGAAAGAAAGAAAGAAAGAAACTTAAGAGCGAAATGATATCTGAAAGTAAAAGGGGAGTGCAGAAAAGAAAGAAAAAATGTGTCATTACTTTATAAAAATCATGACACAGAAAATAATGGGACTCTTAATAGGTTGGCTGATAAACATATGCTATCATTGTGATCTCTATTTAGCTCAGGGACATTGGAAGTGTTGGCTGAAGACTGGAAGTCTTTCAGAGTTTTTCAAAAGATTATTTTGTCAGACAAAGATAGAATAAGGCTCTAATTCCCTTTTTAACTGATACTACTGTTTAGTAATGTCAATGTATTTAATAGATAAAGTATTGAATTTAATTTTGAGAAGCAACACTTTTAAAATATCCTTGTAATAGGTTTAGAAGGTACATTAAATAATATTCCTGAAAAGGGATTACAAAGTTATTTAAATGTAGTAAAAGTATTAGTAAAAGTTTACAAGTCATTACTTCATTCTATCAAATAAAGGAAGCATGTGAACTGTTAATACCACTTTATAATGCCTTAGTAAGACCATACTTGGAATATTAATCCAGTTTTGGTCACCACAATATAAAAAAGATGTTTAGACTCTAGAAAGGATGCAGAGAAGAGCAGCAAATGATTAGGGGACTGGAAGCTAAAACATATGAAGAATGGTTTCGGGAATTGGGTATGTCTAGTTTAATGAATAGGGGCAACATGATAACAGTGTTCCAATACTTGAAGTGCTGCCACTAGGAAGAGAGGGTCAATCCATTCTCCAAACCACCTGATGGTAGGACAAGAAGCAATAGATAGAAACTAATCAAGGAGAGAAGCAACCTAGAACTAAGGAGAACTTTCCTTACATTCAGAACAATTAATCAATAGAACAATTTGTCTCTAGAAGTTGTGGATGATCCAACACTGGGGATTTTTAAGAACAAAATGGTATAGTTTCCTGCTTGAGCAGGGTGGTGGTGGAGACCTCCAAGGTCCCTTCTAATTCTGTTATTCAATATTTATTTATTCTGTTCTTCAGTATTTTCTTAAAAAAATCAAATGGGTAGTTTGACCACAAGAACAATATAATAACTTCTATCATCCAGAACTGAGTACTATGAATGACTAAAATTCCAGTAATATGTATGAGTGTGAATCAGCACATAAAACCCTTATGGACATAATAACAGGAGTGTGTTAGACCACAGTATTGAATTTAATAATTTAAACTTCTTCAAATCTATAAAACCTATCAAATAATATAATATTCATTTATGTATTTGATGCTCAATTTCATTCACTGGCGTATACTATGGACATGTATTTGTTATCAATACAAACAAGATGCACACAGGTAAATTCTTAATCTACATAGCAAAGAATTTTGCAGAATGAAATTTACAAATTATTTCTTAAATTCTGCAAACTATCATAATAGGAAATTAGTATGTCCCCTATTCGACCTCCATTATTTTCATTACTCAGCTAGTATTTTATGGTCAAGTTTCAGATGTCTTTAATTTTTTAAAAAATAAAATAAATAAAACTCTGTTCTGTTTATTTATAATGTGTAATTTAGAAACTGGTTCATTAAAGTTCTCCAGATAAAAATAAATTGCTTGATCATTGCCATTGGTGGTACATTATTCATTTGCTTAGTGTGCATTTTCCAGTCATATATATATATCAATCATTTTGATTATCGTCATAGACCATCATTATAAATAAAAACATTAAAACAACAGTAATAATAAAAAATAAAAACCAGATGAAATAATGTATTATATTATTGGTGGATTATCAATGGACAGTTAGAGTCTGCCTAATTTTTCATACAATATAATAACATTTGGCCACAGTAAAAGAAAGTTCTGTAAATCATTATCATCATAATGAATGTTATTAGAGGAATCTGTAAACCTGCCAAGCCATCTTTTCCCCTTAAAAGACCCTGGAATTATTTTGTGTGAGTTAATCTCAGAACTTAAAAGTTTGATGGAGTTATGGAAAAATAATCTACGGACAAGTTTACATACCTGTAGCACTAAAGAAAAAGAAAAAGTTTTGACATTAGAGAAAAATTGTTGAAGAATCAGAAAAAAGAAAGTCAGCATTCTCAAAGAGGTGGGCTTATGCAATCCTGACATATTGACCTTATTTGAGAGTGCTTCAAATATTTTGTGGAATCCCCCCCAAATAACTCAAACTTCAGAACTTTTAACTCAGGGGTCTCCAAACTTTAAGACTTGTGAACTTCAATTCCCAGAATTCCCCAGACAGCATGGCTGGCTGAGGAATTCTGGAAGTTGAAGTCCTCAAGTCCTAAACTTGCCAAGTTTGGAGACCCTTGTTTTAACTGAAAGAAAAAAGTGACTTACCTAAGAAATTTGTAAAGTATATAAGCACTAGACTAACAAGCTGAAGTGTTTATGTTTATATCTGAAAAAGATTAAAGATAATCCTCAACTTTAGTGACTTTTCCAAGTTACAACAGCCTGAATAAAAGTAACTTACAATTGTCGCATCCCTGCAGACATGTGATGAAAATTTGGGAGTTTAGGAACTGGTATGTATTTTTAAAGATTGTGTCAGATCCGTATATCTGTCATTTCTTCAGTGGAAGAAGAAAAGGGTGGGGAGACTGATATAAAAATCCTTCCTTGATGTAACCTGAATATATTTAATCTTATATCGAATTTGTATAACCCACATAAAAACTTAAAAAGGGGCTTCATTGAATCCACCCTACCAAAAATAGCTGCCCCAGTATTATTCCGCGAAAAGAAAGATGGCTTCATGCGTTTGTATGTGAATTACCAAAAATTAAATTCAATTAGCATAGGCCCTTCCTGGATCGGGACGCCTTGCGCACGGTCACTCAGGCCCTTGTCACCTCTCGCCTGGACTATTGTAATGCCCTCTACATGGGGCTCCCTGCGGGGAGCATCCGGAGACTCCAGTTGGTGCAAAATGCAGCCGCGAGGGTGATTATGGGGGCGTCGCGTAGCGCCCATGTGACGCCTCTCCTGCGCGAGCTGCATTGGTTGCCGATGGCTCTCCGGGTTCGCTTTAAGGTTCTAGTTTTGACCTTTAGGGCGACCCATGGCATGGGACCAGGTTACCTTCAGGACCGCATTCTACCAACGTTCTCCAACAGGCCGGTGCGTTCCCACAGGGAGGGTCTGCTCCGGGTGCCGTCGGCCGCTATGTGTCGTCTGGCGGCACCAAGGGGTAGGGCCTTCTCTGTGGGTGCCCCCGCCCTCTGGAATACTCTGCCACCGGAACTTCGTACCGGCACGGACCTGAGGGCCTTCAGGCGCGCGTTAAAGACCTGGCTCTTTGAGCAGGCCGGCCTGGGCTGAGATAATGATTTTAAATTTGATCTCCATTTTTAACTTTAAATTGGGTTTTAAGGGTGGGGGGGGGGTTTCCTAATTTTAGTCTGCAGCTGATTCTAATATTTAATTACTTTTTAACTTTTGTATTTGTGGGGTTTTTAGACGAGCTGTTCACCGCCCTGAGTCCCTTGGGAGAAGGGCGGTATATAAATGTAATTAATAAAATAAAATAAATAAAGAATATGTACCTACTCCCCCTCATGATGGATATGTTAGCCCACTTCTCGAAAGGAATTTTTTTTTCAAAGTTAGACCTACGAGAGGCATATCGCATCAGAATAAAGGAAGGGGATGAGTGGAAGACAGCGTTTAACACCCTATTGGGATGCTTCCAATTTAAAGTGCTCTCTTTTGGATTGCAAGGAGCGCCTGCCGTGTTTATGCAATTGATCAATGAAACCCTTCATGAATTTTTGTATAAAGGAGTTTTAGTGTATCCTGATGATATTTTAATCTACACGGAAATGATGGAAGAACACATCAAGCTACTCCGTGCAGTCGTCACAAAACTCTTAAACGCTAAACTATATGCAAAACTATCTAAATGCAAATTCCACCAAGAAAAAATTGACTACTTGCGGTATAGAATATCCCATGAGGGAATAGAATGGACCCACAGAAAGTAAAAGCTGTAATGGACTGGGACCTACCACACACCTGCAAACAACTGAAAAGCTTCCTGGGGTTTGTGAACTTTTATTGCCAATTCATTGCAGCTTTTGCAAACATCGCCCTCCCTATCACGAACTTGCTAAAAACAAAAGGAGGGGGGGAGAAACCCAAACCAAGGCAACCCCTTATCTAGACAATGGAATGCCAAGCGGCATTCAAGAAACTCAAACATCTATTCTCTGAAGAACCGGTCCTTAAGCACCCAGATCCCGAACAACCTTTTGTCATCCAAGCAGATGCTAGTGATGATGCAGTTGGAGCAGTCCTCCTCCAAAAGAATGGAAGTGAATAATAACAACCATGCACTTATACATCCAAGAAACTGACAGAAACCAAGCAAAGATGGGCCATATGGGAGAAAGAGGCATATGTTGTGCGGTGGGCAATGCTCACATGGAGACATTTCCTGGAAGGAAACCAAATCTCCTTTGAAGTATGGACTGATCACAAAAAATCTGGAAGCCCTGAAAATCCATGGAAACTCTCTGAAAAACAACCAAGGTGGGCTCAAATGGTTTAATTTCATTCTCAAAAATTTTCCTGGGAGAAGGAACTTCTTAGCAGATGCACTGTCCAGAAAACCCCAATACAACAGCAAAAAGATTGAGGTTATAAAACCGATGATCCAACTGACCCAACTAGCTGCCAAAGTAATCACCAGGGCACAAGAGGAAAAAAAATCATCCCTGACTGAAGACACAATGATGTCAATATTTAAGGAGACACTATTTAAGAACGACTGGCTCCAGGCTAACAAAAACACTTGTTTACTCAAAGATGAACTGGCTTGGGTAGAAAACAAACTTTATGTCCCTGCAAGCCAGAGAATGGAAATATTGTAGACTTTTACAAACAGTAGCAGACCCTTCTGCACCCTGGAAAGAGATGTCTATGGACTTTTTAGTGGAGCTTCCCAAAAGTGCTGGGAACACTGTCATTTGGGTTGTAACTGATCTTTTTTCCAAACAGGTTCACTTTATTCCACGCCAAAAGTTCCCAACTGCCAAGGCATTGGCAAAGATGTTCCTAATACACATTTATCACCTTCATGGAACTCCCCAATGGATTTCTCAGATAGGGGTGTTCAGTTGGTGGGCATTTTTAAACCTATTAGGCTCCACCCAGAGGTTGTCTTCATCAAGTCACCCAGAAACAGATGGCTTGATGGAGAGAATTAACAGCATATTAGAACAATATTTAAGATGCTTTATTAATTACCAACAAGACAATTGGACTGACCTTCTTCCTTTTGCAGAGGTAGCATACAATAATTCCAGGTAGCCACAGCCAAGAATTCAACCCCATGCCAGAACTATCCACCAAAGAACCTGAAATCCCCTCCCTTAAGGAACAGATGGATAACTTACAAGCCATGTGGCCAGTAGTAAGATTATCTTTACAGATTTCAAAGGGTTTCATCTTTACAGATTATAGTTTTCAAAACTCAAGCAGACAAAAAACATTGTGATCCTAAACCTTTCAAGATTGGGGACCATGTATATTTGTCCACAAAATTCTTAAAATCATTACAACCCTCTAAGAAATTAGGACCAAAATTCATTGGGCCATTTCCAATCTCCAGAATTATTAACCCTGTGACGGTAGAGCTTCAACTTCCAAAAACTCTTAGGCAGATTCATCCAGTATTTCACTGTAGCTTGCTCAAACCGGAGATCACTTCAAACCTCAGATCCTCCCTTCCCACACCTCCAACCACCATCATGGTACATGGGGAACAACATTTTGAAATTAAAGATATCCTTGATTCACGCACTCACCGTGGATCCACACAATATTTAGTAACTTGGAAACACCTTCCTTCCTCAGAAAATGAGTGGGTAGCCAAACAACATGTAAAAGCACCCACATTACTACGAAAGTTCCATCTAAAATACCCTGATAAACCATCCTGAATTGCAAATGTAATGCATGATTTTTGTTTTTTCCAGGTAGACCTATCTGTTTTTTAAGAAGGGCAGGATGTCAGATCCGTGTATCTGTCATTTCTTCAGTGGAAGAAGAAAAGGGGGGAGACTGATAAAGAAATCCTTTCTTGATGTAACCCGAATATATTTAATCTTATATCGAATTTGTATAACCCACACATGATACAATGGAGGGAGGAAACCCAGATGGCTGGAACCTATCACCTCTGAGAGGCACAGCCAGGAGATGAGAAGACCATAAAAATTCCACAGTGAGATGTGTCCTGGCAACCTCTGGAAAAGTTTGTTCTAAAAATGGGGTGGGAGAAAATTAGGTATGCCCTGGGAAACTGTGAAAAAGATCATTTCTACAAAAGGGGTGGGGGGGAATTAACATACTGGCTTTTGTTTCACTAAATACACATTGAGAGAAGGGGAGGGGTTCTAAACTCCCTTATCTATCTCTGTATGCCTGAGAGACCTTAGACACTGCTTTGAACTCCTACATGAATTGTCTCATCTCAATAAAGGATTCCTTTTGATACGTTTGATTTCAGAAGTTCGTTCTTGTTAATTGAATGGGGAAAGGTTTTGTAGATTGCAATATTCTTGACTCACATAATCACTATTTGTGACCTTTCCAACCAGCTTCCAACAAGCAGAGCGAATGGGGAAGCTACATTAGCTTAATGGCCATATGACTTGTTTATGAATCATAGTGATTTACTGAACAACTACTCAAAAAGGCTGTAAAATGATTCATTTAACAAATACTGTACCTGGCTTAGCAATAGAAATATTGGTCCTAATTGTGGTTATAAATCAAGGTCTACCTGTATATGTTCCTATTATTACTATTTAAATTGTTTTGTGTATATTTTCAGTCTGTGTAACTTACTGAGGCCTTTCTAAAAAAGTGCTCATATTTTTATCTCTTTCCAGCAATTTGCAAAAGAGCTACGGCAATGGCATATAAATGTAGATGAAGCAAATGATTTGGCCCTTAAACTTCTTCAGGATTACTCAACTGATAACACCAGAAAAGTACAAATAATGACCAATAATATTAATGATGCATGGACCACCATTAATAATAGGTAGGACATAATGTTTACTATCATACTTATAAAATGGAACGAAAATCCTGTTTTCACTCAAAAATTCAATTTTTTAAATTATTGGATAATAACAGTGAAAGATTTAAGATATCTGGGTATGGTATCTAGTTGTTTTGTTATTATTGTTGTTTTGCTACCATATATTTCCATAAGATTAGTCTTGAAAAAAATGTTTCTTCTTTCCAATATATTTTAATCAATGTATTATTTACTACATTATTTCAAAAACTTGTCATTGTTATCTGAGCTTTTGAGTTATAGCTTATGATTCCTAATTTTGTCACATTACAGTTCTATCCATATTTGTTTGTCTCTTCCAAAATGTTTAATACTTAATATTTAGTACTTAAAGTCCCATTAAAAATTAATGCTGTGATAGATTATTTGATTGTGGTAGATTTTCTAAACAACCAATGAGATGCTTGCCTTAATGAAAATATTTTATCAGGTGGTCAGAAGCTCTATTTGTTTTTTCTTATATTGGATAATTATTAAAGCTCTAATATCTCTTTTATCTCATCCTCATTATTTAGTATAAATATCAATTCAAAAGCTATTTTACAATATTCCACTATATTATGAATCATGTTATAAAATATAAAATATACAGTATATGAAATAAAAAGTATATTAAATCTATAAAAAGTAAAATAATTGCTTTGAATTCTTTATTCAATAAGATGCACACTAATTAAATCAATTTCTCTATTTCTTTTGAATTAAAAAATACATTAGAATGCTTCCAATATATATTAATAACTTTTGCTATCTCTTTGAAGGACAAAACACCCCCCTTACATTTCTGCTAATATTTATTTTTCTTGGATCCTTTCTCTTTTAAGTTGGATATCCTATGACCTGGATAGTGTTCTAAAATTATACCTTTGGTAAGATTGTTACTTCTAGATCAGAAGTAATTTTGACTGGAAGAAGAATCTAGCAATTTATATTTTTTCCGGATTGATTTTAGAAAACTTGTAAACCAGCTCTGTGTTAAGCTTCAGAAGTATAACCTCTGATGTCTTTTTATATTATTAATCACTATTGACAATAGGAATATCAAGCAAGGGTCTTTTTCTTTGTCTCTGCTTTTCACTGATTGTAAATTCTTAAGCTCCCTTTCAGTTTCCTCCTAAAGGGAGATATTTCTCTCTGCTTTTAGCTTTCTACCACCATGAGGTCAGAAAGTTCAAAGGCTGCAGAGTTTTTTAAATATCAAATTAAGTAATTCATTGTTTCAGTTTATACTTTTGCAATTTGAACATCCATGTTGATATAATTATAATGGGCTTTATTATGCTCAAACATGCTAAATATTGATTCCAGTAAGTAAACTTGATACATGCTTGGCATTACAAGATAGAAGATACATACTTGGCATTACAAGACAAAATAGAAAGACCTGCAGATTGATTAGAGAACAAACAAAGGTATATAATATCATCAAGAAAGTAAAAGAATTGAAATGTAAATGGGCTGGTCACATAGCAAGAAAAACAGTTAGCAGGTGGACCAAGGCAGTCATAGAATGGATCCCACTGAATTGACAACATCAGCAAGTATTGCAGACCCAATTGGCAAAAGAAAGCTCAGGACTGTGTTGTTTGGAAACATGCTGTCAGCCTTCAAGATTTGCTTCTTTTGCTTTGCATCTTTCGGCTGTCATAAGTAATGGGAGGAGGAGGGGGGACATAGTTATGGGAAATGAGCTGGAGGTTTTACAAAAAAGAACTGTATAAGTTGAGGGGAAAGTTTCTTGCTTATGTTTTTTTTCCTATGCTATGTGCAAGCGCTGCTCTTTATCAAAATATGTCAAGGTCAACAGACAGAGGCCTCATCACCACCTGGAGATGCCCACATGACATTATATACAACTTTTTATTGGATGGACAGTTTGAACTATTGTGGGTGGGAATGTTGCCATCACTTTGTATATGTGATTTATGTGCTCATTTTCTCAGATTCAGAATTCCATTGATGCTACCACTTGATTTCCAGTAAAAGATATATTTTCTCTAATTAATGGAGTCTAAGTATTTCTTTCTTGGATTTTGAATGGAGCACCAGCTGACATTATTCTGAATCTTCTTACCAGCCCACCCGGAGAATTAATAAATTTCTTCTGAGGGGGTGTGTCCAGTTTACCTCAAACTTTTGGAAGGAGTTCCTGAAGTTATTGGGCTCTGCCCAGGGCTTAAGCTCTGCCCACCACCCACAAACCAATGGGCTTGTGAGAGAAGTAACTCGGTATTGGAACAATATCTTAGATGCTATTATCAGCAAGATAATTGGGCTGACCTATTGCCATTTGCTGAGGTGGCATATAACAATTCAGTTCATAGTAGTACTGGGTTTACTCCATTTAAAGTGGCTTCAGGACAAGACTTTGTACCCATACCCGAGCTTCCACAGGAGAAATCTAACGTCATTAAGTGAATGGATATCCCAACTCCAGCTTACCTGGCCAGTTACCTGTAAAATATTAGATGATGCTTATCAAGCTCATAAAAAATTTGCAGACAAAAAGAGAGCTCCACAAAAACAATATCAGGTTGGAGATAAGGTCTTCTTATCCACCAGATATTTGCAGACCACACAAAAGTAAAAAAACCTTGGACCTAAGTATGTCGGACCTTTTCCAATAGAACGAATTGTGAATCCTGTGGCAGTCTAACTGAAATTACCAAAAAACTTCCGACAAATCCACCCTGTCTTCCATGTTAGTTTATTAAAACCTGAATATACCTCCGACCTGAGACTAGCTCAGGTCGATCCCCCCGTGCCTTTGCTAATTGAAAGTGAGCAACATTTTAAAGTTAAAGAAATTTTGGATTCTAGGAAACAAAGAGGTTGACTCCAATATTTAGTTGTCTGGAAACATTTTCCTCCTTCCCGGTCCAAATGGGTGAATGAGAAGGATGTTTGAGCTCCTAATCTTATCAAGGCGTTTCATACTAAATATCCTGACAACCCTAAAATATAGTATTGTTGTGTTACATGTATATTATTCTTTTATCTTGTATTCTTTTTCTTTTATAGGGCTAACGCCTCTTTTGCAGGAGGGCCGAATGTCAGCCTTCAAGATTTTCTTCCTTTGCTTTGCATCCTTCGGCTGTTATAAGTAATGGGAGGAGGAGGGGGGACATAGTTATGGGAAGCGAGCTGGAGGTATTACAAAAAAGAACTGTATAAGTTGGGGTGGGAGTTTTTTTGCTTATGTTTCTTTCTTATGCTATGCGCAAGCACTGCTCTTTATCAAAATATGTCAAGGTCAACAGACAGAGGCCTCATCACCACCTGGAGATGCCCGCATGGTGTTTTATTGGATGGACAGTTTAAACTATTATGGGTGGGAATGTTGCCATCACTTTGTATATGTGATTTACGTGCTCATTTTCTCAGATTCAGAATTCCTTTGATGCTACCACTTGATTTCCAGTAAAAGATATCTTTTCTCTAATTAATGGAGTCTAAGTATTTCTTTCTTGGATTTTGAATGGAGCACCAGCTGACACATGTGAAAGATGCCTTTATCCTGTAGTGGATAGACAATGGCTAAAATGATGGAATAAACTAGTTAGGGTTATCCTAGGTTTCCAGCTAGGGTTGTAAGCTTCTTGACACACACCTGATTCTATATTTTTTGTTCCTTCTTCTTTCTTGTATGTGTGTATATATACACACATATGCATATTTTTTTTAAAAAGTTGTTTTTTAAAAAAAACGTAGTCAACTGTGATCAACTGATAAGATCACATTCCCTAACCCTGAAATTTATCAGGTTTCAGTAAATTAAAACTAGCCAGTGGTTGAGAAATTATTTGACTTCTCTTAATAGGTTTATATAGAATTTGGAAATAGTGACACCTGTGATTAAGGAGCTTGTTTCAAATTATAATAGTAAAAATTGTCATGTTCACTTATGTAGAATCATAATTGTCCATTAAGAATGAAAACGTCACTAAATAGCCACTTCTATTTTCCCTTTGCAAAAGGGTAGGAATTAGTTGTAATAGTGGTTTCAGAAGGAAACGTTAGTTACAAGGATTTATGACATCTATGCATAAAGTTTATTTCAAATTTCATCTCAGTATTACTGAAAATTTACCCTATATTCTCTGTCTATAAGAGTGAATGAACCACTGTTACTCATCATCATGTAACTATGTTTGCACTTTCACAGTGTTGGAGAGCGAGAGGCTTCATTGGAAGCAGCCCTAAGGCTCTTACAACAATTCTACTTAGATCTGGAACAGTTTCTTGCTTGGCTTACAGAAGCAGAAACCACTGCCAATATCCTACAGGATGCTACATGTAAAGAGAGAATTGTAGAAGATGCTCAAGGAGTACAGGAGCTAATGAGGCAATGGCAGGTAAGCTAAGCAATTGAAATTATAGTGATATTGTAATGATGAACTACTTTCACATGGGTATGCCTCAAACCAAAACAATCAAAGGCTTTTAAAGTTAGTTCTAGATATGTCTCTCTATTATTGAACTTTAAATAAATATTCATAAAAAATATAGACAGTGGAGAGTATTGATCTCATATCAAATAAATGTTCAGAAGTTATACTCCTTGGCTTTTCTTATGTTGAGCAAAATAAGGTAATGTTGCTATCTCCCCCCCCCCTTCATATATATGAGCAATTTGTATATATTGGGAGAAGGGAGTTTAATAGAATTGAAACAGTATCTGAATTTGCACTTAATATTGATAATAGAGCTCACTTTTTCTATATACTAGTGATACCATATTTTTTATTAGTATAACTTGGAAATAAATTTATTTTGAGTCAAATGTATACATTTATGCCCCTGTAACCCATTGCCTAGAAATCACACAGCTGTCCTTTGAAATGTGAATGAAATGGTATAAAAGGAGATTGTACTATAAACAATGTTTTTATTGTGCATATGTTGATAATATCAGGTGATATTCCATTAGCAAGGAGATCATTCCAATAGCTTATCAAAGCATCAAGGTTCAGTATCATGCAGTAATTGTACTGCTTCTTTTATCTTTCTTTTCTAAAATATAAACCAAACTTATACGAAGATGCTTCATTCAGGGCTCTCTCTCCTGATGTCTGTTGGTAGAGAGTCCTATAGCACATTCCAATAAAAGTATCTTTTTTTGCACTTAGTAATAAATTAAATCCCAAAGGAAATTTATATTATCTTGTGTTGTTTTTATAGCAGTATTAATAATTTATTGTATTTATATATTTTAAATAGTACTATGAGCACTTCATTTTGTATTACTAACATAGTCATATTTAGTAATGTCTGATATGAAGATCATGTTACTGGTGTAGAAGAATAAATGTACAACTGATATTTTAAGCATATCACAATACCATAAATTGTTTTACAGTGATTTTATAAAGTAATACCTATATAAACTTATACCTCCCGAGAGTAAAGATTGTGTGTTCCATTCTTTTTTTCTCATCTTCTGTAGTTATTTGATATTGTCCTTTCTGATCAATTGTTTATTTTGTTATAAAACTATACATATTTTTATTAGCCCTACTTCTGCTTATAAAAAGAATTAATTTGCTCACTATATAGAGAACATAAACTAGAAATTTTAATTTTAAAATCAAATAACAAGCTTAAAAGCATAAGTGCATGCAATACATAATGAAAATAATAATATTGTACTTATCACTAAAAATGAAAGTTTTAAGAAAATCAGTCCCATAATAATCTATTTTTATAATAATGCACTTTACAATGTATGTTAACACAACTGAAATATTACACAATCATTAAGGTAGCTACAAATGGACATAATTGTATATATAGGTTATTCAATAATGCTTTGACAGTTGTCCCTAGCTGTTTGTATATTCACAGAGAATGTTTCCATTGGGGCCATCTTTAATGTGAAGCACACACATGCAGAGACCCCAACAGCCTTTGAAGGATCTGCACAAATCTAAAAAGAGTGTGATTACTTTAACAGTTTGATGGTGGTTCTTGTGCACTATTTATTGAATCTAAGATTTTGTTGTTATTAAAAGTATACATTTCTCCCTTTTCTAGCTTACAGTAATAGGACAAATGCAGATCAGAATGTTATCATTGTGTTAATTCCTTATAACATTTCAAGAAGAATGAAAAGTGGTCCGGTTTTGAATTTCCCTGAAGATGGACCGCTAACTATGATTATCTGTGGCTTTGGTCCATGCTTTGGCATCAGAGAGCCCTGATTGGTCAGATTTGGGACAGAAGCCACCTCGTAGGGGTGGCGAAGAAAGGGGAGACCATCAGCCGGGTAGAGGGGAGTCACAAATCCCCTCCCTGGCTTGGCAATTGCTCCCTCCCAAAGACGTCTTAAGCAGTGGTCTAAAATGACCACCCTGAAGGGGAAGATTAAGCCGGAATAAGATTGTGCTGGAGAGAGAAAGAAGCAAACAGCAGGAGGAATGAGAAGATATAGTTAAATGGAAAATACCCCCAGGATTAATTTTTTCAAGAATTGTTAAGAAAGGATTTAAAGCAGCAAAGAGAAAGGAGGAAAAAAAAGGTGTGAATTGTTTTTGACAGCAGTGGTGCTTTGAATTGAGAAAGGTAGAAGCTGGAAAAAGAAATCATCTAACTAATTTGGATAAGTATATTTTGATTCTATATAGGCACTGGTAAAGCTGAACTATAGATTGTTAAAGAGAAAATTTAATACTAATTGGATTTGATTTTTATTCTTGGAAGACTGCGGTTTAAAAAGCTCTGAATAGCTGGAAAAAAAAGAGGGGGTGAAGATCTGT
This sequence comes from Bungarus multicinctus, assembly GCA_023653725.1. NCBI lineage: Eukaryota > Metazoa > Chordata > Lepidosauria > Squamata > Elapidae > Bungarus > Bungarus multicinctus. Next base: position 1,326,039 of record CM042851.1, read on the forward strand.
TATAATGAAGAGTGCCATCTAACTGGTTAAATTTAACTTGTTTTTTTTTTCTAAAATACTGTTTCTTAAAAATTGTAAGGAAAATTGATATAATAAAACAAAAACTTTGAAAAACTGAAACGTTTTAACAAAGAAAGAAACAAGAAGATTCTGCCCTTGAATTAACTGTTGATTCTGGTGTGGATTTAGCATTGGATTAGCTGAGGACCAAAACTCGAGAGGAATAAAATAAAAGCTGATTGTTGGAAATCAATTTCATATGGATTAAATTGTTAAATAGAAGAGATTTAAAATGGCAATATCTCTTATGGAATTAAAAATGGAACTTAGAAACATAAAAGAAACATTACAAGAGCATGGTGAATCGTTGGGCTTTGCTTTAAAATTTATGGAAAATGCAATTGCAGAACATGAACAACAAAGACAAAAGACAGAAGAGAAAATGGAGCAAACTACAGAAGAGGCCATTTTTAATTTTCATCAAGAACAAAGAATTCTGGAAAGAAAGAGGAAAGGAGTGGGAAATAAATAGAGGAGAAGTAAGAAGTTAAATAAAGAGGGGAATATTCCAAAAATTAAAAAAGGTAAAAAGAATTGGCAGAAATTTGAAGTGTGGAAGGAAGCTACAAATAGAGAGGGGGACAAAAACAGGAGTGAAAGAATAAAGGGGAAAATAGAAGGGGGGGAAAGGGATAAGAAACAGGACTTGGAAATGAAGAAATATGGAAATTGTAAAAATATGGGTGGAAATTGCTTAATTAGACACAGAGATAATGATTGATTAATATTCAGAAAGGGGATTCTGCAAGGTGTTGAGGGGTAACATAAACAAATTTAAAGTTATGAAAAAGGGACATATAGACTGATAAGATGGAAAATAGAACCGTTACTTTTGATAATGGATTTTAAATTCTTTTCTTTTATGTATAGAGATAACTGCAATAACTAATGGAATATGTTTATTAAATATATTGAAATAATTGAAATGAAATATAAGAAGGGTTATAATGGAGTAGATATTTTTTTAGGAGCGGATTGCAGCCTTTTTTGTTTAAACATATAAAGATGAATGGACTAATTAATGGAATTTGTGTATTAAATACACACACACACACACACACATTTCATTCTACCTGTTTCTTACTTTTCTTATCTGCATAATCTTTATTTATTTATTTTAGGTTTTATATACCGCCCTTCTCCCGAAGGACTCAGGGCGGTGAACAGCCAACTAAAATACATGTAGACAAATATAAATAGTTAAAAAAGAATTAAACCCTAGGCTGTCCCTATAAAAATCTAAAAACCCCAATTAAAATAAATTAAAACTTTGTACACCCATCCCAACTAATCTAAAAACCCCATTTAAAATCCCATTTGAGTCAGCTCAGGCCGGCCTGCTCGAAGAGCCAGGTCTTCAGGTCACGTCTGAAGGCCCTCAGGTCACTGGTCGTTCGTAATCCAGGGGGCATCCCATTCCAAAGGGCGGGTGCCCCCACAGAGAAGGCCCTATTCCTCGGGGTCACCAGACGACACATAGAAGGCGTCGGGACCCGGAGGAGACCCTCTCTGAGGGAGCGCACCGGTCGGTGGGAGACTACTGGCAGAATGCGGTCTTGTAAGTATCCTGGTCCGATGCCATGGAGCGCTTTAAAGACCAAAACCAGTACTTTAAAGCGAACCCGGAAGGCCACTGGCAACCAATGCAGCTCGCGCAGGAGGGGCGTCACGTGGGAGTATCTCGACGCCCCCATAACCACCCGCGCGGCTGCATTCTGTACCAGTTGAAGCCTCCGAGTGCTCCCCGCAGGGAGCCCCATGTAGATCTAAGACCAATGTTTATCTAAGACCAATGTTTGTAGAAAGTTTCTTTCACTGATATTTGATGCTACCAAAGTACATTTGTAGCTAACTTTAAATAATATTTTCCTTTTTCCAGAAATCACCAAAACAGATATTTTGTAATATTATTTATTTATGCATTTCTTCACTATTAGTACAAGTAACAGTTTAAAATATAGTTACTGTCAGGCTAACGGAACTTTTTCCCATTCAAACAATAAGAATGAACTTCTGAGAACCGAATGTATCAAAAGGAATCCTTTATTGAGATGAGACAGTTCGGATAGGAATTCAAAGCAGCATCTGAGGTCCCTCAGGCATACAGTGATAGATAAGGGAGTTTAGAATCCCCCCCCCCATCCCAATGTTTATTTAGGGAAACAAAAGCCAATATGTTAATTCCCCTCCCAGCCCCTCTGGGAGGGGATCTTTCCCTTTTAGGAAGGTTTTTTCTCACGTAGCTTTCCCAAGACGTACCTAACTTCCTCCCCCACCCTCTTTTTTGAACGGACTGTTTTTGGAGATTTCCCAGAGCATTTCACTGTGGAGTTTTATGGACCTCTCATCTCCTGGCTGTGCCACTCCGAGGTGTTAGGTTCTGGCCATCTGGCTTCTCTCCCCCCCATTGTATCATGTATGAGTGGGCATATTCGATATAAGGTTAAATATATTCAGGTTACATCAAGAAAGGATTTCTTTATCAGTCCCCCCCCCCCCTTTTCTTCTTCCTCTGAAGAAATGACAGATACATGGATCTGACAGTTACTTTGAAATATATGTTGACATCAATATTGATAATTTTAAAAATTAACCATTTCAATGCATTTCTTAAGCTGCAAAATCTAGCAGAATAATAAAGCATTTACCCAGTGTATTTGCTTAAAAATATTTGCTTTATTAGCAGGGCAGAATCATTTAAATTTATTCAAATTCATATTGATACATAACATTATGCATAGCATTAAACTATAAAGCGTAGTTTTTTAAAATAGAGAGGCATTTTATCCATGAAAATAAGAAAGCTGTATTGTTATTCAGTGTTATATTTGTTAGGAGATATGCCTATTTATCTAGAAAATACAGATGGTGAAATGTATCCTGGAGGGGCAAATTGAGTTAGAGAGAGTGCTTGGATGTAGACTTGTTTATCTGATGTTAGTAAACATCATAAAATAGATGTTTTATGAATGACTACTCATAGTGCCCATTTTTGGATGGAAAACGTGTTCACAAAGAAGAAGATGCCTTGAACATAGTTTTCACATTCCAAGAGCGGTCATTGCTTTTAAATAGTCACAACTCTTTATTCCAATATTCCTGTTTCATTAATGGAAATATTAGAAATCCAATTAAAGCCATTTTGGTTTTTCTGTAGTATATGTGTGTTTGGAATAATAACATAAGGTATTCACTATCAGAATCACATACAGGAAACCTAAATATCTGTATAATGTCAGAATGACAAATATGTTTACAATTTTGAAAATAAAACAGTTCTAATTCATTATTTCACACATATCATATATCATTTGATCTATTTTAAGCGTATTAAACATGTTAATATGAATATGAAATGTAATTTTGATTGCTGAAATAATTGTTTTATTGCCTTCATATCTTTCTAGTGTTTTGATTTCTTTGTCCTAAGAATACTGCTTCTGCTTTGTTTCTTCTTTTTTCTTTTAAGACTAAATCTAACCTTTAAATATACTTTTGTTCTCTGAAATGTATGTAATAAAGACTATGGTTGGAAAAAAATAAATGAGTAGCTGTCAGATCCGTGTATCTGTTATTTCTTCAGTGGAAGAAGAAAAGGGGGGGGGGGGACTGATAAAGAAATCCTTTCTTGATGTAACCTGAATATATTTAACCTTATATCAAATTTGTACACCCACACATGATACAATGGAGGGAGAGAAGCCAGATGGCCAGAACCTAACACCTCTGAGAGGCACAGCCAGGAGATGAGAAGACCAAAAAAACTCCACAGTGAAGTACTCTGGGCAATCTCCAAAAAACAGTCCGTTCTAAAAATGGGGTGGGGGGAAATTAGGTATGTCTTGGGAAAGTGTGAGAAAGATCCTTCCTACAGAGGGGCTGGGAAGGGAATTAACATATTGGCTTTTGTTTCCCTAAATAAACATTGAGATAAGGGAAGGGGTTCTAAACTCCCTTATCTATCACTGTATGCCTGAGGGACCTCAGATGCTGCTTTGAACTCCTACATGAATTGTCTCATCTCAATAAAGGATTCCTTTTGATATGTTTGGTTCTCAGAAGTTCATTCTTATTGATTGAATGGGAAAAAGTTCTGTAGCCTGACAATAGCAAATGGACTGTAATCTATGCTAATAAATTGTCAGTTCATGTTGTCAGTTAAAAATATGATCTGACAATAGTACAATTTGTACAGGTAAAACCTACGGCAGGAGCACAAAAGTGTACAGCTAAAATGACAGAATTTTCAAAGTTTTGGCTGAGTTCTTGACTTACCAGTATAATCCTAGAATCCTAAGATCAAAATCAAAACAAATATCAGGCCTGTCTCCGTTCAAAATTCAAGAAGGAAAACCCCCAATTCCATTATTAGAGAAATACTTTTATTAAGTTTGAAATTATAGCAGCAAAAGCAAGGCAAGATCTGATTCAAAACATGAGAAGATTACACATTCCAGTTCTCATAGGACCACTACGCACCAGCTCACTTCCCTATCCCAAATGCTCAAGCCCTCTTCCCCATTTCTATGGCAGCCGATAGCAAGCACTCTGCAAAAACTCATGCTGGAAAATCCATGGCTGACAGGTGTATATATTTTTAATTTTTTCTTCTGATTTGATTTGACCTAATTCTTTTATCCCCAAAAAACAAATCTGGGAAGACAATTGATAATCATATACCACAGATATTATGGATTATTAATTAGCATTTATATCATATCATATGATATTGATGCATGTGGATTTTGTGTGGCATTAGTAAAGAGAACCCATAAAAGCTGGAATTCAGAAGATTATTTAGAAATAATAGGCATCCAGAACATATTGCTGGATTCACACATCATATACTGATGACCGCAGGGAGGCGGGGCCATTAAAATGGTACCGCCCCAGGCGCCTGATGGACCCTGATAGGTTCCTGATGGAGCTTGGGCCATTTCCCGAAGCTCTCACACACGACTCGGTTGAGGGCTTGGTCGCCGCCTGGGATAGGGTGGCTGCTGGGGCCCTTGACCGGGTCGTGCCCTTGCGGCCTCTGACCCGGTGCCGATCCCAAATGGCTCCTTGGTTTTCTGAGGAGCTAAGGGAGATGAAGCGCCGGAAAAGACGCCTAGAGAGCAGTTGGAGGGCTAGCCATTCTGAGTCTGACCGAACACTTCTACGATCTTATATTAAGACGTATTTAGTGGCGATGAAGGTGGCGAGGAGGACTTACCTCTCCACCCTTATTGCGTCCGCGGAAAACCGCCCAGCCGCCCTGTTTAGGGTGACCCGCTCCCTTCTAGAGAGGGAAGCGCGGGAGGATCCCTTACAGGGACGGGCTGAGGAGTTTTCTAGTTTTCTGCAGGATAAAATCGCTCAGATTCGGGACGAGCTGGACTCCAACTGGGCATCTCCGGGCGGGGGGGCGGGGGTGGATATCGGTGAGGCCAGTTGGGTTGAGTTCGACCCTGTTACTGTAGAAGACGTGGACAGGGTGTTGGGGGGACTGAATGCCACCACCTGTTTGTTGGACCCGTGCCCCTCCTGGCTGGTTTTGGCCACTCGGGAGGTGACACGAGGCTGGTTCCAGGGTATTATAAACGCTTCCTTGAGAGAGGGGCTTCTACCTACCGCCTTGAAGGAGGCGGTGGTGCGGCCCCTCCTCAAGAAACCGTCCCTGGACCCAGCATTGTTATTAAATTACCGTCCCGTCTCCAACCTTCGCTTTGTTGCGAAGGTTGTAGAGAGTGTGGTGGCCCGTCAGTTTCCCCGATTCCTGGATGAAGCGAGTTATCTTGACCCCCTCCAATCGGGCTTCAGGCCCGGGCATAGCACGGAGACGGCGTTGGTCGCGTTGGTTGATGATTTCTGGAGGGCTCGGGACAGAGGTTGTTCCTCTGTCCTGGTCCTGTTAGATCTCTCGGCGGCTTTTGATACTGTCGACCACAGTATCTTATTGCAGCGGTTGGAGGGGTTGGGGGTTGGAGGCACCGTATTACGGTGGTTCTCCTCCTTCCTCTCCGACCGCTCGCAATTTGTGTTAACGGGGGGGCAGAGATCGTCCCCAAGGCCCCTGCTTTGTGGGGTGCCTCAGCGGTCGGTGCTCTCGCCCCTGCTGTTTAACATTTATGTAAAGCCGCTGGGTGAGATCATCCGTGGCTTTGGGGTGGAGTTCCATCAGTACGCTGATGATACTCAGCTGTACATCTCCACCCCGGGCCACCCCAACGAAGCCGTCGAAGTGATGACCCGGTGCCTGGAGGCCGTGCGGGGTTGGATGGGTCGTAACAGGCTTCGTCTCAACCCGGCCAAAACCGAGTGGCTGTGGTTTCCTGCGCCCAGATACAGCCAGCTTATTCCTTCGCTGGCCGTGGGGGGAGAGGTTTTGACCCCCGTGGAAAGGGCGCGCAACTTGGGTGTCCTCCTGGATGTACGGCTGTCTTTGGAAGAACATATTGCAGCCGTCGCCAGGGGGGCTTTTCATCAGATTTGTCTGATTTACCAGTTGCGGCCCTTTCTGGATCTGGGCGCACTTCGCACAGTCACTTCCGCCCTCGTTATCTCCCGCTTGGATTATTGCAACGCTCTCTACATGGGGCTCCCCTTGAAGAGTCTCCGGAGGTTGCAGTTAGTTCAGAATGCAGCCGCGCGGGTGATCGTGGGCGCCCCTCGAGGCGCACACGTAACACCACTTCTCCGCAGGCTGCACTGGCTTCCTGTGGCCTACCGGATTCGATTCAAGGTGGTACTGATGGTATTTAAAGTGCTCCATGGCTCGGGACCTGGGTACTTACGGGACCGCCTGCTGCCATCAACAACCTCCCGCCGCCCAGTACGCTCCCACAGGGTGGCCCTACTTGGGGTGCCGCCGCCTGACTGTTGTCGGCTGGCAGCCCCGAGAGTTTGGGCTTTCTCTGTGGGAGCTCCCTCCCTATGGAATGATCTCCCCCCGGAGATACGGGCTATGACGGATATTCTGACCTTCCGGCGCGCAGTGAAAACCCTGCTTTTCGAACAGGCCGGCCTGGCCCAGTAACTATGTTTTTTGGTTTTAATTAATCTAAATTGGGGTTTTATTAGTTTTAATTTTTAACTCAAATTTTGAATAGACAGCCGGATTTAATTATTTAATTTATTTTTAATCGTATTTATTGTGTATTTATTGTATGCTTTTAGTAGGCTGTACACCGCCCCGAGTCCCTTTTTGGGAGAGGGAGCGGTATAAAAGTGCGATTAAATAAATAAATAAATATACTAATTAATAATACTTTGTTGATGAAATTATAATTGGATAGATTTTAACTTGTTAATCCATATGTCTATGTAGATTCATCCAGGTCATGGTGATCCCAAAGGTGTTTTTTCAAGAGGCAAGTGGACTTTCAGGTTTTTCTTTTGAAGACGTTTCACTTCTCATCCAAGAAGCTTCTTCACCTCTGAATCCATAAACCATTGTTAATCGATAAATTATTGTTTTCAAATAGCTATTTAGATATCCCAAAAGTGTTTTTTCTGGAGGCAACTGGACTTTCTTGTTTTTTCTTTTGAAGATGTTTAACTTCTCATCCAAGAAGCTTCTTCAGCTCTAACAGGATAGTGGAGAATGGAAGGATTTATATTCCTTGCAGACAGCTGGCAATCTGCATCCTTTTAGTGGGTCACTGAAGCACTTGGAGGTTTATCTGTGTCTTCAGGGTCATCTGAGTAGTGCTCCTGGTTCCTGTAGTCTGCAATTTTTCCTCTGGAAATCCATTCCTACTTACAGCTGTGACAGGATAATGGGGAATGGATCCTGTCACAGCTAAGAAGAGTCTTGGATGAGAAGTGAAACATCTTTTAAAAAACCAAGGAAGTCCAATTGCCTCCAGAAAAAACACCTTTGAGACAACCTTGACTTGGATGACTGAGAATCTCTACAAACCTTTAGCTATACAATTTGGGATGAATACCCTTTGAATGGTGTGGTAGTAGGAATGAATTTCCAGAGGATCCCAGTGGGCCCAATGTGCTCCGTTCGCTTACCATTTCATCAGGACGGTTTGGGTCCATTGGGACCGTCTAGCTGCAGGGTTAACAGCAGCTTTCTCGGACCCCCAAGAAAACCGACTTTCCAGCCCCACCCTCGTATGTGCAAATGATCTTGAGGGGTGAGGGGAAGAGTTGCTGCCTAGGGAATAATCATACAAGATGAGATATGGCCATAGAGTGGAATAGGCTAACGAACGCCACTCATTGGCCCAGCCATTGATAGGAGAAATAATGTCCCATCATTGGCTGAAGCTTTGGGCAGTATCGGCTACAAAAGCCGGCGCCTGCCGTGGCTGAGCAGCTTTTTGCTTAAGACAAAATAAAAAGACTTTTACCTGCTCCTGCCGCATCCTGCCTCTTTACTTTATTTATTTTATTTATTTATTTTAGGTTTTATATACCGCCCTTCTCCCGAAGGACTCAGGGCGGTGAACAGCCAACTAAAATACATGTAGACAAATATAAATAGTTAAAAAAGAATTAAACCCTAGGCTGTCCCTATAAAAATCTAAAAAACCCCAATTAAAATAAATTAAAACTTTGTACACCCATCCCAACTAATCTAAAAACCCCATTTAAAAATCCCATTTGAGTCAGCTCAGGCCAGCCTGCTCAAAGAGCCAAGTCTTCAGGTCACGTCTGAAGGCCCTCAGGTCACTGGTCGTTCGTAGTCCAGGGGGCATCCCGTTCCAAAGGGCGGGTGCACCCACAGAGAAGGCCCTGTTCCTCGGGGTCACCAGGTGACACATAGAAGGCGTCGGGACCCGGAGGAGACCCTCTCTGTGGGAGCGCACCGGTCGGTGGGAGACTACTGGCAGAATGCGGTCTTGTAAGTATCCTGGTCCAATGCCATGGAGCGCTTTAAAGACCAAAACCAGTACTTTAAAGCGAACCCGGAAGGCCACCGGCAACCAATGCAGCTCGCACAGGAGGGGCGTCACGTGGGAGTATCTCGACGCCCCCATAACTACCCGCGCGGCTGCATTTTGTACCAGTTGAAGCCTCCGGGTGCTCCCCGCAGGGAGCCCCATGTAGAGGGCATTACAGTAGTCCAGACGGGAGGTGACCAGGGCATGAGTGACTGTGCGTAAGGCATCCCGATCAAGAAAGGGCCGCATCTGGCGTATCAGGCGAACCTGATAAAAAGCCCCCCTGGAGACAGCCGTAATATGATCTTCCAAAGACAGCCGTACATCCAGGAGGACACCAAGATTGCGAGCCCCTTCTGTGGGGGTCAAGATCTCATCCCCAATAGCCAGCGACGTAGTCAGCTGACTATATCGGACCGCCGGAAACCACAGCCACTCGGTCTTGGAAAGGTTGAGTCGAAGCCTGTTCTCGCCCATCCAGTTCCGCACAGCCTCCAGGCAACGGGCCATAACCTCCACAGCATCGTTGGGGTGGCTTGGGGTGGAGATGTAAAGCTGAGTGTCATCAGCATAAAGATGGCATTTCACCCCAAAACCACATATGATCTCTCCCAGTGGCTTCACATAGATGTTGAACAGAAGAGGGGAGAGGACCGACCCCTGAGGCACCCCACACATGAGGGGCCTAGGGGTGGACCTCTCCCCCCCCCGTCAACACAAATTGCGAGCGGTCCGAGAGGAAGGACGAGAACCACCGCAAAACAGTGCCCCCAATTCCCAACCCCTCCAACCGCCGCAATAGGATACTATGGTCGATAGTATCAAAAGCCGCTGACAGATCTAAGAGGACCAGGACAGAGGAATAACCTCTGTCACGGGCCCTCCAGAGATCATCTACCAACGCGACCAATGCTGTTTCGGTACTGTGCCCGGGCCTGAAGCCCGATTGGAACGGATCTAAATAGAATGCTTCCTCCAGATACTGAGGGAGCTGACGCGCCACCACACTCTCAACAACCTTCGCCACAAAGGGAAGGTTGGAGACAGGACGATAGTTATTCAAAAGAGCCGGGTCCAGGGAAGGCTTCTTGAGGAGGGGCCGCACCACCGCCGTTTTCAGGGCGGTCGGAAGCGCCCCCTCCGTCAATGAAGCGTTGACAATCCCCTGGAGCCAGCCTCGTGTCACCTCTCTGGAGGTAGAAACCAACCAGGAAGGGCACGGGTCCAATAAACATGTGGTGGCATTCAGCCTCCCCAGTAATCTGTCCACACCCTCGGCGGTCACAGGATCGAACTCCTCCCAGATAACCGTCTCAGGACCTGCTCCGGACACCTCCCCCAGGACCACCCAACTGGAGTCCAGCCCATCCCGAATCTGAGCGATATTATCATGCAGAAATCGGGAAAACTCTTCTGCCCTACCCTGCAAGAGGTCCTCCCGCGCTCTCGGCTCAAGCAGGGAGCGGGTCACTCTAAACAGGGCAGCAGGCCGATTTTCTGCCGACGCAATAAGGGCGGAGAGGTGTGAACGCTTTGCCGCCTCTATCGCCACTAGGTAGGTTCTAATATAGGACCTCACCTGTGTCCGGTCAGACTCAGCACGACTGGCCCTCCAGATGCCCTCCAGACGTCTTTTCCGGCATTTCATCTCCCTCAGCTCCCCCGTAAACCACGGAGCCAGGTGGGATCTATGCCGAGTCAGAAGTTGCAAAGGCACAACTCGGTCCAGAGCCTCAGCGGCCAACCTATCCCAGGTGGCCACCAAGTCTGTGGCCGAGTTATGAGCCAGAGTTTCAGGAAATGGCCCAAGCTCCATCTGAAACCGTTCAGGATCCATCAGGCGCCTGGGGCGGAACCATCTCCTCGGCTCTGCCTCCCTGCGATGGGGGGTGGTGGCACCGAAGTCCAGTCTAAGAAGAGAATGATCGGACCATGACAAGGGTTTTATAACTAAGTGCCCAGCACGATCATTCAACCACTGACCAGAGGCGAAAATCAGGTCCAGTGTGTGTCCCCCCGTGTGAGTGGGGCCAGAAACTAATTGGGTCAGATCCATGGCCGTCATGGAAGCCAGGAACTCCCGGGCCACCCCAGAGGTGTCCCCGAGCGAAGGCAGGTTGAAATCACCCATGACTAAAAGCCTGGGGGTTTCAACCGCCAGCCCGGCTATCACCTCGAGGAGCCCGGGCAGGGCCGATGACACGTGGCAGGGAGCCAGGTACGTTATCAACAGGCCCATCTGAACCCTCCGACCCCACTTCACAAAGAGAGACTCACAACCAGCCGTCTGAGGAACAGTGGGCTCCCTAGGACAAAGGACTTCTCTAATAATCGCCGCCACCCCACCACCCCTTCCCTGAGACCTCGGTCGATGGAATGCTTGGAAACCTGGTGGGCACATCTCTACCAGAGGGACGCCACCCTCTGGGCCCAACCAGGTTTCGGTGACCCCCGCCAGGTCCGCACCCTCCTCCTGAATAAGATCGCAAATCAGGGGGGCCTTGTTAACGACGGACCTGGCATTACATAACATCAGCCGGGTACTCAGGGCCTGAGACTCTGCACAACCAGGCCTGCCAGATGGGTCGGGAGGGTCGGAGCGCGCCACCGCTTGGAGACAGCGGGCACGCGATCCCCTAACCTGATATGGCCCTCTACCCCCGTCATATCTGCCCCTCCCACTTATGGTGCCAATGAGACCCGCCCCCTGCTGTCCGAATTGTGTTCGCCCCCACGACTCACGACCCTCTGGGCCCTCCCAGACGTGCACTCCAGCCTGGGTGACTCCAACCCCCCCCGGGTTATCCCCCAAACCCGGACCGGGTATCCTCCCTAACCCCAATAAGTTACCATCCCCCAACCCTCTCTTCGTCACCCTCCCCAACCTTGATAAAACCCCGAATAAAAATTTAAAAAGTTTAAAACCCCCTCTAAAAATCCTTTTTTGATGGCCATGCCACCTCTCCGGATCCCAGGAACCGTCCTTGAGGTAGGCCATCGATAGACCGGAGGGCCACTCCAGGGAGTGGGGGACCCTCCCGAGAGCCCGTAGTTCCGCCGAGGAGTATGATCTTCTAACCCTCGCCGTCGCCGGATCGGGGACCACCACCGAGGTCATCGGCGTCCTTCGGGCCAGCCAGTCCCGCTGTTGCCCCTGCCATTTGCGTCCCTGGGGGGGGCCTCCAGCCGCAGAATGGCCGCAACGAGGTCTCCACCCCCCCCGCGGCTGCCGCGGTACCGTCCACTATCACCGACCGCGGCAGCCACAATGGCATGTAGACCATCTTCGGGGCTGCCGACATCCAGGCAGGGGACCTCCAAGGAGCCCCCGACCCCGGGGCAGCCCCAACAGCGTCGCCGCCGCCGCCGCCGCCCCAACTTAACACTGCGAGCCCACTTAACACTGGTGACAAGGATGGGATTCTGAGCTGAGGAGAGAACAAAGGACACCTTGTGGGAATTCGGACGCCATTTTCACTAGCCACTGCAATAATCACAACCCCGCCAACCAACTTGGCTCACCGCCCGATTTTGATTCCTTATGACCCAGCAAAGGAAAAATGGCCCTCATACATGGGCCAATTCGACCCGCACCTAGAAGTCAACGGACACCAGGCTGCCCCCGATTCAAAAAACGAAAACCCTGTTCCTCACTTACTGCAATTCCAGACTCTATGAGATGACAGATGCCCTCGTGGCAAACGATCTATGCAGCATATCCTGAGACGAGCTCCAAAGGGCACTCAAGGAATATTGCAACCCCTCTCCCTCCTACCTGGTGAGCCGACATGAATTTTACACACGGATCCAGAGGGAGGGGGAGATGATAAACACATTTGTAGCCACACTTCGCAAAATATCAAAGAACTGCAGGTTCTCAGACACTAAAGGGATGATCTGAGATTGAATCATCCTGGGAATGAGGGACCTAACGCTCCAAAAGAGACTCTTGGCCTCGGACGACATTTCCTTCAAGGAAGCCATTGATGAGGCCTGAGCCATGGAATCCTCGGACAACTCGGCAGCATGAATCAAAGGGGCCGGGATAGTCCATGACACCCAGGTCGACTACCACATCAACCAAAACAACTCAGCCTCCGAAGCAAATGAGGAGGATGACAAAGAAGTCCACAAAGTAAAGTCCAATAAGCCAGATGGGAAGCAAGGGAATAGACAGTGTGGGGGTTGTAGAGGAAGCCACCATCGCTCAGCATGCCGCTTCAAGGACATAATCTGCCAGAGATGTGACCACAGAGGCCACATCACAGAGGTATGCTAATCAAGCCAACCAACCAACAAACAAAACAGGTGAGCATCCTCACCAGCGAGGCAAAATGGCCATCAAGTGGGGAGAGCAAAAGACCCCTGGCAGGAAATTCAAAAAGAGAAATGATGCCAGGGAAGAAGAAGCGAACTTCACCTTCGTTGGTTACGCCAGACCCAGGTGAGGCAAACCGATGTCTACGAGGCCAACAAAATAATGGCCATGGTGTCCATCGAAGGCAAGCCATTCTGAATGGAAGTAGACTCGAGGTCCTACATATCAATAATTTTGTGGGACATCCTCAAAAGACTACAGCTCAAACTGCAGTGCTACCAACTGGAACTGCAGACGATAATATTAAAAGACTACCAGGGCTTCCGCATACCTGTCCTGGGCAGGAAGATAGCTCACATAGAATACAGTCGCTTCCAAGGAAACCTACCACCCACCATAGTAGACAAGAACCTGCCAAGCCTACTGGGAAGAGAATGATTCCAGCCTCTCAAATCCACATCACTGGCGTTCACGCAGCAGAGACCACCACCCCCCCATACCCGGCAGAAGACCTCGCAGAACTGGAGCAGGAATTCAGCAACGTCTTCAATGACAAACTGGGCAAGTATACGGGGACCCCCATTTCATTTAACCTAGACCACAAAATAGCCCCTGTCCGACTCAAGCCGCAGTGAGTCACATTTGCTCTCTGGCCCAAAGTCGAGGAACAATTAGATAAGTTAATTGCTCAAGGGGTCCTCGAGCCGGTTGACCAAATGGGAGGCCCCAATTGTCACCCCAGTTAAACCAGACAGGTCAATCAAGATTTGTGCTGATTACAAGATATCCCTGAATAAAGCCCTCCAGCAAAGCGCCTACCCCGTGCCAGTAGTGCAGCACCTCCTGCACTTCCTGGGGTGAGGAACCATATTCACCAACTTAGATCTGGCCCAGGCCTATCAGCAACTGCCCATCGACGAGGCAACCACTGAAGCGCAGACAATTGTTACCCACCGAGGTGCTTTTAAGTGCAATTGGCTACAATTCGGAGTAAGCTTTGCCCCCGGCCTGTTCCAGAGCATTATGGAAAGACTATTACACAATATCTATTGATCTTCCAGCGCGCACTAAAAACCCACTTATTCCATCAAGCCGGTCTGGCCTAAAATTACGTGTAGGGTTTTAAATTTGATTTTAAATGGTTTTAGCTTTCTTAATCTCCTACTTTTTTAATCTTTTGATAATGGTCAATCTATTTAATTCTTTTAATTCATTTTAATTATTGTATGTGTATTTATATGTATATTTTATCTGGCTGTACACCGCCCCCGAGTCCCTCTGGGAGAGGGGCGGTATATAAATTTAAATAAAATAAAGTAATATTCCAGGGATAATACCATATTTCAACAATGTGATCATTTCGGCCAAAAACAGGGAACAACTAACAGAGTGACTGAGGGCAGTACTGGGGAGATTCCAAGAAGCCAGGCTGAAATTAAAAAGGAACAAATGTCACCTGGCCATTCCCCAAGTGCAGTTTTTGGGTTTCCTAATAGACTTATCCGGCATCTGATCCACAAATGGGAAGCTGAAAGCAATATGGGAAGTCCTCACCCCACAAAATAAAGTGGAACTGCAAGCCTTCCTGGGGTTGCTCAACTTTAATAATGTCTTTCTATTACAGAAAGCAACCATCGCAGAACTGCTCCACAGAATACTAGATAAGACGACCAACTGGACCTGGGGGAAATGCGAGGCCAATGTGTTTAAAAAGATATAAAATATCCTGACATTCAGCAGTGTCCTCATACAATACAGCAAGACACTACCATTGATATTCACATGCGACACCTCCCCCTACGGAATCAGAGCAGTCCTCAGCCACTGACTACCCAACGGGACAGAAGCCCCCATCACATATTATTCTAAGACATTGTCCAAAACTCAACAAAATCAAACTGACAAGGAAGCGTTTGCCGCAGTCACAGAAGTCAAGCACTTCCATGAGTAGTTTTACGGAAGGCAGTTCAACTTAATTACTGACCACAAACCTTTGCTAGACATCCTAGCTAGAGATAAACCCACACTGACATCCTATCACCCAGGATGTTACAATGAAGTGTTTTCCTGGCTGCATACAGCTATTGCTTAGTCCACTGCCCAGCAAAAGACATTTCCAATGCTGATGCCCTGAGCCACTGCCCCCTCCCAGACCTCACTGAAGACCCAGCACTGTCACCACAGTACTTCTACTAGAGGAATTACAGCCCGGACTGATGACATCTACAGAGATCGCGAGACTCACAGCCCGCGACAAAACCATGGCGCGGATTTCAAACTGGGTGTGGGGGGGATGGCTGGAAGTGATAGAGGGGGATGAATTTAAACCATATAAAAATAAACAGGCTGAGTTGTCAGTATTCAACGGCTGCATACTTTGTGGGGAGAGAGTGGTCATCCCATCACCACTAAGAAATAGAATACTGACACTGCTACACAAGGGCCACCTGGGGATAGTCTGCATGAAAGCCCTGGTCAGAAGCTATGTGTGGTGGCTGGGGCTGGACAAGGAAATAGACTCCTGGGTCGCCATCTACACCCCCCGTCAAGAAACCCGACCAGCACCCCTGACAGTGAGCCCCAGGAAGTGGGAGACACCCACATCTCCATGGGCCCAGGTACACGTCGACTTTGGCGGGCCCTGCCAAGGACAGATATTCCTCATATTGGTCGATGCATACTCTAAATGGTTAGAAGTAATCCTAATGAAGTCCACCACAACTGAGGCCACCATAAGAACCCTTCGACAACTATTCTCCACCTACGGGCTACTGGACATCCTCGTCTCCAAAAACGGGTCGCAGTTCACCTCACAGCCTTTTGAAGGGTTCCTAGCTGGACTAGGGATCAAACATGCACTGTCCGCCCCTGCACATCCGGCCACCAACAGACAGGCGGAGAGAATGGTCCGAACAACCAAAGAAACCCTCAAGAGAATGGGCCAGGGGGACTGGTAAGAAAGGATTAACAAAATGCTTTTGGCCCAACATATCACACCCAGTGTGACAACACACTGCAGCACCACTGAGCTATTGATGGGCCAAAGGGTCCAATCAACATTAGACAGGGTCCACCCTAACTACAGCACTGAAACCCCTATAGATTCCACAAGAAAGTGCAGGCACTTTACCATAGAAGACCTGGTCTATGCTCACAATTATACAGGGGGACCCACCTGGGTGCCAGCCAAGATCACAGGAATCACTGGGCCCAGATCGTACTGGGTAGAGACAGAAGAAGGAAAACTGTGGAAATGGCACATTGACCAAATCAGAGGCCGGGTCCCTATCACAGACAACCAGCCAGAAGCCCAACACACATAAGCAGAATGGTTCCTGACTGAGGCCCTAATCACAGAAAACAACAAGAGAGCTAATTGCCTTGTCTCCAACCCAGAGAGAACACAAGAACACTTATCTTCAGAAGAAGAGGTCCCGCGGTGTGCTTCTGAGGCCTCAGGCTCAATGATCCCTGCCTCGCCACAAGATGACTTCCAGATGGTTCCACAGGCAAGGACCAGAGCGGCGGTGGACCCATCCGTTTGGGCCGCCACCCCAGGAGCAAGTGAGGTGCACAGGTCCAGTTGCACCCCTCAAAACCCTGCCTACTTATGTGATTACATAAGGTATGCAAGTTGCTGGTTGGATGGACAATAGCTAAGAGGGGACGGATGTTACATATTACCATATATGGCCATAGAGTGGAGTCGGCTAACAGACTCCACTAATTGGCCCAGCCACTGGCGGGCAAAATAAAGTCCCATCAGTGGCTGAAGCTTTGGACAGCACCAACTACAAAAGCCACACCTGCCATGGCTGTGCGGTTTTTTGCTTAAGACAAAATAAAAAGACTTTTACCTGCTCCTGCTGCATCCTGCCTCTTTACTCTGCGAGCCCACTTAACACTTCCAACAATATTTATTACTATAACTGTCAACCTTCCAAGTAACATGTCCCCCAAATAAAAATCCAAGGCATCCATATTTCTATAAAGTCTGTTTATTATAAACATATCAAATTGGCAAGGATCTGGTGTAATTCTGACTCTGGCTAGATTCTGGACGTACACCCAATAAAGAGCGAAAGTTTGAAACCCTCCCCCCCTCCCATCACAATAACCAATAAATTATCAGTCCATCAGTCCAGTGACTCCAAACTCCACATTCCTCCAGCTGCAGGCATCTTCTGTGTTCTCATGGAAAAGAATGCCACTTAGACATAATAATCCCCCTTTATCTCTCTATAACCCCCCTCTCACCAACTAAATTATTAAATTATTTTGCAGAAAGCCTAAAGAAGCTAAGGAAAAAGGTAGACAAAAGCTAAAATAGATCATCTTCAGGGTCAACAATAACATTGAATTGCATAATTAATTTAACAAAGATACACACATAAATGATATGAAGCACACTGTGTTTATACAATGATATAAATTTGCTGTAAATGGCATGTGTACCATACATTCCATTTGTACTATTTTAAATATATATTGCAAAAGAAATAGATGGTGATCATGGCCATGATGGGCATTTGACACAGGCTCAAGATGCATTCCCCCCCTTTGCATTCAAAACAGCTATTCCAGACAAAGGGAGATTTACTT
Source organism: Bungarus multicinctus (assembly GCA_023653725.1). NCBI lineage: Eukaryota > Metazoa > Chordata > Lepidosauria > Squamata > Elapidae > Bungarus > Bungarus multicinctus. The sequence goes on from CM042851.1 coordinate 1,343,898, forward strand.
TCTGGCATAAATAGTCTCAATTCCATAATGTAAAGATTAAAGACATGTAGAGTCCCCAGCTGCTATGGGGCTTGACTCTTTTGCATCGGAGCAGAGCATAAATGAACTGACAATTTTTCCAGATGTCTCTAAAAACAATCTGTCCAACAGTCTATCAATCTTTGTTACTACCTCTGACACAGCCCTAGAAGAGGGCTTAATATTAGCAATATAATTATAATGACCCTGGATGGTTCACAACAATAAAAAAAATTACAATTAAATCAATCACAGGTAAAGGATTAAGATAAAAGATGACAAACTCAGTGATATGAGGGGGCTTACTGTCTCTCATCAAAGACCTGGGTGAAGAGTCAGATGTTTTTGGCTCTTCTGAACAACAGCTATCCAGATCTTGGAGGGTACCTAGTTTTGGTTGGCAGATGCTGCTAAACAGAGGGTGAAAAAGGTGCTGCCTCCTGCAGCACTCTGCCAGCCAAAATAGGCCGGGGGGCGGGGGGGCTTGCATGGCTCTCCTTGCCCCGTTTTTGGCCTGGATGGCCTCCTGCAGCACTCTGTCAGCCAAAATGGGGCATGAGGAGTCTTGTGTGGCCTCCCATGCCCCATTTTGGCTGGCAGAGAGCTGCAGGAGGCCGTCCAGATTAAAAACAGGGCATAGGGAGGCACACAGGGTCCCCTCAAACCCCATTTTGTCTGGCAGAGGCACTGTTGGAGGCCATCCAGGCCAAAAACGGGGTAAGGAGAGCCATGCAAGCCCCCCCCCCCCCCCCCCCCCCCCCCCCCCCCATGGCCTGTTATTTTCCAGGCCAGCCCCGTGGGCCAGATCTAACCACCCTTTGGGCTAGATGCAACTCTCGGGCCTTGAGTTTAACACCCCTGGTCTAGGATCTGGGGCATTAAGGCACCTAATTGTAAATGATTGGTAAATAATGTCCTCATTATTCTACAATTATTCTAGAATGGATAAATGGAGACAGCTTTTCTTTGAACAAAAATGATTTTCATATGATAGTCTAAAATTGCATACTGACTTCAAAAATTGGGTTTTCTCACAAAAACAAACATTTACTAAATGGTATACATTCCCTATTTATACTTAAACTATACTTTTTAAGGATTTTTTTAAAAAACTATGCTATTCAGGAGAGTACAAAACTCAAAGGTAACTTAGACATATTCAAATAAAGCAGTCCTAATAGACATATCTTTTAATTTCTAATTATAAGAGCCATCATGCATATTTATGTAATAAATTAATATCACAAATTGTATATATCTTTTTTATTATTAATATTTCTGTTTTGCTTCTTTCTTATCTTCATTGATATAGGTGGGGAGACTAATTTATGGTTATAATGTTCTATTTTTTGTTGCTGTAAAAAGGAAAAATGAATATGAAAATATAGACTATTTTAAAATAAGGTAATTCCTGAATTGAACCTGACTCTTTTCATTTATATCAAAAGAACTAAGAAGTAAGATAAATAATTCATGGCACATGGTAACCATAAATCTCTACACACATATCAATGAAGATAGAAGGGAATAATATACTGTAAATGATATAATTTGTAGTATTATATATTATATAAATATAGTTGATATTTATATGCATGACCGTGCATTTGTATATGGGGGAGAAGTATATATGCACTTGAATAAACTTGTATATAATGAAATTATGAAATACTATATCTGTCAAGACTTGCCCAGCAACGCTGAAGCAGGTAAGTACATTATAATTTCATCTTATTTAAAGATAAAAATAAAAATGTAAAATTATGTAGTAGAAAGTAAGCAATGTCTTCTAGAATGGATGAAAAGAAGAAAATTTTGGGCTTAAAGCTGAGGTAGAAAAATGAATATTTAAAGTGGAAAGAGTCTAAGGGTATGTTTCTAAACTGGAAAACTTTTAGATACATGGACTTCAACTCCCAGAATTTCCCAGCCAGTTTCTTTGAGAAGTACTGCTCTAAGACTGTGAAGTGCAAAATCGTAAAGCAGCATCCATTGATCCAGGGGTGTCAAATTCAATTTCATTGAGGGCCACATCAGGGTTGTGTTTTACCTTGGGAGGTCAGGGTGGACGTGGCCAGCTTGACATTACTCATTTCAGGGGCACCTATGGTAGCCAGAGCACTCTGTCAGTGAAATCAGGCTTCTGAGCTCCGTTTTTGGCTGTGACGGCCTCCTGCAACCTTCCGCCAGTGAAAACAGAGCTCGGGAGGGCCACACATGGATCAGTCCTTTGCTGTTTTTATGGCTCCCTTGGGCTAGATCTGGCTCCCAGGCCTTGAGTTTGACATCTTGCATTAGTCAGATAACCTGGAGAATATACTGAATACTTATTGAGAACACTAGTGATGGTGAAAAGGACAGATTACCATTAGTTCAGGACACTTCATTTGCACGATAGTTTCAAGCTTCAGTTCCTATCTTCTAATTAAAAAATAAATCCATTTTATTATTTTTACATAAATTTGTGTATAAAACAATCTTAATGAGGAGACAGGATAAAGAATGAAGTTCCAAATAAAATCTACATATTGATGTGGCTGAAATATACTGTTCTAACTGCAAAGAGCAGGACAGATAATACACAAAGAGTCCATTCAGGATGTAGGCAGGAAAGAATGCTAGCAACAAGTAGCATTCTAAAAAATGTTCCATTGGCAGTTACTGCCTTCCTAAAAATGAGTGGGAAACATGAATCTTCCAAAGTTTCTGGCCTGAATTTCCACAGTGATAAAGAAAGTTGGCAGTTCTACATAAGCTGATAGTTTGTATTCTGGATCCCTTTACTGTTCTCCATTCCTCCTACAGCCATGGCCTGGCTGATATTTTTACATAATACAAAGTGTCTGTTTATTATAGTTGAGTCTTGTGGCCTGTACTATGAAATGCATTTTGTCCATGGAATTTAACTGAACTTGGCATTTTAAAGCATGTTGTTCAGTTGCTTACTTTTCCCAAGATTTCAGTGCTTCAAGACTGCTGAAGCCTCTGCTTTAAGTTGAAAATGTTACACAAGAAGACATATCATGTAAAGGTTAGATTGGCTGTGATGTTGATGCTTAATTGTAACCAACAAAGTGCGGAGAACCTTTTTTTCATCTTTGGGCACAGATTATAGTGTGATTGTGTCTCTAATAGTGTATTTAAGATGTACGAACTTCCCAATATTGTAACTAGCCTGATAATGAAACACAGCATATAGAAGAAGGAAACTAGCAAATTATATTAAAATTTTCAGTACAATTTTTATTTATGTTGGGAACAAATTCTGAAATAATTAAGACTTTAAATTTCAACTGGTTTCGAACTAGCATTTTTCTCATTTCAATACTGCTATGGAAAATGACTAACTGAAAAGGTTCAGGCAAAAACTTAAGAAATCACAAGATCAGCCTTTCAATAATTTCATGTATTTTAATTATTAAAAATTGTTTATTAACAAAGCTCTTTGGCAAATGCCAAAGTTCATATATATGTTTTATGTTTCTTTATAGGAGCTTCAGAAAGAAATTGAAACCCATACAGATATCTTCCATAGCTTGGATGAAAATGGACAGAAAATCTTGAGGTCACTTGAAGGTTCTGATGATGGTGCCTTATTGCAGAGACGCCTGGATAACATGAACTTCCGATGGAGTGAACTTCGGAAAAAATCTTTAAATATCAGGTATGGCTAAAATAGCAACAGCTGGGAAGCAGAAACTGAAGTATAAGCAGAAGTATTCTTGGCAACCCACCTACCTATATAACCCTCACTTTTATGTACCCTTAGTCCTAATTGGATTAAAATGACTGGGAACATTCAATGAGAACATAATTACTCCATTATTTTGGAAAGATAGTTCATTATCGTGACAGAGTTTTAGGATGCAAAGAGTTGATGATTTTCTATATATTAATATTTCCATGAAAAGAAATTAATGCTGCTCACCTAGTCACCATGTTTTTGCTGAAATAGTTCCTTTATAATTATGATTCTATACAGTAAAATAATTTGTAGCCCATGCTAAATTAATTTCAGAAGAATTACAATTAAAGCAAATTTCAGAAGAAGCCAAGCAAATTTCAGAGGACATTCTGTTCATATGATGTTATTTCTCTGATATAAATAGCATATTTGAATCATGCATAATTGTTTGGGAATTCATATATAATAAATTTGTATAGAATTGGGAACAGTATTTATTTACAATAGATACAATCTAGTGAATGGACAATAATTTGAGGAAAGCTTTGCAGTGTGGAATTCACACATAAATGTTCCTTAATTTTTTATATAAGTTTAGGTCTGTAATCCAATTGTGGGGTAGAAAGGTGATGTCTTCTTGGTAGAAGAAAGTTGTTCTGCAAAAATTCATAATAAAGGGCATTATTAGATAAAACTTTAAAAACTGCAGTGCAGAGAGAACATGGTTTGAATCACTTTTGTTTGCTCTCAACCCTTTTCAAAGCTTTTTTTAAATTTTGCATAATGACAGAAATCATCTTCATAACATTCATTATTAAAAATAAATTAAATTTGTGAATCTGAAAAATATTAATATCTGAAGTGAAAAGAAAATTATTTTTCCCATATATATAAAAAAGGATCTTTGAAATCTTCATGAGCTGTTTGTATCCCTTGAACTTCATAGACAAAAAAGAAAAACAACATATGAGTCATAAGATGTTTTTAATGATTTTTGCTGTAATTTTTACCCAATTTTGATACCACTGTTATTAAACAAATTGAAAATAATAACCATAGTTTAACATGGCTGCCTTTCTTTCTTGAATTAAACGTTAAAGCAATGTTCTTGTTCTACAGAAATAGGAAGTTATAATGAGACATTTTTATAGCCAAACCATGTAGGTGAGAAACACAATTAAACTTTATTTCTTTCCCCAAACCAGAAAAGGAATACAGTTCTTATTACACACAACCACGCATGCATGCATGCAAGCACACACACTTATTTATCTATAGATTGGAGAGTGGACCAAATAGTTACATTGCCTGTATTCACACAATATTCTGAACCAGGTTATTGTCTTTTTCATTGTACAATGAAGTATGCATTCACACAATGTGCTACATTTGGACATTGATAAGGTTTGTATACATGTATATGTGTAAGTTTTAAAATGCTGTGTGAATATAGCCCAGAGAAGTTATGTGAATTCAGAAATGAATTAATTCAGTAATCAAGCTGGGCAAATTATATGAGCAGAACTACAATGAGAATTACGGACAAAATGCCTTTCAGCATATACTGTAATTCAGGTTAACATTTAACAACTGAACCAAACTCATAAATACTTTCATATGAAAGCCTACAATTTGTTCTGTATTCTCTCTGAAAAAAAGTTGTTTTTCAGCTACTGATTATGAAAATTAAATGTTCTTGGTTATAAATTTTGGATGTGAGAATCAATATTCTTACTGCAAATTCTTAAGAGATCCTGATATACTTTCTTCCCATTCACCATTTTTAACTATATTTTGGCTCCTAACTTCTGTTTGTGTAATTCAAGCTCTCCATTTTGAAAGAGAATCACAAAAGGTACAGTGCTCTGACAGAGTCTAAAAAGATGAACTTTTGAATGTAGCTTTGAAGAAAAGTTCACAATAATTACTTCCTTTAAGATTCTTTTGGAGAAGGTTTTGTTTTGTTCTGTCTTTTGTTGAAAATCTCACCCTTTCAAAATAATAGAAACTTTTACCTCCACAAATGAGGGGTGCTTAGCTCCTGCATTTGCAACATTTGACATCCAGATAACATAAAAGCTGTTGGGCCACTTTCAGCAATTTTTATTCTTGTTTGTTTGTTTGTTTGTTTATTGAATTTATATTGCTGCCTATTTGCCCATGGCAACTTGAGGCGGCTTATAGAATATAAAATCACATTTAAAACAATAAAAACTAACAAAAAGAATCAAATCAATTAATAAAGTACAAGATAACAAAATCACCCCCAACTCCCATCCCCACCCCAATGACAGCAGATCAAATGAGCTATTTGGTGAGCTCCATCTCACTCTGGGATCCCCAGGCCCACTGGCAGAACCAGGTCTTCAGCGCCTTCCTGAAGAATATTAGAATAGGGGTTGTTCTAATCTCTGGGAGAATGAGGTTCCAGAAAGAGGGAGCCACCACAGAGAAAGTCCTTCTTCTGGGTCCCACCAGGTGTATCTTCCTCAGGGATGGGACCCACAACATTCCCTGCCTCCCCACTCTGATGCATCGGGTAGATATGACCAGCAAGAGATGGTCTCTCAGATAATCTAATCCCAAGCCATGAAGAGCTATAAAGGTGACAACCAGCATCTTGAATTGCACTCGGAAGCAAATCAGCAACCAATGCAGCTCTCACAGGAGAGGGGATACTTGTGCACATTGGGGTCTGCACAAAACCATAAGGCAACCCCTTATAGAGCATGTTGCAATAGTCAGGACGGGAAATGACTAGGGCAGTGGTTCCCAAACTTTTTTGGTCCACCACCCCCTTGATGCTACAAACTCATCCTTGGTGCCCCCCACCCAGGGGTGGAATTCAAATTTCTGTGGGCATGGCCTAATTTGAAGGTGTGGCTTGCTAGTCACATGACTGGGTGGGCATGGCTTGCTGATCATGTGACTGAGTAACCGTGGCCAGGTGACTGGCAAACCAAATACAAGTGGTTCTCACTTAGTGGCCAGTTGTTTAACAAGTGTTCTAATTTATGCCTGGCCTCCCCAGAGCTACTTGACCTGTTTTTGGAGTTCTGACAGCTTTAGTTCAGGGGTCTAAATCCCACCCCTGCCTGTGTGTGTGAGAGAGAGGGAGAGAGAGAGGTTGGATCAGATCTCTCTCTCCCACCAACACCAGAAAGCCACCATCAGTCAAAATTCATATTAGTGGTCTCCGGGATTTAAAATTATGAGTTTGGTTGTCCCTGAGGTCCAAAAGTTTGGCGACCCCTGATCTAAAGGGGTGAGCCTGAGACAGGGAAAGAGAGAGAGAAAAGAAAGAGAAAAGGGAAATAAAGAAAAAGGGACGGGAGGATGGAAGGAAGGGAAAGAAAGAAAAAGAAATGAAGAAGGAGGTAGGAGAAAGATATTGAGATATCTATTCTAGTCCAATCACCTGCTCCAGCAGGGTTAGAAGGGAGTGTGTGTGTGTGTGTGTTCTCCTTGTAATTTACCAGTACATTTTGGTTTTGCCTTCTTCAGAATTGGCACTGTAATATATTGAGGAAAAGTAATTTTAGGATGGAGATCTGGTCCAATGGATCCTGTTTAAAGTCTCAACAAAACCTTTAACAGAAGCCAAAGAGGTTTCAATGTGCTGGCAAAGATGTTTCAATGTGGAAAAGGGCCTCAATCTAAACTAGGGCTCATTCAATCTGATGCATCAGGTCTCTCTTTCTCTCCCTCCCTCCCTCTCAGACTGGCTTTGGTCTACTTTCCCGATGTTCCTGAGGGGCCGGCACTTTGAACATGGATGGATGGATGGATGGATGGATGGATGGATGGAGAGAGAGAGAGACAGGCAGGCAGGCAGGCAAACAGACAGACCTTTTGGATGGACAGACAGACGGACAAACAGAATGCGACAGCGGCGGCACTTTGGGAAAGTGGTGGCGGCAGCTTTTCCCAACATGCTGTCGCATTCAAGGTACTGGTTCTGGAGCGTTACTACAGTCAATGGGTGAACCTGCAGGGCCGGCCGGTGCCTCAAATGCCCCCTGCCACTTTTAGCATCTCCAAGGGGGCCGGCAGAGAGGTGCTAAGAGGCAGCAGGGGAGGGTTGAGGTGCCAGCCGGTCCTGCAGGCTCACCCATTGACTAGCACTGTGCTGGAGCCAGTGCCTCCAATGTGGAAGCGGTGGCATGTTATGTGCTGCCGTGTTCAACACACCACCGCCCTGCCGCCTCTTAGTGCCCCTCTGCTAGATCCCTTGGGGACGCTAAGAGGTGGCAGGGGGTCGTTTGAGGTGCCGGCCAGCCCTGCAGGCTCATCCATTGACTGTAGCACCCCTCCGGAGCTGGCGCCTCAAATGCCCCCCAGCTGCCTTTTAGCATCCCCAAGGGGGCCAGCAGAGGGGCACTAAGAGGCGGCAGAAGGGAGGTGCATCGAACATGGCTGCAGCGACACGTAATGTGCCACCGCTTCCACATTGGAGGCGCCGGCTCCGCAGTGGTGCTACAGTCAATGAGTGAACCTACAGGGCCGGAGCCTTGAATGCTCCCCTGCTGCCTCTTAGCGGCCCCCTGCCAGCCCCCTTGCCTCTTAGCGCTCCCCTAAGGCATCCCACCCATCCCAAGGGGGCGGTACTGCCCACTTTGGGAACCACTGGGCATGAGTGACTGTGAGTAAGGACTGTTGGTGAGGAAAGGGCATAACTGCTGTACAACCCATAGTTGCACAAAGGTCCTCCTGGCCATGACCACCACCTGCTCTTTGAGGAGGAGTCGTGAGTCCAGGAAAACCCCTAGATTACGCATAGGGTCTGTTTGGGGTAGTGCCACCCCATCTAAGACCAAAGGTGACAATTCTCCCTGAGCCAACAAACCCCAAACCGAGAACCACTTGGCCTTGCAAGGGTTTAGTTTCAACCCATTGTTTCCCAACCAACCCCTAACAGCCTCCAGGCACTGTGAGAGGGAGGACACAGAAATTATGCTGATTTTAATAGATATGGAGCATAAATTTTACAGAATTTTATATTAATTTTTTGTACTTTGTACTCATTACTTTTTTTAAAAAATGTACTCAATATTTTGTGTCTTTTGGGAGGAGGGAGGGAGGGAGGAAGGAAGGAAGGAAACATATCTTTATATAGCTTGTGTTTTAACTTTTAAAAAATATTCAAATGAGTTCAGAAAAATAGAGGGGAAAGAGACAGTAAATGTTCTGATCTCACATTGTGCCTTACTACTGATTTTTACCGGAAACCATCTTTTTCCTTTTGTCTTTATTTTACATAAAGAATCAAGGAAGATATTGCTTTTGGTAATATTTGTAACACAGAAACTGAACCTCTTTTTCAGGTCTCATCTAGAAGCCAGTTCTGATCAGTGGAGACGTCTACACCTTTCTCTTCAGGAACTTCTGGCATGGCTGCAGTTCAAAGAAGATGAGCTAAAGCGACAGGCACCAATTGGTGGTGATCTTTCCACTGTACAAAAGCAGAATGATATCCATAGGGTATGATTTAAAAAAAATAAAATCTGGAAGTAGATATAAAAACATTAAAAATTGAAAACTGATTTTCCTCTTTAATTATGCTTTGAGCAATAGAAGAAAAGAACTACACAACTTAATATGACCATTTTTTAAGGCATCTTAAAAATATATGGTGAACTGCAGTGGAGGTAACTAGAGGACAAGTACATAAGTCATGGCAATCATATGTGATAAAAGGCATATGACTTTATAATATAATTGCCATAACTTAGGTGCTTTCATCTGATGCTGAACCAAGAACAGATTGGAATTTATGTCAAGGCATCATAACGTGTTGGCAGCATTGCAGCTTGCTGTAAATGATACCATATTTGATGAATCTTTGCCCTCCAACAAAGATTGGAATCATTTGGAGAAGGTATTATTTTATGGTTCTTGTTTTAAGGTATTTCAAAGCCTATAGTGACATTGCAAAGATGGACTTGGCATTCAACAATTTATCTGTGAAGTTGAAAATATTTGTTGGCAATATTGTTAGAGATTTGGAATACAGAGATGGCAAAATGATTGATACAATTGCTCCTTTCCTCTTGCAGAGCCAAATACATTGTTCGATTTATTAGCAAGGTAAAAGTGATGACAAGGCTAGGACAACAGCTGAACTGCAAGATCAAAATATGCTTGTTTGAAGGCCTAATTCATGGCAGTCCAATTAACAAAGATTGATTACATCAATGTCTTTATTATATCTGCACTGATAAAGTGGGTACTACTATGCATTTTATTAGAGAAATGAGAGAGTCATTATGAACAGTTTACATAATTCATTGTGGGTAGCGTTATTCAGGTCTGCTATCATTTGGATGCCAATGTTAGGGCCAATCATTGAAATGTACATTTGGCAGCTAAATAACTTATTATAAATCTTGCAGACTAGCTAAATGAAAAGATAAGTTATTCATTATTTAAACCTTCCTAGCTGATAAATCTGTCAAAGTAGAACAGATCACATCTACGTCTAATGGATGTAATAAGTGTCTCTAGCAATTGGTATGTATTCCCTCACCCAATCTGTTTAAAGGAGAAGACTTGGAGCAACGGTGCAGTTCAGGTCAACTCAAACAATTTCTAAGAAAATTGATTGAAAGGGCAGTGGCTTCACAGTTGAACTTATAATTGATTTGATACTATCTAAACTCATTTTAATTTGACTTTCAACTTGAATAACAGACATCTATACCACTTTTGTATGACCCATGTGAACCTGGATGGATGGGATGTAGCTCTGCTTGTTCTATGGAATCACTTGATGGCTTTTATAACATTTACCCTAGTATACTTAATTGTCCAGAAAATGAGTTTTAGGGGCAGTTTTAGTTTCAGGGGTTTCTTTGTGCAGAATTCTGGATTTCCCATAAAACCAACTCCAGATGTTTGTAACAAAAATATTAAGCTGTCATTCAATACCAGATCTATGATTATCCATAGGTCTCCATACTCATTTAGTACATAGTGCATATAAACTGCATATAAATATTTAATTGAAAAATGATGAAATATTCCAGAACATCACAAAACAAAGGCCTGCCTTTTGTATTTGTATCCTGATAATCAGGAAACAAATCCCTGATTACTATAAATCATGGAGTTTGTGTTGTAACATCATGACTCAAATTTATTTGTCTTTCCTTGCCATCTGTAAACATCTATGCTTCTCTCCCTGCTATTTAAGATCTTCATAAAACAGCTAGAGCTGGTTATTTTGGAGCCAGGCATGATTTTGAACATTATGAAAATTTTATAATAGAATAGGTAAACCAACCAAATGGAATTTATATGCAAATAAGATGGAATTTTGTAACTGAGAAATTATTTTCTGGAATTAAAATCCCACCTCTTTTGATTACGTTAATTACTTGAGCCTCAGATGCAATCTGATTAAAAGATAGTAATTGAGGTACATCACGTATTTATTAGTGCACCAGTTGGATTTGACAAAGGCTACCTATATGTTCGTAATGCCTTGTATTGACTATTGGAAGAACAAACCTTAAAAAGTGTGTGAAGAGTTGGATTATTGAAACATGGCAATTGTGTTTATAAAGTTCTGAGAATAAAAATATATTATAGAATGTGTGATTTCAGAAGCAATTGTAAAATCTGATTTCTGATTTCTTAACTGCTTTTACCATGTTTCTCATCTCTGTCTTTTCTACAAAGACTCATGTTCTTTGGTTACAATTTTTGTTCCAGTTATCTATCAAAGCTAGAGTCTTCATGGATACTTTTAGAAAATCTCAGCAACATGCATAGCACATTTGTAACAAAATATAAAACTTTTCTTGTTGGAGGCACTTGCTTCCCTGTGGAAGAAAAAGAACAAAAGTCAGTTTTGATATTTAGGGCATCCTGTTTATTTCTCAAGAAGCCTCTTGGTTAAAAAAACAGGTGGAAAATAAGACCTACTTTAAAATTGTCTTTGACAGATACTTTATTTATACTTTTCAGGGTTCCTCCTTCTCTTTCTAGTACATTTCCTTATCAAACCAATTTGTGTACTATCCTAAAGATATATTTATTGTTTTGCATAACAATAGTGCTAAATTGTCAGATCCTTTAGAAATCAGTTAGTCTTCTCAAGAGCTGTTTCAATTTTATTTTCAGAGAAATGTTGTAAGATACATTAGATTAGATACAAGAGTATCAATTATCTATAATTTGATCCTATCCATTGGGAAATACTTAGTCAAGGAAGCAGAAACACCAGGAATATTGAAGAAAAAAGTGTGACATTCTAGATTTTTAAAGGACAACCCCACAACCCCAATCCAACATTGACTACTATACATATTATTAAACTATATTTCTTTTCAGTTCTCATCCCCAAACTGTTTCAATAGGGATTTCCTGGATTTCTTTCTATGGATAATGTCAGGCTACAGAACATTTTCCCATTCAATTAACAAGAATGAACTTCTGAAAACCAAATATATCAAAAGGAATCCTTTATTGAGATGAGACAATTCATGTAGGAGTTCAGAGCAGCGTCTAAGGTCTCTCAGGCATACCGGGATAGATAAGGGAGTTTAGAACCCCTCCCCTTCTCTTAATGTGTACTTAGTGAAACAAAAGCCAGTATGTTTATTCCCCACCCCCACCCCTTCTGTAGGAACGATCTTTTTCAGTTTCCCAAGCATACATCTCACTGTGAAATTTTTATGGTCTTCTCATCTCCTGGCTGTGCCTCTCAGAGATGATAGGTTCCAGCCATCTGGGATTCCCCTCTCCATTGTATCATGTGTGGGTTATACAAATTCGATATAAGATTGAATGTATTCAGGTTACATCAAGAAAGGATTTCTTTATCAGTCTCCCCCCCCATTTCTTCTTCCACTGAAGAAATGACAGATACATGGATCTGACAGATAATCTTATTTTGTGTAGGTATTTGGATTCTTATCCAATATAAATTGCTATGACTTCCAATATTGCATATAATTTTTGTAAAATAGTGAACAGCACAGTAAAATATGTCATTTTGTATTTATTTTGCATACATTAAGTATATCATAATAGAAAATAAAATTGATTAATCACACACCATGGAATTTGACAATATTTTGTTTTATGTGTACCATTATGGGTACAGTAATCCCTGTCTGCCATGTATTTGTACCACCTTGTCTTATTTGTGCAAATAAGAGTAAGATTCTGAAGTGAAACTTATAACTCTATTTTATTACTTCTAGCAAAAAATATCAGGCTCAAAACAGGAAAAACACATCAAAGCATCATAGTCGAGTGAGGGAATTTAGTGAATTCCCTTTACTGGGATGACTCTATGACTGAAATATTTAATTTAAAAATTAAAAAAGCAACTGTAAATGGCAAAGTTAGAGAAGTGTGTACTGTTTGATGGTGCAGTGGGGAGCTGTGGGTTAAAATATGTGGGGAAGCAAATAAAAGTAATACTATTGTCCAACCAGTCAATCAGAACATGCTTTCCAAAGGCAAACAGAAATTTTTTCAAAGGACCTAAGAAAGTAATATTAAGGCACTTATACTGGGAGAAAATTCTGTCAAACAGGATTCTTCCAGAGAATATCTGACAGTGTTCTCCTCCAGAAAATGAAAGGAAGTACAAGGAGCATCAGTTATCCATGACCTGATCCTAGCCATTGGGAAAGACTTAGTCAAGAAAGCAGGAAAAAATGAAATACTGAAGTCAAGTATAACATTCTAAAAATATGTTTTGAAGCTGTACATATTTAAGTTTTAAGAATGTCTGTTGGTTATTTATCTTGTAGTGTCAACTTTCATATTAGCATATGAAGGAGAAAAAATTCCTGGGATATAATTTTACCGAGTATAATTTTACTGCACCATATAGCTGCAGATGAAGTAAAGCGAATTCTAAAGGTGCATAGGTAAAGTTTCCCCTTTCCCCTTTAGGCCTCCCATTGTCCATTGTTCGCCAATCCAACACTTTTTTCATGTTTTGGAAAACTGTGCCATTCAAAGAATTCCCATAACATGATTTTGAAGTGAAGGAACTTTCACAGGGTCCAGCTGACTCGCTTGATTCCTCAGCCCCTCCCAACACCCGCCAAGGCTTCCACCCAGTCCCTTCCATTTCTGTTGTCAAGGTGCAAGGAAAATTGCAGGCAGGGATAGAATCCGAATCAGTAGTAAATGCTTTGACCAGGAAGTGAGGACTATTACTTTGAGTAGAGTTTGGTAAAAGTTTAGGCAATTGAATATAATGTGCCAGATAAGACTGAATTCAGAACATGAGTCTTTGAGAAGGATGTATTTAACCAAACTAGCTTTGTGTTTATTTATTTACTTTTCACTTACTAAACAGAACATGAAAAGATTTAACCTTTTTTGCTTTTTCATTCAGTGACAAAAAGAAAATATATAATCAGAATATGAAAACAACAATGTCAGCTTATATTTTTATTGTTTCCTTATGTAGGCCTTTATGAGGGAGCTAAAAATGAAAGACCCTATTATCTTGAATGCACTTGAAACAGCCCGAATGTTTATATCTGAAAAGCCTCTGGAAGGATTGGAGAAGTTTTACCAGGATCCGAGAGGTAAATGCTAGAGAGCAATAATAAACTTCCAGAAAAAGGAGCAGCAGTGGCTAAAAAAAATATCCATTCTTATTGGATCTCTCTAAATCTTTGCAAGTTTAATATGACAAGAATAAGGAAAATACACAGAATGTAAACAGTAATCAATTTGCAGATTTATGAGCAGAGCAATATTGGGCACAATTATTACGTGTAACTTATTGATCATTATTCTAAATCCATATTCCTTGGCATAGGTTCTAGAATAAGGAATAAAACATTAATATATAAAATTAAAGTAAGCATATACTTTATATTTCTATTCCCAATACTGTCTTTGTATATTCTAATCTAATATTGGTTCAACCGTATATGGAAATAGGTGACCATGATGCCACTCAGGTAGACTTAATGCCACTGACACAACCCCATGATACTATTCAATTAGAGCCAGTGCCATGGATATAACACTTGAATGTTTTTGCTTGTTAATAATTAAAAAAATCTCAATTTTGTTTTTAAATTTTATTTATATTATTTATATGCTTCATTTTTAGAGCTGTCTCCAGGTGAAAGAGCCCAGAATGTGACTCGGTCCCTGAAGAAGCAGGCAGATGGTATTAAAACAGAATGGGATAAACTGAATCTACAATCTGCAGGCTGGCAAAAAAAGATTGATAAAGCCCTTGAACGACTACAAGAGCTTCATGAGGCAATGGATGATTTCGATCTAAAACTTCATCAGGCAGAAACAGTCAAAGAGTCTTGGCAGCCAGTTGGGGATTTGCTCATTGACTCACTGCAAGATCATCTCGATAAACTGAAGGTAAAATGATATTTTTGTTCAGTACTGTTTGCATTAAGATACACTTAACATTCTGATGTAGCTCCCCCTTCAATACCAAGAGAGATTTCATAATTATTTTAATTAATCACAATGAATATTGAGATAAAATATAGATAATAATATATTATTGTTATTTTAAATAATTTAGTTGTGCCTTAAAATGTAGAATAGGGAAAAATTCCAAAGGCATTCAGTTTTATATGCCAAATTATTTTAATTGTGCATTTTTAGGAAACTTCATTTTTTCTATTTATTGCTAATGTAACCAAATTTATTTTTAGATATACATTATGGAAAAATTACCAAATGTCAGCAAAATTATAGTTATTTTGTGGGATAATTATCCACTTCATAGGTGCAAGAACATGCTTTCATATCAGGGATGGGCTTCAAAAATTTTAGCAATGGGTTCTCTGCCCAGTTGCTGGATGGGCATGGTCATGGTGAGCATGGCCTAGTTGGCCTCCTGCACCACGGTGGGGGGGATTTTTGCTTTCCCCAGGCTGTGGAGGCTTTCCTCGAGTCTCTAGGAGAGTGAAAAAGGCCTCCCTGGGCTCCAGAGGCTCTCTGGAAGCCAGAAATGTGCCCATTTCCAGCCTTCCCAAACTTCCATTTTTCACCGTCCTTGAACCTCTGTGTGTGCCCTGCACTTACCTGCATCCAAAATAGGCTGCATGGGGACTCCTGGGTGGGGTGGGATTTGGTGGGTTCTCCAAACTGTGCAGAGTCTTAGCTAGAGGATCTCCTGAACCCATGCAAACCCCCAGCAATCCACCCTGTTTCATATCTATACTACTTTCAGTAATTAATTGATTGATTGATTGATTATTGTTGCCAAGTAAATAACAACTCTTAGCAGCCATAAAGATATTCTCCTCAATGATCTATCCCTAACTTGGTCCTTCAGTTCTTGCAACAGTGCACTTATTGCCACTGTAACCAAGTCCATCTTCCTTACTGCTGGTCACCCTCTTCTTGTCTTTGTTTTTATCCTTTATATAAAGTAAATTATTTATATTTTATATCCCTTCAGAGAAAAGTGGGATGAAAAAGTTTGAGGATCCAGGGGGTCCTATTTATGACTTCTTCTCATTTGTAATTTCGTTTTCTAAGTTCTCTCTCCCATGCCTCTGTTCTGTTCTTCGTGACCTATTTTCCCCCCAATTTCTTGGTTGCTAACATAGTTACCCCTTGACCTTTTTGTTTTAGCCTTTCCTTTCCTTTGTAACTCTATTCCTCTTCCATTTACCACGCTCATCTCTTTACATTCTTTTGCAATCGTATGTCGCTAAAGTTGTCACAAGTCTTAAAACATTTCTCTTTATTAGAGTGCATCATGAAAATACGGTTTTAGCAATTTGCATGCAGTTGACAACTGAATTATGTTTCAGGATGTATTACTAAAGCCAAAAATAACTTACTGTATTAAATTATGTTGGTTCCTCTTTTTCAATAAGCTAGAATTTATCTTTTCCATTTTGAAGAAATAGATACCAAAGTCAGGTCATGTTTTTTCTGTCAAAGAAAACACAGTGAAATCAGTACTATGTATTAGATGTCTGGTACTCTTTCTTCTTTTGCCGCTATAGAACACAGATATGAAACCTTCTGAAACATATACTACCGTGTTTCTCAGAAAATAAGGCCGGGCCTTATTTTCTTTTAACCCTGAAAAAATGGCTAGCCTGTCTTTTTGGGGGTGACTTAATTCTGCCCCCTGTGCACCCCCGCCTAGAACGCCCCGCGGGCAGCCACGCCTCGCCACTAGCCGCTCTTAA
Organism: Bungarus multicinctus; assembly: GCA_023653725.1. NCBI lineage: Eukaryota > Metazoa > Chordata > Lepidosauria > Squamata > Elapidae > Bungarus > Bungarus multicinctus. The sequence goes on from CM042851.1 coordinate 1,360,764, forward strand.
CGGCCGATCATGGTGGAGTGTGGAGAGCTCCCTACCCCCACCAATCGCCTTTGCTGCAGACCCAGGTATGGTGCAGGTTGGGTCAGCGGGCGGGCGGTGGCGTGGATGTCGGCCTTGGTGGTGGTGGGGGCACTTTGCATCACACCCGCTGTTGTTGCTTCCTCCGCCACTATTGCTTTTCCCTTCTGCCCATGCCCTGCCATGTTTGGAGTGCTGCGCATTTCTCCACTGGCAGCTTCCCAAGCAGGGAAGTTGTAGCTTCCACAGTTCCCACCGGTGCTGGCGAGATGTCTCCAACAACAGCAGCAGCAGTGAGACAGACCCCGCTGCTGACGAGAACCGCAGGGGCATTGCTTTGATTGACGACAGCTGCGTTGACAAGGTCCTGCAAGTCAATGAGTCTTTCAGGGTTGGATGGATGGAAGCGGCAGTGGGAAGGTGATGGGATCATTTCTCTCCCCCCTCCATGCCTCACTTTGCTTCCCACCCCAGAGCTTCGGGTCATGGTCTCGTCTCTTGTATGATCCGGCACTCACCTCTTGCTCCAGTCGCCCGAAAACCCCCCATTTAAATTTTCTTTACTTTCATTCTCTCCTTCAGTTCCCTAAGAATACAGACTGGCCAGGCAACTTCCTCCCCACCCCTCCTAGTAGTTTTAAAAAGGGAACCATCTATCCACTTTGTCCTTCAAGCAGAGGCAAACCTTCCAATCCAAACAGAAGAGAAAGGGAATCATCCTACAGACCCTTAGCACCAAGCTTCCCAGAGGATTCTCCCAAAGGATCTACCCCAAAGGAGGATTCATCAGAGGATCCACCCCAAAGGAGGGGAGTGCATTTAAGGGGGTGAATCCTCCTTTGGGGTGGATCCTTTGGAAACGATCACATCACCCTCCCGCCACCGCTTCCATCCATCCAACCCCAAAAGACTCACCGATTTGCAGGACCTTGTTAACGCAGCTGCCATCAATCAAAGCGATGCCCCTGCGGGAGGGCAGGTGATTCTTGTTGGCAGCAGGATCTGTCTCACCATTGCTGCTGTTGTTGGAGATGGTGCTGGTGAGAGAGGCGCCAGTGCCGGCATGAACCATGGAAGCTACGGTTTCCCCGCCTGAGAAGCGGCTGAAACACTGCCGGTGGAGGAATGCACAGCACTCCAAACACGGCAGACGAATGGGCAGAAGGGAAAGCAACAGCGGTGGAGGAAGCAACAGCGGCAGGTGCAATGCAAAGTGCCCCACTGCCACCGAGGCTGACATGTACGCCACTGCCCGCCCACCCACTGACCCAGCCTGCACCCAGCACCATACCTGGGTCTGCAGCGAAGGCGCTTGGCAGGGATAGGGAGCTCTCCACGCTCCACCATGATCGGCCATTAGGAGCGGCTGGTGGTGAGGTGTGGCTGCCTGTGGGGTGATCCTAACGGCAACTTCCCCCTGCCCGCCCAATTTCGCATGTTTTAAACTAGGCCTAAATTTGGGAGGAGGGGCTTAATTTCACCTTATGCCTAGAAAACAAGCTGGGCGGGCCTATTGGGGGGCGTATTGTTGGAGAAACACAGTAGCAACAGAATATTTGTGTGTCAATTTTGTCTATATGAGTTTTGAAGATATCAGAAAGGTTCTAACTGAATTCAAGATTGTTAAGAACACATATGTTCATGTGAATATGGGTGTTTTCTAGGGAAAGGATCCTGTGGTTGTTCTCCGCTGAGATTTGCTCATGAATCTATATTGGTTTTAATCTATTTTATTTGTATTTTGACTCGTTAGATCATTTTACATCCTTCATGCATAAGATCAAGTTACACTTTGCATGTCTTATGATCAGGGGTGGACTTCAAATTTTTTAGCAAGGGGCTCTCTGCTCTAATGACTGCCTGGGTGGGTGTGGCTAGATGGGCATGCCCAATTCAACACCACTCCCACCCAGTCACATGACTCCCCAGCCATGGCTACCCAGGGTTTTGTTGCTCCTGGTGTTTTCTGTGGGAAATGGGTCCCTCTCCTTCCTCCCCTCCCTCTCTCTGTGTCCCCCCTCCCTCCCTCTCATTTCTGTTTCTCTCTCTTTTTCCATCCCCTCTCCCTCTCTTCTTTCTTTTTCTTTCTTCCTTTCTTCCCCTTCTCTCACTTATTTCCCACTTTTTCATTCTCTCCCTCCAGCTCTCTCATTTTTCTCCGTCTCCCCTTCTCTCTCTCATTTGTCTCTTTTTTTCTTCTCTCATTTTCTCCCTCCATCATTTTTCCATTCTTTCTTTTTTCTCCCCTTTTCTCTCTCTCATTTCTCTCTTTCTCTCCCTTTGTTTTTTCCTCTCCCTCTTTCTTTTTCTTTTTTTCTTTCTTTTCCTTCTCTCTCTCATTTGTTTTCCTCTTTTCCTTCTCTTTCATTCTCTTCCTCCAGCTCTCTCACATTTCTGTGTCTCTCTCCCCTTTCGCTCTCTCTCTCATTTGTTTCTCTTGTTCCTCTCTCATTTTCTTCCTCCTCATTTTCTCATTTTTCTCTCTCTGTCCTGAGCTGACACGAAGGGGACTGTGGCTGGCACTGAGCTGCCTGTGAAGGACACAGAATCGCAAAAAGCAATTGGTCACGGGCAGTGCATTTGTGATCAGCTGCTTTTTGTGATTCCGTGTCCTTTGCAGGCAGCTCAGTGCCAGCCACAGTCCCTTTCATGTTGGCTCAGAAAGGAGGAGCAGCTGCCTCTGCCAAATGCAATGAGGGAAGAGCTCTGGCTCTCCTGCGCAGCGCGGCTGGCTTACTCACATGAGCATGCAGTGGCTGCAGCAGGAGAAGGAACTGTTGCCGCCACTGTGATCCCAGCCCAGGAGGGTTTCCTGCTTGTGTGCGAATGTGAAAGATAGAGAAATGAGAGAGAGAAAAGGGGAGGATTCCCTTTTCTCTCTCTTATCTCTCTCCTCCCCAATTGTGGGAGGCAAGGGCTGCCTTGAGTGCAAATGTGGCACGAAGGCAAGTACAGGGCCACTTCACTTCTGCACTAAGGCTCTGGCCATTGCCTTGCCATGTTGTCATCCCCTGCACAGTTCTTCAGCTGAGTGCAGTGGGCACGAGTTCCAGCCCGTGTTGCACAAAGGCAAATACAGGGCTGCTTTGCTCCTACACTAAGGCTCTGGCTACTGGGGTGGGACAAGGCCAGCCAGGAGTGGGATTTGGGTGCTTGCCAAGCCCTGCATAGTCTTAGCTAGGGGATTGCCCGAGCCCCTGCGAGCTCCCAGCAGTCCACCCCTTCTTATGATAGAGTTAGGGTGGAGAAACAGATACATTTCTTTGGAGACTTTTGCCACCAACAAATTGCAGTTCTTTATAAACGATCTATTACCATAGCAACTCATTTTGATTTTCCACATTAGCATGACTATTTCTTTAGTAGCTTCCCAATATGTGACTAATCAAAGTTTTCTTGATGCAATGCTTACATATTTGTCTTGCAGTTTTAAGGTGGTAAAACTGATTTCCACACAAACAGTATCCCAATACTTGTCAGGAATTTAAAGAATTTGGATAATAATTCTCAGATTTAGCCTCAATAGAAGATAAATTATTTACATTAATATATTTAGTGGTTCTGACAGTACATGATCAGCCTGAGAATTAGATTAAAATATACTATTTTATTCCAAATATGTTTTTGACCTTTAGAAAAGTTGCTTATATAATAATATTCACTTTCCATTAAATTCTATTAAATTTCATTAAGTTCTATTGTATAGAAAAATACAGCAAGAATGCATATTCAGTGCATAAGCAAATCACATCCATATTTTAGTGCTTCTTCAATTACTATCTATATATGCAATCTAAGTATTTTTCATAGCTTTTGGGATGTATTAATCATCTTTTTGATGAAAATGTTTATATCATATCATTATCAATTCTATAATATATCATTCTTATTCCTATACCAATTTCTTTTACTTTTAGTTCCATGTTGAACTCCTTTTGAGTTATTTTCGACTATACAAAAGCAATGTGAATTTATTTCCATCAGATTTTCAATTCATTTGGGGGAAGGGGGAGTTTGATCTATTTTCTAATGCTTTTCAATAAAGAGTACTTAGCAGTTTTCATTCTTATTCATTACAGGTCACTAAATGACCCAGTTAATTTTTCTGTACTCTCTCACATTATTCCTATTAATTTATATCACCTAATTTGAGAATTCAATATAGTTACATATAAACAATATATAGATATTATCCATATAAATAGATATTATTTATATTATCAATATTATCAATGTAGACAGTAATAATTATCAGCCTCAGTTATATCACTATAGTTAGTTATATCACATGCACCATTCCCTGCTATTGGTAAGAAATGTATCAATTCATTTCACAAACTTTGGACAAGATGCCTCAAGGGCAATCAAAACTCTGTTACTATTTGAATTATACAGTTCTGGACCAGAAGAGAAGTAATTTCACATTATTATTTCCCAACTCCACAGTATGTGTTTCCAAGGAATAGAATTACATGGAGAATGAGAAAGATTATTTGTTATGCTTGTGACACATCCTTGCATTGGATAGCAAACATAAACAAAAATATTTAAGAGGGTGGTTTTTTTTAAAGAAGGGATAGAAAAGAGATAATATCTTTACCTTGGTTGTAAAAAAATAATCCCAGATCAAATGCTTGTTTTCCAAGAAAAATCTTTGTGTTGAACTTTTAATTTTCTGGAAAACAAATTCTGAATACTGTATTGTTGTAATTATTCACATGCTTTTAAGCCACTAAATCAAATTTGTATATTCTTCTTTTTGCTTGCAATCCCAACATTATCTGTCCATATGTAGCATAAAATTAAAATTTACATTTTGATAAGTACATTTCACTAATTTCAATTGAATATTTATATGGAGATACTGAGACAAAATATGAGGTTTTTTAAAGTTTCAGTAATAGTGGGCAGTCATACTCCTCTAAAGATTATTTATGTTTCTTTAATTTTTTTACAAAGTTCATCAAGTAATATATTAAAAAGTTTGCATCATAGTGGAAATTTTAATTTAGAGAAAATCCTGAATTAAGAATCTCCTTGTGTTTCTTCTTCTGGAGTGCAGATTTTATTTTCTGTTTAACAAGAGAAGATAAGGCAGATATGGTGAGAGGAACAAGTTAATTTATTTACAGTTAATGAGAATAAATGTAGCAGAAGGTTGTTTTCCCCTGAGAGATTCAATAGTCTTGCTGACAGTTTCCTGAACTGAAAATAAAATTGCTGAGTTCCAAGTACATAATTGGTAAAACAGTAGCATCTTGATTCTGGCTAAGACAAGGATGATGATTTAGTCTTGTTAGAGTTGCCTACTTGGCTTTAGCCATATGTAGTAGCAGGTAGAATTTTGGAGACTAGGGAGGAATGAGGAGTTATACTGGCCTATTATAATTCTATCTTTCTGAAAAGGTGCTGTGTGCACAGTAGTTTTAGTGTTCCATGTTAGAGTTTGCAGCAGAAATTCACATCCAGAAAACACACAGACTGATTCAGCAGGATCATTAACTTCTTTATAAACATATTAATATGAGTAAAGTTTACAATACCATTTGTAGATTCTTTCAACATAACATAAGCAAAAACAAGCAGCAGCAGCTCAGAGCATATATCTAGTTTCAGCAAGCAAGCAAGTCTATTTTCACTTTCAATTCTCAGCAAAGCACACAGAGCCAAACCACAGCCAGGCTGTCAGCTCCCATTGACTGATCTGTTGCCATGCTTACTCACTTGCTGACTTTGTTAATCATGTCTACCAGTTAATGAATATACTCTGACACTCCTCCCTTCATAACTGGAAGAAACATAAATCCAATTAACTTTATATTCTTCAGATACCTGTATTTGAAGACCCACTGTCAAGCTACAGAACTTTTTCCCATTCAATCAATAAGAATGAACTTCTGAGAACCAAACGTATCAAAAGGAATCCTTTATTGAGATGAGACAATTCATGTAGGAGTTCAAAGCAGTGTCTGAGGTCCCTCAGGCATACAGTGATAGATAAGGGAGTTTAGAACCCCTCCCCTTCTCTCAATGTTTATTTAGGGAAACAAAAGCCAATATGTTAATTCCCCTCCCAACCCCTCTGTAGGAAAGGATCTCCCCCCCCCCCTCTTTTCAGAAACAGACTGTTTTTTGGAGATTGCCCAGAGCACTTCACTGTGGAGTTTTTTATTGACTTCTCATCTCCTGGCTGTGCCTCTCAGAGGTGTTAGGTTCTGGCCATCTGGCTTCCCTCCCTCCATTGTATTATGTGTGGGTGTACAAATTCAATATAAGGTTAAATATATTCAGGTTACATCAAGAAAGGATTTCTTTATCAGTTCCCCCCCGCCCTTTTTTTTCTCCTTCCACTGAAGAAATGACAGATACACGGATCTGACACCCACATTCATAGTTCCCTCCAAATACCTGAGAATTCCTTTTATACCTATCCAACACAATTGGGTTGGTGTAGCAGTGAAGTGACTTAGAATGTTTACTGAACAAGCTATGTCAGATAATTTTGTATTTCTCCCAAATTCTTTAGTTCAAATTTCTTCTCCAACTTATTAGCAAACTTTACCTGTGACACATCCTTTGCAATGAAGCGAAGATCATCCACAAATGCTAATAGTTGACAATCCCCACCTTGTAATTTTCAAGTGTATATGTAATCATCAGCAACTCTTGAACCCAAGACCTTTCAATGCAGTATCTAAACATATATTCCAATTTCTGGCTGAGTGCTTCAACCCATAAATCACCGTGTTCACTTTATACACCATTTTAGGCTTTTTACTTTCATACCTTGGTACTTGAACCATGTAAATTTCTTCCTCTAATTCTGCATTGAGGAATGCAGTGGTTATGTCAAAATGCCAGATTTTATGGCCATGTGCCACTGCCAATGCTAGTGCCAGTTTGATTCTTTCACTCTTTACAGTTGGTGGGAATATCTCATCATAGTGCACATTTTTCATCTGTGAAAACCCTTTCGCCACTAACCTTGCTTTATATTGTATCTGATTATTGGGCAGTACTTCGCTAAAGTGATAAGTCTTTGAGTCTGGCTCATAACCTGTGCTTTCTAGCTTCCAAACTTAAATGAAAACCAGAGATGGTTTTCTCCCATATATCACTGCATATGGAGTATCATTAATGGAGGAACTCCACAACCTATTAAATAAATAATTAGCAGTCAATATGGCTTCACCCCAATATGACCTGCTCAGACCAGAATCCTCTAACAGTGAGTCCTTCATGGTTTGTAAGACTCCATTCTGACTCAGCAACACCATTCTCAGCTGCTGTGTAGGGATTTGTGTGTCTGTGTTTTATTCCTAACTGTCCCAACCACTGTTGAAAACTTGTTGACATGAATTCTGAACCTTTGTCAGTTTGCAGCTGACATACCTGTTGTTTATACCTTCTTTCTATGAAGCTTACCCATTACTTAAATTTCTGTATCACCTCTATTTTACTCTTTAGTAAATAGCAGAACCCAAACCTACTATAGTCATCTACAATGACCAGTGCATACTTTGCTCCTTCCAAACTGGCTTGCATTGGCCCAACAAATCTGCATGTACCAACTCTAGAGCTCTCATTGCCCACCTTGTGCTACTCTTGCTCACTGGGAATGCCTTGGACTTTGATGTTTTGCATACTACACAATCCAAATATGCCTTTACGTGCAATCCTTCTGCATATTGTTCCATCTTTTGAACAACTTTAAACTGGCATGACCAAGCTTTCTGTGCAAAAGATGAACACTTGAATCCTGTTTTGCCACATGTGTGTGCACACTGAACATTTTGTCCCTGCAACACATAAATGTTGTGTTTTGAACATAAATGTTCAAAAAAGGGGGAAAAGACCCAGGAAACTATAGACCAATCAGCCTAACATCAATACCTGGGAAGATACTGGAAAAGATAATTTTAAAAAACAGATCTGCCAACATCTAGAAACAAGTAAAATAATAACTAGCAGTCAGCACGGGTATGTTAAGAACAGATCATGCCAAACCAATCTTATTTCATTCTTCAACACAGTGACTAACTTAGTAGACAACCAAAATACAGAGGACATAATATATTTAGATTTCAGCAAGGCATTCAACAAAGTAGACCACAACCTACTTCTTAGTAAGCTAGAAAAAAGTGGAATAGATAACACCACCACTAGATGGACTCACAACTGGCTGGCAAACCGTACTCAACGAATAGTCCTTAATGGGTCTAAGTCTACATGGAAGGAAGGAAGCAGTGGAGTGACACAAGGTTCCATCCTAGGCCAGTACTCTTCAATATCTTCATTAATGACTTACATGAGGGAATAGAAGGGGAACTTACCAAATTTGCAGATGATACTAAGCTGGTAGGAATAGCTAACACTCAAGAAGATAGGCTCAAGATCCAGATGTATTTTGACAGACTAGAACACTGAGCCGTATCTAACAAAATGAAATTCAATGTAGAGAAAAGTAAAGTCCTACACTTAGGCAAGAAAAACCAAAAGTACACATATAGACTGGGTGAAACCGGGCTCAATAGCAGTAACTGTGAGAGGGATCTTGGAGTCTCAGTGGACAAATTATTCATTACTCTCATAAACGTTTCCATGTGCATATCCTTGTTACTCAAGGGTTATTCTGTACATATCATAACAAACATGATAGCGGTCTTCCAATATTTGAGGGGCTGCCACAGGGAGGAAGGGGTCAAGCTATTTTCTAAAGTACTTGTAGGCCAGACAAGGAATAATGGATGGAAACTGAACAAGGAGAGATTTAACCTGGAAATAAGGAGAAATTTTCTGACAGTGAGAACAATCAACCAGTGGAACAGCTTGCCCTCAGAAGTTGTGGGAGCACCATTCATTTTTTAAAATAAAGTTTTATTTGGGTTTTCATAAAACATAATACAAATAAGATATCTTTTTTTGAGAACAGCATGATCCCGGGTTGTCACTTTTCTATACAGACATAAATTCAATTACATATTATTCTTGTATATTCTATTCCATATCATATAACTATTTTCACATTTTATCAGTAATTTTTCCCTTCCCTTGCTTTCTGCAACCTTATTTTTAATTATCTCATTCTTTTCTAATTTTAATTACATATATTTTTCTGAATTTCAGTATCTTTCTAATCAACATTTTTATATTTTTGTCTGTCCTGTTTACAATTTCATATTTTCTTTTCTCATAAGACAAATTTTCCCCTATACTAGACTGGAGTATAACATCTTTGTATCTTTTACTTATTATCCATACAAATCTTATTTAGAATTTAATTTATGCCTTTACAATTATAATATTCATTTTCTGACTTCTATTTTATAACACATAACTATTGTCAACCGAATTCTGCTTGGTACAGTCCCTTAAAAATACACACAACGTTTTTGAAATATATATATACATATATGTGTATGTACATACATGTGTGTATATATACACACGCACACATATATATATACATACACATATGCACATATATTTGTTTTCGTAGATTTTCACGGGTACAGGTATGCAGGTCTTGGCGTGTCGGGTCTTTTCCCGTGTAAGATTGAGAGTATCTTGGTGACGTTTCGACGAGGTCCCACTCGCCATCTTCAGGCTGGTGCTTTCAGCTTCGTCTTGTGCGAGCAAAGTGTTATAGGAGCTTCTGTCTTCCTCCCTGGGGAGGTTGGCTGTGTTGTCATTTTTTGATTGGTTGATAGAGTTTATGTTTGTAGATTGGCTGGCTTTTTCGTAAGAACATGTGTGGCTGAGGTATTGGCTGTGTGTCTATCAACCTTCTGTGTTGTAACGACCTGGGTTATGGGCTGTGTGATGACCTTCTGAGTTCTATTGTTTTGACATCCTGGGTCTTGTGCTGTAATCTCCTGGATTGTTGGCTGTGTTGTGACATCCTGAGGTTTTGTGGTGTAACCTCCTAAGTTCTGTGATGTGATATCCTGAGCAGGTGGCTTTGATGTGACGTTCCAGGTTTTGGTTTGGCTCCGAGTTTGAGGCCTGACTATGTGTTCATGGCATGTGTCAGTTTGCTTGGTTTGGGTGTCAGGTGTGTGGCAGCTGGTGATGCAGCCATGGTCTGGTTTCTGGATGGTGGTTGCCTTTCGTCTATGGGGTAGGTTTGGGTTTGAGTCTGGTGAGGGAGATTGGTGGTGGAGGGCGATACCATTGTCCTGTTCTGTGTCTCGGTTTCTGCGGGGTGTCTCCTTTAGGATTAGGTTGGTAATTGTGTTTCTTTGGAATCCATTGGAAATTAATACATCAGTGAGGATGTGTAATTCTGTTCTCAGGTGGTCTTTGTCAGCTAGGCGTTTGGTTCTGGAGATAAGGGACTTGACTACAGAGTTGATCTGTGCAGGGTGGTGATGGGATTGTGCATTTAAGTAGCAGTTGTGCGTTTTCTTCTGGTGGATGGTGTGTCCTAGGGAACTATTGGGTTTTTTGTAAATTAGAATGTCCAGGAAGGGAAGTTGGTTGTTGGCTTTTGTTTCCTTGGTGAATTGTATTTTGGGGTGTAGGCTGTTGAGGTGTGTGAGGAAGTTGTCCAGTTTTTCTTTCCTGTGTGTCCAAATTATGAAAGTGTCATCTACATATCTAAGCCAGAGTTTGAGTTTGTGTTCGGATTTGCCTAGAGTATTGGTTTCAAAGTGTTCCATGTATAGGTTAGTGATAACGGGTGAGAGGGGTGATCCCTTAGGTGTTCCTTCTATCTGTTTGCATCTTTGTCCATTGTGGATGAAGTATGTGTTGGTTAGGCAGTGGTTGGTCAGATCTAGGATGTATTTAGGGGGGTTGTATTTGTTTTGGTTGTATTTATTTTGGATGTCAAGGCTTCTTTAATAGGTACTTGGGTGAAGAGGAATATGACATTGAAGCTCATGAGTAGGTCGCTGGGTTGTAGGTTTTGTTTCTTTGTTGTTTCTATGAAGTGGAAAGAGTTTTGTACGTGTGAGGTGATGGATTCTGTGTAGGGCTGGAGTTGTGTGGCAAGAAATTTGGCAAGATTCTGTAGAAGTGAGCCTCTGTTGCTGGGTTGTAATCTGATATCCTCTGCTGCTCTTTTCTTTTCTAGAGACAGCCAGTCCATGGAATTTTCCATTCTGCTCCTTGGGCTCCCTTGTCAGAAATTTCTCCTCCTGATTTCTTCTATAAATGGTGTTTCTACTCTTCAGCTAGTAAACACACTTTAACAGCTTCTAAATGCAAGTCCTACTCTGGTTTGCATTCAAATATTACAGAAACAATATCCCAAGAGTCATCTAGACTGTTTAAAACCAAAAGCACTTTCTGAGATTCAGGAATCTGCATTTCACACTGTTCTAACTCCACAAACAACATTTGCACATTCACTAGATGCTACTCAATGGACTCTCCTGGTTGCAAACTGGCTCTGCATAACTTTCTTGATAATTGCACAATATTGCACGCTGACACACTCAAATGTACAGTCCTTCTGCCAGATCTCCTTTGCAGTCTTTAAATCAGCTACATTGATAAACTCATCATCTTGTAAACTTAAGATAATATAAGCCATTGCTTTATCATGCTTCCTCTGAACTGCAGCAGTTAAAAGTGCTTGGGATGGGTTTTCCACAAATCCACAGCTCTTTAGCTTTCAGGAAACATTCCATCTTTGCAGCCGAAATTATATAATCCTTCTGACCCAAACTAGTCAGAGAGGTCTCCTTAATTTTGTCAGCCATCCTGCAAAGCTTTTTTCTCTGTCTTGTTTCTCCTTTTAAACACAGACAGTCTCTCAGCTTAATTACAATTCCGTTTTTGTGTGTGTGTGTGTGTTCTGATTGTGGGCCCATAACCTGTTAGAGTTTGCAGCAGAAATTCACATCCAGAAAACACACAGACTGATTCAGCAGGATCATTAACTTCTTTATAAACACATTAACATGAGTAAAATTTACTATACCATTTGTAGATTTTTTCAACATAACATAATCAAAAACACAAGCAGCAGCAGCTCAGAGCAGATATCTAGTTTCAGCAAGCAAACAAGTCTAGTTTCACTTTCAATTCTCAGCAAAGCACATACAGCCAAACCACACCTAGGCTAACAACTCCCATTGGCTGGTCTGTTGCCATGCTTACTCACTTGCCAACTTTGTTAGCTAGCTCTGCCAGTTAATTAATATACTCTGACATTCCAGATGGTACAACTATTCTGGAGAGATGATGGATTGGTACAGACAGTCCACTGCAGGAGGCTGATGGGTCTGCTTTGGTGATGTTCCTTCCATCATCAAGCAATTCTGTCAAATTCTGATTGACCTATAAAATAGAAAATGGACCGTGCAATAGAAACAACCATCTTTTTTTAAAAAAGAATTAAAATAAAGTTTATTTAAATTTCATATATTTAAAACATTTAAAAAACAAACAAACATATAAACAAATATATATACATATATACATTTTGCAGCAGGTATTGAGCATTGATTACACTTTTCTTTTTTTCTTTTACCCCATAACATTGATGTGATCTACCTTGCTACAATACCTTCCTCATTCTTTTAATTTTTTAATTTTACAGAATACTTTATGATTAAACGCATGATTAAGTTTCATAACTTATTCAGTTGTCAAATGTTACTTTTTATTTAACCATTCATACCAACAATTCCAAACTTTATAGTATTCACTATCTTTTTTTTCAGTAATTTGATTAGGCTATCCATCTCTGCACACTTGTGAATTTTTTTAATGACCATCTCCTCTGAAGGGACAATAGACAATTTCCAGTTTTGTGCATAACTTATTTTGGCTGCCGTTATAATGTGTAAGATTAAAGATTAGTTGTGTGTACTTCATAATATTCTAAAACATCCATAATTATTCTTGTATTTGTCTTCGTTTGTCTATATGGTAGAAACCCATTCTGGTCAGTATGAATAATCCTGCTTAATAGTTTCTTTAATCTTTCCGCCAATATTGTGGCCAAAATCTTATAATCTATGTTTAAAAGTGATATTGGTCTGTAATTTTGAATTTTTTTGTGGGTCTGATTGCTCTTTGTGAATAAGGATTATATACACTTCGGTCCATGACTTTGGTATATTAGCACTATCCAAGACTTCATTATATAAGTCTGTCATTAACTCCTTCACTAACTCTTGAAACTCCTTATAGAATTCAGATGGAATTCCATCCGGGCCCGGGGTTTTATTTGGTTTTTGGGCTCCAATTGCCATTCTAATTTCTTCTATCGATATTTTATTATTTAAAATACATTTCTCTTCATCCATAATTTCCGGCAAATTTTTTTCCTTCAGATATTGATTAATAAGTTCTTCTGGTACTTCTTCTTGTGTAGATATACACAAATCTATTGTACAGATTTGTAAAAAAAATCCTTAGCAATATCTTTCTTTTCCTTAGTCTGAGTACATACTTTCCCTTCTTGGTCGTGGAGAGCTACAATCGTTCTTTTTCCTTGTTCTTTTTTTATTTTATGGGCTAACCATCTCCCTGGCTTATTTGCCTTTTCAAAATAATTTTGTTTTACTAATTTAACTTTTCGGGCCAGGTCTTCCTACATACTTAAATTTATGTTATGTTTTAACAAATTTATTTCTTTATTAATATTTTGATTATTCGGATCAATTTGTCTTCTTGCTTCTAGATCTTTTTAAGTTTCTCTCTCCACACATTTTGTTGTTGCCTTTTTTCTTTATTCTTTTTAATACTATAGCCAATAGTTAAACCTCTCACGTAAGCCTTTGTTGTATCCCAGAGGTTTTGAAGGGACATATGTTCTCTCTTACTTATTTCAAAAAATATTTTCAATTCTTTTTTCACCATTTCAATATATTCTTTTAGTATACTATTATTAAATCTCCATCTTCCAATCATTCTCTTTCCTTTCCACTTAATTTGAATAGGGTTATGATCAGCCCATACATTTGGCAAGATCTCTATATTTTCAAAGTTTTCCATTAAGCCTGGGTCCATCCATATCTGGTCTATTCTGGACCACGAGTGATGGGGATTGGAAAAGAAAGTGTATTGCTTTTTAGTTGGGTTCAGTTCTCTCCACACATCTTTCAAATTTAATTCTCTCACCATATTATTAAAAGAAGATGGGAATAATTTCCTTTTATTTTTATTTTTTTGGAGCTTTTATAGTCTTTGTCCTTGTCTGAAACAGCATTTAAATCTCCTACAATACATACACTTATATATTCAGTTTCTAGTATCTTGTGATGGAGTTTAGCATAGAATTCTTTTTGATTTACATTTGGGGCATATACTGTAACTAACTAAGTCTTTTTCTGGTTAAATATTATTTCTATAAATAACATTCTCCCTTCATCATCTTTATATACTTGTTTGTGCTGGAGACAATCTTTTATATATACTACAATACCCCTTTTTCTTTGATTTGAAAGAGCCCAATACATTTTTCCCAAATTAGAATCCTTTAGAAGGTTTGCCTGTTTATCTATGATGTGTACTTCTTGTATACAAATTATGTCTGCATTTTGTTTTTTAAGTTTTTCAAATGACTGTTTTCTTTTTAATGTTGAGTTTAAACCATTGATATTAACTGAAAATAGGGTGATTTCTCTATTCGTGTTACTGTCTGTGTAGAGCATTTTTTGTTTCTTTCCTTGTTCTGGGTTCTCTTGTACTTAGTCTGTTGTCCTCTTCTCTAAGTTTCTGAGATTCTAACTGTGGTGCAAGTTCTTTCTCCTGAGGGAGTTGTTCTTCCTGACTTCTTGTATTTGAATCTTCTCCACTTTCACAATCTTCCTCAGGTCCTAAATATTGTTCGCAAAATTGATGCGCTTTCTCTATTGTGTCGATTTTATATCTTTTGTCCTGCCATGCTACTAGGAGCCCTTCTGGGGTGAACCATCTGAATGATATACCATTCTTAATTAACTGAGATGACAAAAACTGATAGCTCCTTCTTTGTTCCCTGACTGTCCTAGGTATTTGCTTCAACATTACCACTTCATGGTCTTTATATATCAGTGGCTCATCTCTGGTCTTGCTGTATAGCATGTCTCATATCATCTTTCTCACGAATCAGATGTAGACTTCTCGGAGTAGTCTGTGTCTTCAGGCGTAATGCATATATACTCTGTAAACCTCATCGATGTCATTCTCAATTTCCTGTTTGTCTTTCTGTAGGGCTGTTGCTATCAGGTTCGCCATTATTTCATGTAGATCTTCCTTTTTATCTTCAACAACGTTCTGGAATCTCAAATAAAATGACGCTTTTTCTAATTCTATATGCACCACGGAATCCCGAACTTCACAATATAAGACTTTCCAATTTTGTTCCGATTCCTCTAATCTCTTTTCCACCACCTCAGTTCTTGCCTCTACTATGTTTAATTTTTGTTCATTTTTTGTTAAGTCTCCTGTATCTTTCCGATTTTGCTATCCAAATTTTTTATCTTATTCTTCACTCCTCCTATTTCCATTCTAATTTCTAATTTCATGTCTTTGTGATTCCTTGCTATCAGTTCGTGGGTTTTTACCATCATTTCCTGCATCGTAGTAAGTGTTGACTGTACTGCCTGCAAACTTTGAGCAGAACTTGTCTTTTCTGCCAGTAACATTGTGTCAATCGATCTCTGTCCCAGTGGTGAAGATGTCACTGTTGTAGGTTTCTTCCCTGATTTTACATTTGTAGTTATTGTTGCCATTTTAACTATTTGTAGGAGCTCTCTCCAGTCCACCATCAACTATCCCTAGTAAAATTATATTGTCTTCTCCTTTGGATACAGAATACGTATTAATACATATATTGTTAATTAAGAGTTTTCTATTTTAGGTAATCCTGGATAAATCTTATTTCTATTTCTTAAATACTTAAATATTCTAAAGTTTAGAAAGTTAAATATTAATCCAATATAGATATAGTTAATCCACTATAAATACAATTAAATAGATATAAGTATGTTTAACCAGAAAACACCAGACCTATATAATTAATTAATGTAAATAGTTAAAGCACCCAGCTCATTAATATATTTGAATTCCTATATATATGAATTTATCTATTTCCTTAAGATTATATATTTAATCGAAATAAGTAAATCTAATTTCTTTTTTCCCCTAGATTTCTTATATAATATTTTTAAACAAAAATTAATTAATATAATTTATCAGTAGAATGATAAGATAAGGATAATAGTATTATATAATTATTCTTTGACCATCTAATTCATATGCTTATGGGATCACATTCCAACAATTATTCAATTAATCCAAAAAGTTCAATCAGTATTAAGCAATATTCTATATACAAATTTCTAATGTATTTACCTCTATCAAGTTAGTTTTCTACCAATGGCACTTAAATATGTTTGTAGTTTACCAATATCTTTTAAGTCAGATCCAAAGTCTTTTTGTTAACTGTCTGTCTTTCAACAACTCTTAATTCAAAATGTCCTCATTCCAAATTGCACAGTCACTTTCTCCGTTTTGTTTCTTCCTTCTATTTGTGTATTTTCTTCTTACTCTTTTGTTCTTTTACTCCCACACAGTCACAGTTCCACTTATAAATCTTAAATAGATCTTCCTTGTTTTGTTGTCAGAGTTGTCTATTAATATTTATCAAATTAAAGTTTCTTTTCCCCAGTCCTTTCTTCCAATCTTTCAAGCATCAAAAGTTCTTTTCCAAGTTTTACACTTTTAACTGTCCTTTCGTTTTCCTATACCACTTAACTACTTTCACTTTTTTTTCTTTCTTTCCCCAGTTCTCAAATAAATGGACAAGATTCTATAATTCACTCCTCCATTCGCAAAGCAAATGTTATTATCTCACCCTTTGTCTCCTCAAGTTTCACGATTCCATTAGTCAGCATAAATCTCTGCCGTTGTTTCAGTCAGCGCGCATGTCAATAGTTCCACCGCTTCACCACACCACTCAAATCGGAGCTTCCCTTATGATATACACCAATATTCTGGAAATCTTCTTTAAATATGCCTTTCCAGTGCTCAGCCTGCTGTTTTCCTCTTTTCGCTTCTTTTAATCAGCTGGGCTGCTGCGTCTCTGGTTCCGATTGTCACAGTCGTCACGATCTCCCTCTTCTGCCATTGGTTTTCAGTGGGTTCTTCTTCTAGTCTCCAGATCGTGGCACTTCCCCAAGACCTTCATGTCTTCCCCTTTCTTTGCCTACCCCTCTGGGATCCGACACGCTCCGAAAAGCCACCAACTAGCGAAAATTGGAGTCTTTCAGAAGCAGCGATCCGCTCCTCAGTTCCGCACCGACACAGCGCCCAACTGGAAGTCCTCAGAAATAACCATCTTTTAATGGGCTTTCCTGCTGAGTACAGTTGATGAAACTACCTGGTTTTCAATGAAGCTGTTGGCAAAAATGTGAAAAGGACTAGAGTGCTGTTATTTAAAAAAACCTCATTTGAAAGATCTTAATTATAAAAAACCTTTTGGCGTAGTATCTTAAATATTCCAACTTGCCAAAATCAGTATCTCAAATATCCCATATTATCTAACAACTTTATGAAAATTCTTAAATGCTCTTCCATAATGATTTCTTGCCAGTATGTGAATGACACAAAATTATACCATTTTTTTTCCAAATACAAATGCAAAGATGCTGAGTTATTTGGAGATAGGGTTGGGATAAATGGGGAATAAAGAATCTGAAACTTAACCTAGGAGAGACAAAAGCTCAACTTATAAAATGGTAACTTATCAGATAGAGATCTCTGAAATATTTGTGACATTTTCTGAACTTAATATTACCTTTATAAGGAGAGGTGACTAAAAACATATTTATCAGACTAATCTAGTTTGCTAATTGCATATCTAGTTATAATGGTTAGAATTAGCTTCATTTTCTATGCAAAAGTTAGACTACTGTAGTACACAGTATTCTGAGTAACTTCTATAGCTTAGGTTATGGTTTATGCAAAACAGATATAAAATTTATAAATTATGTTAAAACTTAATTTTTATATACATTTACCAGCCTCAAGAACCAGTGTAACCTTTATGGTTTTTAAGATTAAGTCATGTTAAACATTAGCCTCAATTATCTCTTATCCTACCCATTTATAAGATATCCAAAGACTTCAAAATAAATTAGGCTGGTAAACATTAAAAAGGGACTTAGGGGCTTTGGAGATGTCTTATAAATTCATAGGATTTTCCCACTCTTCATGTTGATATACTTAGGATAACATTTACTTTATGCTCAAATATTTTAAATATAAAATTAATACGCTTATTAATATGCTTACAATAAAAATAATTTGTATTGTAATATTGTTAAGATGTTTCTATTCTGAATAATGATAATGATTCATTATGATACTGAGTCTCATCTGAATTATTTGTTTGTTCAATTTATGTTCCACCTTTCCTCTAGAAGTTCAAGCCAAACTTCCTTTCTTTTGAGCCCATAATGCAAAGCCTTATGTACACTACAAGAATCAAAACCAGTTCTGGTTTTCCCATGCAAATGCTTGTCTAGTTAAACAATAGCTTCCCCTTCTCCCCACTCCTGGATGATCACATTGTCCAATTATGACATGTTCTTTTGTTATGCGAACAGTCCATTTGTTTCTCAGGCACCTGCAGTGGTGACCTTGATGGTTGCCAGGTTCTTACAATCCATGCACACATTCTCAGCATTCTAATTTTCCCTTCCCTCCCCCCAGTTCATTGACAAGTTGAAAAGTATTAAGGTTTGGAAGAAGCAAAGCAGTTCAATCTTGACAGTTTCATACAAATGCAAGTTCTGCATCAGTTTTGAGATCTATTTCTAATATATCTCAATGAAACATAAGAAGTTAAGTTTGATATGGGACATTAAGCGGAGTCTGGCATTAACCTATCATTACAAAGAAGGATTAACATATAAAAGTATAAATGTAAGATCCATATATTTCCTCCTGTTTCTTTTCAAGTTCTGCATTTCATTATCTTCCATAGCACTGTTGACTGCAGTAGCATAAAGTCTAATTGCTGGTCATGTCTTATCTATGTCTTACCTTCCCTAAGTCTTTTCTCTTTCATTTATCTGCTTTCATTTAATGATGTGCCTAATTAGCTTGATGGGTCATTACATACTATATTCCTGAGATGCCAGTTTAATTATTCTGAACTTCTCAGACACTCTCCCAGTAGAGATAATTAGAATGATATGGAATTTTTTTTTTTGCAATTTCCATTCTCTTTGTGCATCAAAGATTATTTTAAATATTTTGAACTTGCTTGGTCTACTATTTATATCAGGTGACTGAGAGCCAAATGCATTTCAATGGATAAAATACTTAAAGGGTACCTAGAATGATACCTAGTATGAATCTTAAAAGAGTCACAATTTTGCAGGCTCAGTTAATATTCTTTTGTAATAGGGAGCTCACTATACCAGAATAAGTAAGGAATACAGCTTTCTGGTATAGACAGAGCTGCATATCTATTTCCACATATCCCCAAACCCAGCTTCTACATCTTGGTGACAATGTGTTTCTTACTAAGTATAGTCTCCATTATCGGCCTCCCGCCGACCGATATGCTCCCATAGAGTCGGCCTCCTTGGGGTGCCGCCGGCTGGCGACCCCGAGGATGCGGTCCTTCTCATTGGGGGCATCCCCTCTCTGGAATGAATTACCCCCAGAGATGAGGACCATCCCTGATCTCATGACCTTCCGTCATGCGCTGAAAACTTATTTATTTCAGCAAGCCGGTCTGGCCTAGGGGTTTTTAAATTTTAATCTGGTTTTTAATCTTTCTTAATCCCCTTGTTTTAATCTTTATAGAGCCAATTATATTTAATTCTTTTAATTTTTAATATTGTATATGTGTTTTATATATGTATTTTTATTCTGGCTGTTCACCGCCCCGAGTCCCTTTGGGAGAGGGGGCGGTATATAAATTTAAATAATAAATAAAATAAATATATAAATAGTCTTATCCTGCCCACACGCTTTTATCTTTCTTGGTGACTTCAATCTACCTCATATTACGAATGTACAACTGAACCACACATGCAACCTTCTACAATGCAGTAACAAATCTGGGACTAGAACAACTAGTAACCAACAACACTAGACTTAATAACTGCCTCGATCTCATCTTCTGCAATAGTTTGAATTCAATTTATGGAATACAAATTAAAGAACTCTTTTCCAACAGTGACCACAACATGATTATCTTTTTTTTTTAGTATAAATTTTATTTGGGTTTTCACAAAAACATAATACAAATAAAACATCTTTTTTTGAGAATAGCATGATCCCGGGTTATTACTTCTTCATATAGACACAAACTCAATTTCATATTCATCTTTGTGTTCTATTCCATATCTCATAACTATTTTAACATTTTCTCCATAATCTTTCCCCTCCCATAGTTTTCTCAACTTTATTTTAATTATCCCATATCTAAATTCAATTATATATCTTTTTCTAAGTTTCAATGTCTTTCTAATCATTTATATATATTTATACTTTTGTCTGTCCTGTTTCAATTTCATATTATCTTTTCTTATTAAACAAATTTCCCCCTGTAGTTACTAATTGGAGTATGACACCTTTATATCTTTTAATTTTATCCTTTCAACTCTTATTTAAGCTTCCTTTTATGGCTTTAGAATTATATCATTCAATATAGTACATAACTTCCAATCGAATTCTGCTTGGTACATTCTTAAAATACACATTATGTTCTTTAGCGTATATATATATTTCCAATTCAATTTTATCATTAATATTAGTTACAATCTTAACTTCTTTAACATTTCTTTTCAATTGAGTACCATACTTCCTTGGGAACACTTATAAACTTTTCATAATTAATTCTTTTTTTCCCTATTTCTCTTCACTTATATTTTTATAAATCATTAATAATAATTAACATGTTCCCATCCTTTCCTGATTTCATTCTCTCATTCTCTTTATTTCATTTATTTATCAACAAACTTTCCATTGCATTACAATAAATATTTTATCCATCATTTTAATCATACATTGTTTATTTTCTAAAAATTATTTCTAATATAACAATACTATCTTATGTATCTTTGCAGAATCTCTTTTTCAATTAAATTTTCACCCAGTATCGCTAAACAGGCTTATACTTTCAATCCTTATACATTTTCCCTGTTTCTCTATATCTTGTTTCTGTCTTTTATAACTTCTTTTCCTTTCCTTCTCCCCCTCTTCTTTTCCCTCCCCTTTTTGCCCCCTTGTCTCTCTACTTCTAATTCTCTCTTCTATAATCTCTTTTCTGTTGCTTCGTAATATTGTAATTATTTTCCAAACTATTTTTTTTGTTCTCTTTTCAAATCTTAAACTTTCCACTCTCTTTTCCCCCTTTATTTCTTTTCCCCACATAAAATTACTTGATCATTAAAGATGGCTTCTTCTTTGTCCCGACCTTCTTGTTCTACAAGTGTTTCATTGTTTCTCATAGTTCCAGATCTTCATTTCTAAGAATTGAAATACGAAGCCAAAAGAACCTCTTCCTTCTTATGTATCTTCTTTGTATTTTTTAAGTTCCATTTTCAGTTCTTCCAAAAGTGATGCCATTTTAAACACTTTTAAACAACCACCTGATTGATTTTAGTCATTTAAATCCAATAGTCAAAAATCCAAAAATCACCAAGTAATCCAAATAATCCAAAACTGTTTCTTCTTGCTTCTTTTTTCCACTTTCTCTTCCTGGGGTTCTATTATTTTATTACAAAGTTTCAATTAGAATGTATCTTTAGGAATCTTGTTAAAGTGTCACTGTAAGTTTCTTTTAGTTCCAGGCAGTCTCCTCCATTTTTCCAGATCCTGCCCTTTTATTCTTTATTCTTATTATTTCCTTTTCTCTCCCTTCCTTCTTTTAAAGATTTTTGAATATCCAAAAGTCTTTTTTTATCCCTTTGACATTTTATTTTCAGATTAAATGCCTATTGATGTCAAAGTGGATTTTTGTCAGTTTCTTACATTGATCTCTTAGCTGTCAGTATAAGGAAGGGGAAAAGAACCCAAATCCTTTCTCTTGCCTCTCTCCTTCGCTGCTTCGAAATTTTCTTTGGGAACAATGTTATTTTTTATAGCTCAAATTCCAGGGTACCTTATGTTGTTGCTTTTTCAGTTCAACCCTGTCAACCAAAACTTTCTCTTATCTTCCTCCTGCACATTCTTTTCCGGTCGAGTTCTTCTTTGAAGTGGCCATTTCTGACCACTGCTACAACCGCCTTTGGGAAAGGGAGTAATGGCCAGCTGGGGAGGAGAGATGCGGCTCTCCTCGACCCTGCTGGCAGTCTCCCCCCTCTTCACCACCTCTACGAGGTGGCTTAGCCCCGAAACCAGCCAGCTCGGGATGCTCCAGAGGCAAGCACAGATTGAAACCGCGCATGATCTGTTAGGTTTTCTTTAAGAAACTTAACTGTATTGGTTTACAATATATGGCTGCAAGTCAGAAATGACTCAGCACTATCTTGTAGCCACGATGCTGATTGGCTACAGGAAGTAGGGGAGCTATATAATAAGAAGCCAGAGAGCACATGGCTAGTACTGTTAGAGTGCTGTTTCTCTACAGGAATGCTGCTACTGGTTTGCTAGGTTTCTACTATGCTACTCTACTATTTAGCAAGTATCTTCAACACTGTAACTATATTTCTCCATTGATTCATGGATGTATTGAAGATGATGTATTGCTGTTATATCTACTGAACAAGAATGGTTAGTAATCTAATCTACTGATGGATGAACTGTGTGTGATAATTGGAATGGAACTTGGACTGTGTTATAATCACTGTATATAAAGACTTTGCACTTCAACTGCTGTGCTTGTGTGGTTCTATACTCACTGCTACAATCTGAACACTACTTCCGTCTGCTGTATTAATCCTTGACACCAAGGATACTTTGCTAAATACTTAGCAGATTTTGGTCTGTCACCGAAGAAGCTCAAACTGGAAGTCCCCAACATGATTGATTTTTGTCTCAACATACCTCCATACAAAAATCATCAAATTGACAGAATCCCCAATTATAACTTCAAAAAAGGCAACTATGATCTTATAAACAATGATCTCTCATCCCTTTATTGGCAATTTCTATTCTCTGGATGCAATAAAGTAGAAGACCATTACAACATATTTTTACTTGAAATCAAAAGAATCATCAAAGTATATGTACCATTAACAACTCCCAAAACCAGAAAAAACAAATTACCCAAAACAATAAGGAAGCTTCAATCCAAAAAGAAATCACTTTGGCGGAAAAACAAATCTGATCACTTTGCCAACTGCAAAAGCCGATACAAAAATTTATGCCACCAGATAAAAACGGAATGCACCAATTATCACATTAAACAAGAAGAAAATCTTCTATGCACCAATTCCACCCGTGTTTTCTACAATTTTGTAAACAACAAACTAAATGATTCAAGGTCCATCCCACCCCTGAAAGGACCTAATGGTAAAGACTGCAATGACGACACTATTTAACACATTCTTTGTCTCAGTATTTGTAAACAGCAATGGATCATGTCCAGTATTTACTAATCGAACCACAGACCACAACAATGATCTAATACATATTGATTTTACAGAAGACAATGTTGAAAAAGCACTACGCAATCTAAAACCGTCTCTATCTATTGGACCAGATGAAATATGTGCCTACTTTTTAAAACAGCTATCCACTGCCATAGCTGAACCTCTAAGCATAATCTTTGAAAAATCTTTCAGGACCAGTTCCTTGCCAAAACTATGGTCACAAGCCACAGTCATCCCCATCTTCAAAAAGGGAGACCCCAGCCTAAAAAATTGCAGACCAATCTCTTTATGCTGCATCACCTGTAAAATCATGGAATCAATTATTAGCCAATCCATCATCCTCCACTTAGAAACAAACAACCTACTCTCTAATAAACAATTTGGTTTCAGGAAAAAACTATCATGTAATCTGCAACTCTTATACTGCAAAAACATATGGACTACACAATTCGATCAGGGCAAAGCAATAGACGCAATCTACATAGACTTCTGTAAAGCCTTTGATTCAGTGATACACAACAAGCTACTCCTAAAACTAAAATCTTACGGTATCTCTGGACATCTGCATAATTGGATAGAAGTATTCCTGTCAAACAGACAACAAATGGTCAAAATTGGGAGCATCCTATCAAATTCTGTACCTGTCAACAGTGGTGTCCCCCAAGGCAGTGTTCTAGGACCAACTCTTTTCATACTCTACATAAATGACCTCTGTGATCATATCAAGAGCAACTGCGTTCTCTTAGTTGATGATGTAAAGCTATTCAACACCACAGACAATACCGCTACTCTTCAAAAAGACCTTGACTATGTATCAGAATGGTCAAACAAATGGCAACTTCAAATCTCAACAAATAAATGCTCTGTCCTACATATTGGCAAAAAAAATCAGAAAATAAAATACAGGCTGAATATCAAGACTTTGTTGATGATCCAAACTCTGTCAAGGATCTTGGAGTACTCATCTCAAATGACCTAAGTGCTAGAGCCCACTGTAACTACATAGCCAAAAAGGCGTTAAGAGTTGTTAACTTAATCTTATGTAGCTTTTTCTCTGGTAATATTACACTAATAACTAGAGCATACAAAACATTTGCTAGACCAATACTCGAATACAGCTCATCAGTTTGGAACCTACATTACGTATCTGATATTAACACAGTTGAGAAAGTCCAGAAATATTTCACAAGAAAAGTTCTCCACTCCTCTACTCATTGCAGAATACCTTATGCCACCAGACTCAAAATTCTAGACCTAGAAAACCGAGAACTACGCCGCCTTCAGTCCGATCTAAGTATAGTATATAAAATCATACATTGCCATGCCCTACCTGTCAATGAATACTTCAGCTTCAACCATAACAACACAAGAGCAAACAATAGATACAAACTCAATGTTAATCGCACCAAACTTGATTGCAGGAAATGCAACTTCAGCAACAGAGTGGTTAATGTCTGGAATACTCTACCTGACTGTGGTTTCTTCCCCAAACCCCAAAAACTTTAAGCTTAGACTGTCTACTATTGACTTCACCCCTTTCCTAAGAGGTCTGTAGGGGGCGTGCATAAGTGCACCAACGTGCCTACCATCCCTGTCCTATTGTTTCTTCTATTTTTTTTATTTTTCTTATATGTATCCATGTATTCATAACTGTTTTTACTGTTTTTAATAGGTAGATGCCACTACCAGAAAATGCCACATCTTTGTCTTCAGCTGCTTTTAAATAAATTTGCTTTCTTATCTAAAGCAAACTAAACTGTGATAGCATTACTTCTGAATGTTTTTATTGCTCAAAGCAGTTTCCACATTTATAACAAACTCATTAGCTTTGATTTTAAGGCAGATTATTGCATGTTTCATAATGTGCAAAACACAATAAAAAGAAAAGTTGTCATTTGTATCCTGCAAGTATATTTACTTCATTTATTTTTTCACATTGGTCAACAGTTGAAGATCTTACTGTTCATTCTTATTTATAGTTTATTTATAATTCTTTCTTTAACACCCAATGTGAGTGGAGCGCTCACATTGCAGCACTGGTCAAAAGAGTCCAGCATAGATTATACTACCTGAGACTTCTCAGGAAATAACTGAATGAAAAATTGCTGGTGATCTTCTACTGCTGCGTATTTTAACTTACTGCACCTGTGTATGGTTTGCTAATTACACAGTAATTAGGACAGCACTCCAGACAGTTAACATCATTGCCCAGAGAATCATTGGTTGCCTTCTCCCCTCGTTGGAAGAGCTTTATAGTTCACACTGCCTTAAGGAAGTTCAAAACATTCTTAAAGATACATCTCATCCTGGGCATCCTTTTTTTGAACTATTACTATCTGGCAGATGGTACAAGACAATAAAAACAAGGACAAATAGGCTGAACAACAGCTTCTTTCCCAGAGCAATAACTGTCAGATCCGTGTATCTGTCATTTCTTCAGAGGAAGAAGAAAAGGGGGGGGGGACTGATAAAGAAATCCTTTCTTGATGTAACCTGAATATATTTAACCTTATATCGAATATGCACACCCATACATGATACAATGGGGGGGAGAGAAGCCAGATGGACAGAACCTAACACCTTGGAACGGCACAGCCAGGAGATGAGAGGTCCATAAAACTCCACAGTGAAGTGCTCTGGGAAATCTCCAAAAACAGTCCATTCTAAAAAGGGGGTGGGGGAGGAAGTTAGGTACGTCTTGGGAAAGCTACATGAGGAAAAACCTTCCTAAAGGGGAAGGATCCCCTCCCAGAGGGGCTGGGCGGGGAATTAATATATTGGCTTTTGTTTCCCTAAATAAACATTGTGATGGGGGGGGATTCTAAACTCCCTTATCTATCACTGTATGCTTGAGGGACCTCAGACGCTGCTTTGAATTCCTACTGAACTCTCTCATCTCAATAAAGGATTCCTTTTGATACGTTTGGTTCTCAGAAGTTCATTCTTATTGTTTGAATGGGAAGAAGTTCCGTAGCCTGACATATTGCCTGACATATTGAATTTTACTATATAGTATAATATTAATGCAATATTTTCAATTCAATTGTACAGAATGTGAAGAATGTGTCTTTTTGTTTTATTTTTTTTATAGTTTTCTTATGTATGATGTATGATGTACGCTGAAGATGGCATTTAATTTCATTGTATGAGGTGCAATTATAATAAAATAAAATAAACAAAAGTGCCAGGTGAACAGTGCTTGGTGTATTGTCTGGGTCAATATACTTTACATACAATTCTAATAATGATAGTACCATTTAAATATACATAGTCATAATCTTTCAACTTCTAACATTTGTGTGTAAACATAGTAATTATAAATGTTCTATTATATATCAGTATACATAATACTAATTTCCCAATTTCTACCCTGTTTCTCCAACAATACGGCCTCCACCAATAGGAAGGCCCAGCGTGATTTCTAGGCATGAGGTGAAATTAAGTTGCACCCCCCAAATTTAGGCCTATTTAAACCGTGCATTTCCCCGCCATTTCTCACATCATTCGTTAGAACTACACAAGGTGAAGAGAAATTGGGGGAAGGGTGGGGGGGAGAAAACTTGCCTTTAGGAGCGCCCTGCAGGTAGCCTAGACTAGAATACCCCAATCTACTACCGATAGAACATCAGATGAGAAAAGCTCCCCGAAGGCAGAGTCACTAGCCACTTTGATCGGCCGGTAGAAGCGGCCTTGGGGCGAGAGCCCACGCACTCTCCCCTCGCCATGAGGCCGCTTCTACCAGTTGATTGAAGTGGCTGGTGACTGCCCTTGGGGAGCTTCCATCGCCTGAAAGAAACTGCCTCATGGCGAGGGGATGCAGGCAGCCATGCCTTGCCCCCTTGGTGACTCTGCCTTTGGAAAGCTTCAATCGGCCGATAAAAGTGGCCTTGTGGAGAGGTGAGTGTGCATGGGGCGCTCTAGTTGGGGGAGGAAATTAAGTCACCCCCGAAAAGATATCCTAGCCATTTTTTCAGGGGTCAAAAAAAAATAAGGCCTGGCCTTATTTGGTGAGAAACACGGTACTTTCTCCTTTTTTCTAACACTTAATAAAATAACCGTGTTAAAAAAAAATTCTATATCTATCCATCATCTCTTGTTCTTTTTAGAATTTCAACTCTTACTAACTTTTTGATGAATCTTTCAAGCTTCTCCTCTTGTATCTTGTAACGCCTTTCATCATGTTTATTTAATCTAAATATTTCATCTGCCACAGCAACTATCTCTTGCTGTTGGATATCTAGAGCACCCATCTGCAGTTCCCCCATCATTTTTAGGAAATCTTTCTCCTAAATTTCCCCAAATGCCTTTAATCCACAAAGTCAGATATGCAATTTCACGGATGCTTCTTCTTAATTATAGTCCACCTTGCTTTAGAAATCTTTAAAAAGCTCAATAATACTTCCAAGTATTATTTCCAATAATACTTCCAAGCAGCCAAAACTCCAGTAGACATGAAACCAAAATGAAAAGACCTTTCAGGTGTTGTTTGTCTTTCAATTATTTTGTTTCTTCTCTTTGTTATTCTTGTATTATCAAATAATCCTTACTTTCCAAGTTTATTCCCACCATGTACTTCTTTGACCAGTAGGTGACAACATTACTCTAATTTCCAGCATTAAACACAGCAAAGCTAAAACAGCTGACCATCAGAAGAGGTTCCTCCTTCTTTGTTGATAGTTCTTCTTTCTTTGTACAGATTCTTCCAGTAATCAAACAGTATTATCCACAAATTAAATCACTTTTCACGCTACTACTAGTTCCAGTCCAGTCTTTTTATATTTTAAAGCTTCATAATCTTCCATTAAGAGTTTATTTCACTTGTTATTTTTCTTTCTCCATGTGTTAGATTGCCGTTTTCTTAATGTTTTGGACAGTCATTTTTTAAATAATTCCTTTATTTGGATTTAAGTCTCTAGTGTAGAAGTTGAAAGATATCTCACTCACTTTCAATCCTCTGTCCGCAAACCACTCCAGCAAATATTCTGTTTATCCTGATTGTCACAACTTCAGTCTTGCCAAAATGGCCATTGTCTCTGCTGCCGATCAAGAGGGTTTTGTTTGGATCAAATTAGGACATTTCTGTTTCCTCTACAAAACATCCCTCATTTTTTCACCACCTGTCCAGGGTGGCTTTGACACTGTAGGGTCTCCTGGCACGCAGGTATCAGCTGGGTTTTGCAGTGATCTATTCCATAACTGTCCTGCTGCGATGCCAACTGGTCAATCAGATCTTACTGTTAAAGATATGAAAAGCAGCAGTGAATCTCATTAAGATTTTTAAGTCTAGTCCCCTCAAAAAATATTTTCCCATGAAAATAAAACAAAACTAGAAAATGAATTTGTAACTGTTCTGCTTAAAGAAAACACTAGTACAAAATAACTGAGGCAAAACGTTAATCACCTTATTTGCTCTTCTTTGCACTTTTTTTTTCAAAGTCTCAACAACTTTTTTGTAATGTGGTGACTAAAACTGTAGTAGTCCAGGTGTGACGTTACTAAGATTTTATAAAGTGGTATTAATACTTCATGTGATTTTGATTCTGTTTATACAGCCAAGGATTGTATTAGCTTTTTTGACTGCTGCTGCATATTGCTAGTTCATGTTTAAGTGATCGTCCACTGGGACTCCAAGATCCCTCTCACAGTTACTGTTTATAAGTCAGGTTTTGCCTATTCTGTACTTGTGCTTTTAGTTTTTCTTGCTTAGAGGTAAAACCTTGTTTTTCTCGACATTAAATTTCATGTTGTTGGATAGGGCCCATTGTTCAAGTCTGTCAAGATATTTTTAGATCCTGAGCTTGTCTTCTGGGGTATTGGCTATTCCTGCCAGCTTAGTGTAATCGGCAAATTTGATGAGTTCCCCTTTTATTTCCTCATCTAAGTCATTTATGAAGATATTAAAAAGTACTGGCCTAAGACATAACTATCCCACTGCTAACTACCCTCCATGTAGATGTAGTTTTAGCCCATGGATCAGATACATCACGTGTAGCCATGTCCACCCCGGTTCCGCAAAGGAAAAAAAGTAACGATACATCATAATACATAACATGACACAATCAAGTTTGACACTCATGATGTAGTATCATTAAGAACTACTTGTTGACTACGGTTTGTCAGCCAGTTACAAATCCATGTAGTGGTGATGGTGTCTATCCCACACTTTTCCAGTTTACCAAGAAGTAGGTTGTGGTCTCCTTAGTTCTTAGTTTTTTCTTAGATCTAATTTATGTGGTTGATGGCAGTGGCTTATAAAATTGCTTTTATAATTATCAATATGAACAAACACACACACCTTTATAGCTCCTTTGTTCGCCCTTCCCAAGCATCTTCTTAAAATCTGCTGGAGCTTAAGGAGTTGTAAGACCTTCCACAGCTCTTAAAATACTTTTAATAATATGGCATAATAATAATATTCCCTTTTTGATGGCTTCTTAAATGTTTGAAAAGCTTTTTGTTTGGCTTTCCACTAAAATATATTAATATTAAATATATCAATAGGAGGGGAGAGATCCAGTCCTCACCCACTGCTTTATGGGATTCCACAGGGCTCGGTACTCTCTCCGCTCCTGTTCAACATTTATATGAAGCCACTGGGTGAGATCATCTGTCACCATGGAATGAGGTATCACCAATATGCTGATGATACTCAGCTGTATGTCTCAGCCCGTGGTGAGTTAAGTCCTCCCTCTCACAGTGCCTGGAGAGTTGTTAGGGGCTGGATGGGAAGCAATGGGTTGAAACTAAACCCTTGCAAGACTGAATGGTTCTGAGTTTGGGATTTTGTTGGCTCAGGGAGAATTGCCACCTTTAGTCTTGGATGGAGTGGCACTTCCCCAAATAGACCCTAGGGGTTTTCCTGGACTCACAACTCCTGCTCAAAGAGCAGGTGGTGGTCATGGTCAGGAGGGCCTTTGTGCAACTGCGGGTTGTGCACCAGTTATGCCCTTTACTAGGACAATGGTCCCTACTCACAGACATTTATGCCTTAGTCACTTCCCATCTTGATTATTGCAATGCGCTCTTGAAGAGCATTCGGAAGCTCCAGTTGGGGCAAAACACAGTGGCTCGCATGGTTTTGTGCAGACCCCGGTGTGCATAAGTATCACCTCTCCTGTGGGAGTTGCATTGATTCTGCTTCCGGGTGCAATTTGCTTCCAGGTACAATTCAAGGTGCTGGTTGTCACTTTTAAAGCCCTTCATGGCTTGGGATTAGATTATCTGAGAGACCATCTCTTGCAGGTCACATCTACCTGACCCATCAGAGTGGGGAGGCAGCGAATATTGTGGGTCCCATCCCCGAGGGAGATATACCTGGTGGGACCCAGAAGAAGGACCTTCTCTGTGGTGGCTCCCTCTCTGTGGAACATCATTCCCCCAGAGATTAGAACAACTCCCATTCTAATATTCTTCAGGAAGGCACTGAAGATCTGGTTCTGCCAGTGGGCCTGGGCAACCCAGAGCAGGATGGAGCCCATTAAATGGCTCATGTGATCTGCTGTTGCCGGGGCGGGGGAGTGGCAGTTGGGGAGTGATTTTATTATATTATACTGTATTAATTTATTTGATTATTTTTGTTAGTTTTTATTGTTTTAAATGTGGTTTTATATTCTGTAAGCCCCCTTGAGTTGCCACGGGTGAATAGGCAGCAATATAAATTCAATAAATAAATAATAAATGAATAAACTCAATGAAGCAACACCAACAATTATTGGACAGCTAATACCCAGAGGTTCTTGTGGAAGAGTACTGGTACTAGAGTCCTGGTACTAGTACTATAGGAATACAACAAATGTTTTTGTATTCTGTGTCCAAAACTTGACTCTGTATTCTAACCAGAGGTGGGATTGTACTGGTTTGGATTGGTTCTATAGAATTGGTTGTTATCATTCTGCACAATTCAGAGAACCACCCCTCTCTGTCTGCTCTTCCTCTCCCTGCCCAATCAGTACTTAGCATGCATGCGCAATATCGCGCACATGCCCGACATCGCTGACTGCATTCTCCTCTGCCCAGTAACTCCTTAAGGTATTTTTTTTCCCCTCCCAAGTATCAGCTCTTCTGATGATCAGCTGTGCTGAGATCCCCCTCGCTGTCTTATTGCTTTGCCCAGGAGGCTTCCCTAAGGCCCAGGAGGCAAAAAGGAGTGGGGGGTGCTGCAAAAATGCCCCCCCGGGAGATTTCCCTGAGGCCCAGGAGGCCCCAAAACAGACTGTGATGGTGTGTGCTCTGCGGGCCCCCCGGGCTCTGTTTTTTGCCTTCCTGGCAAAAAGCACCTCTCCAGGAAGCTTCCCTGAGGCCCAGGAGGCCCAAAGATGGAGCATGGGTGTGTGTGTGCTGCGCGCCCCTCCAGTCTCCATTTTTTGCTTTCTGGGAGCAAAAATGTCCCCCGGGAGGCTTCCCTGAGGCTCAGGAGGAAAAAAATGGGGGGGGGGGGTTGCAAAAAAAGTCATGCCCACCCAGTCACATGGCCATGCCTACCTAGCCACGCCCACAGAACCAGTTGTTAAAAAATTTGAATCCTACCCCTGATTCTAAACCTAATTTGCAGAAACCATAGGGTGTTATGGTTTCAATAAAGGAGAATATTTGTAGCTTAGGGTTGAAATGAGGAGTTCTTGATGCTCTCAGAGCTTGGTTGTTTTCTTTCATTGGTCATGTTACCTAATTTGGGTAATGAAATGACTGCAAGAAAATAATCAAGCTCAGAGAGCACCAAATTACCTCACCCTTTTTATGTTTTGTTTTACATAAAGTTTTTTTTAATTTCATATATAGCATCCTAACTTTACATTGTTACTTTACACAGGTCTACCAAGGAGAAATTACACCTCTTAAAGAGAACATGAACAATGTTAATGGCTTAGCTCATCAGTTTACCTCATCTGAGATTCCGCTTTCTCCATATATGCTCAACCGGCTAGAAGACCTGAATGGAAAATGGAAACTCCTGCAGGTACACCTTAAGAACAATCAGTACTGTCAGGCTGGTGATTTGGATATTTTTATCTGTTCTGATTTTCCATCAAGCAAAGCAAGAAACAAATAGATCCTAATCACTTTCAATATAGTGATTACTCTAAAGACTTTAGTAACACTGATAAATTGGGCATCATTGAGAACATTATACAGTATTCTAGTTGTGGGATGTCTGTGTATGCTTCTGTAATTGTTTTTCTGAAGGCTTATATTATCTTTCAGTACAATATAATTTCTCTGCAGCTTTATTCCTGCTAGCATATGAGGTGAGAATTCTGTAAGAAGCATAGAAAGTTGGAAGGAAGGAAACATAGAAAATTGGTTCTATATGGAAACTAACTAATTTGAGATTGAGATTGAGTAGAAAAACAGGCATTTTTCCCCAAATTGCAAACTAAGGAAGTTCAGCAACTTAGAAAGGTGCTTAATGAATTTTTTTCTTTTTTAAAAAAAGCTAATATTATCACACAGCACTAATATTTTTTCTAACTTCTTGAAAGTAAAAAATAAGCAAAATGCCACTCACACATCATTACAAAATCTCCAGAACCATAAAGCCTACAAACTTGAAATTTGGCACCTAGGCCCTCTTGGCTTCTAGGTGCTCACTTAAGAAAGGATTTTTTGAAATGACCATCAGAGCATTAGTATTTCGTATATTATTATTAACATGCTCTGATTCTAAGGAGTTTTACTCCCCTTCCCCACCTGAAAAGAATTCTCTTACACACTGACAGGATACTAGCCAGATGAATACCGATGGATGCTAGTAGGCAGAGGCAGAATTCCCCCCCTCTTAATTTTCCTTCCCAAAAACTAAGCCCGACCACATAGTTTTGTAAGCGAAGCACATGTATCGAGCTGGTACTTTATATTTTCGATCCGCTTTTGAAGTTTTTTCAGGTTTTTCTGTTGTAATTGTTCGTATCTCGGCTGTTTTTATTTAATTTAAGTTTATTTATTTATTTAATTTAAGTTTCTATTTCCAATTAAATATTTGTTTGTTATAATTCTGTGTTGCTATAAGGAAAGATTATGAATTGAAGTTTATCTTTAAGTAGTTACTTGTCCTTATAATCCAGTAAATTAATCAGTGGGTCTTTCTGCTCTTCATCCTGAATTGATCTATGTAATATAAATTATAATAATCACTATGTCTGGTTTACTGATTTGTGTAGAGTAGATCATACACACTATTTTATCACTTTTTAAAAAATTGTCCTAAAAATTACTCTAACTACATTTTTGTATACTCAAATGGTATAATATATTTGTTTGTTTGTCAAACTTGTACAAGATAATAAGTATAAGTATGAACATAAACAAGAACAAAGGAAGTAAATACAGATAAATGGGGACAGTAAGACAGGGTCGGTAGGCATGCTGGTGCACTTTAAAGACCTCTTAAGAATGGGGTGAGATCCACAGTAAACAATTTGAGGTTGGAGTTGTGAGGAGTTGAGGCTGTAATAATGGAGTCCGGGAAGGCATTCCAAGTGTTGACCACTCTGTTGCTGAAGTTGTATTTTCTGCAATCAAGTTTGGAGTGGTTTACCTTGAGTTTGTATCTGTTGTCTGCCCATGTATTATTGTGATTGAAGCTGAAGAACAGGCAAGATGTTATAGCAGACAATTTTGTGAATTATGCTTAGATTGGACTGCAGGCGACACAGTTCCAGATTGTCCAGGCCCAAAATTTCAAGCCTGGACAATCTGGAAGCATAAGGAATTCTATTGTGAGTGGAGGAGTGGAGTACTTTTCTTGAAAAATACCTCTGAACCTGCTCAATTGTGTTAATGTCCAATATACAATGTGGGTTCCAGATGGATGAGCTATATTCGAGAATTGGTCTGACAAAGGTTTTGTATGCCCTAGTTAACAATTCAATGTTGCCGGAGAAGAAGCTTCACAAAATAAGGTTAAAAAATTTTAAAGCCTTTTTGGCTATGCTGTTACAGTGAGTTCTGGGGCTTAGATCATTTAAGATAAGTACTCCTAGGTCCTTGACAGAGTGAGGGTCATCTATAAGATCATTTCCGCCAAACTTGTATTTGGTGTTCTGATTTTTTTTGCCAATGTGTAGGACAGAGCATTTGTTGATTAAAATTTGAAGTTGCCAATTGCACGACCATTCTGACACATAGTCAAAGTTGCTTTACAGGGCAGCAGCATTGTCGGTGGTGTTAAATAATTTTACGTCATTGGCAAAAAGGATGCAGCTGCTTTAATTTTGTCGCATAGGTCATTAATGTAAAGCAGTAAGAGTGTAGTCCTAAGACTCTCTGAGTGGTTTACGGTGTATATGTTGATTTCTTGCTCATTCTATTAATAATAATTATATTTAATTATATAATAGTAATTATATCTAGTGTCAGTCTCTTTGGTAATGTAATATTCTAACATCTATTCTAAATGAAAAGATTTTTATTTTATTTTTGAAAAAAGTGTGGGGTTTGGTGCTGGGCAGCCTGCAGTTTTGAACTCTTTTGATTTTCTCTGAGGTCAGTTCAATTAGTATTGATTCAATAGCCAAATCACAAGTAGTTATTAAGCTTTCTCCTCTAGTTAAATTTATCTCATGATATATGTATTAAAGACGTTTGATATATTTCCATTTATTTTAATCTGGATTTTAGAAGCTCTTTTATATATTATTAATTCTGAAATTATTAAAGTAATATATCTTATAAGAATAGAATAGAATAGAATAGAATAGAATAGAATAGAATAGAATAGAATAGAATAGAATAGAATATTTATTTATATACCGCTCCTCTCCCGAAGGACTCGGAGCGGTGTACAGCCATGCAATTAAAAACATTAAATATACAAAAATTAAAACTAAATTAAATACCCTGGCTGTAAAACAATTAAAACCCCTACCTTAAACCCTAAAATTAACATAAAATTAAAATACCCAAATCTAAAATCAGCTCAAGCCGGCCTGATCAAAAAGCCAGGTTTTCAAGGCACGCCTGAAGATCCCCAGGTCCGTGGCTGTAAGTATCTCCGGAGGCAACCCATTCCAGAGGGCAGACGCCCCCACAGAATGCCCTATTCCTCGGGGTCACCAGCCGGCACATAGATGCTGACGGGACCCGCAAGAGAGAACCCATGGTATGAATCTGATCTGTTATGTGGCATAATAGCAAGATATTATTAATCTCAATTTGTAAATATATGAATTACTTATTCTATAGCCTACTTCTGTCAAGGCCGGAAGAGAGGTATGTAATTAAAAAGCTAGATGACCACTGCTTAACAATTTGAGCTACAGAACCAGGTATCCCTGGTTTCTAGGCTGCAACAATCCAACAATGAATCTGATCTGAAATAGACTTCTCTTGTACAAGCCCCACTGAAGCCCTCAAGCAAGAAATAGAAAAAGCAATGGTTCATTCAATACTGACTTTGGAAGAATATTCTTTTACAAGAAAGGATGCTATTAGCATTATCAGTATAACTATTGACACCCCAAATAACTAAGGAAAATAGAGCATTACTGATGACCTCTTATTGCAGATTTGTTTATGGCTATCTTTTATTTCATATTTGTTTAAAATAATCTGACTCTCTGTAGATCCTGTCACACCTGTCACAGCGTACAATCAGAGCCCAGTGAACTGCAAAAGCTTCTTTTTCCCAGATGGCCCATCTTCTCTTGGTTTCAGTTAGTTTATGGGAAGTATATGTACATGGTTGCAGAGTCCCTGTCTCGTTTGCTTGTAGCAATAGCGCTCCGACTGCTACGTCACTCACATCGGCCTGGATTACAAAAGGAGCGTCCATGTCTGGATGCTTGAGTACTGGTTCAGCAGCAAAGAGTCATTTCACTTTATCAAAAGCAGCTTGGCACTCCATGGACCACTCCAGTGGTTTACTAGGCTTCCGTTTCACCTCCCCTTTCGTTTTTAGGAGATTTGTGATAGGCATTGCAATCTTCGCAAAAGCAGGGATAAATTGACGATAAAAATTAGCAAACCCCAAGAAACTTTGAAGTTGTTTCCTGGTGCAGGGAGGGGCCCATTACAAAACGGCATGAACTTTCCCCAGATCCATTTCTATGCCGTCATGTGATATGCGATAGCGTAAATAGTCAATTTTTTCCTGGTGGAATTCACACTTGGACAACTTTGCGTACAGTTCAGCAGCTCCAAGTTTTTCCAGAACTGACTGCACTAGTTTCACATGTATATCACGAGTCTCCGTGTAAATAAGAATATCAACAAGATAAACTAACACCCCTTTGTATAAATGTTCATGCAACACCTGATTTATCATTTGCATGAATACCGCAGGGGCCCCCTGTAGGCCAAACGGAAGAACGTTGAATTCGAAACAGCCCCTCAGGCAGTTAAAAGCAGTTTTCCATTCATCCCCTTCCTTAATTTGAACTCGGTAATATGCTTCTCTCAGATCAACTTTCGTAAAAATTTTCTCTTTGGCCAGGTGGGCCAATATATCCTTCTTCAAGGGGAGGGGGTAAATGTTCTCCACCGAAATGGCATTCAGGTTCCTATAGTCCACACATAAATGCAAGGAGCCATTTTTCTTCTCACAGAACAATACTGGAGCCACTACTCGGGGCCTAGCAGGTTGGATGAAACCACGTTCCAAATTTTTATCAATAAATGACCGCAACTCTTCTAGCTCCTGCGGTGTCATCAAGTACAGTTTTGGTTTTGCAAGTTTCACTCCTGGCAAAATTTCAATACTGCAATCTGTTGAGTGATGGGGGGGAGCTCGTCCAAGGCCTTCTCACTGAACACCTCCTTTAGTCCCAATATTCCTCTGGAATTTTCTCCTCCCCCCTCAGATCCTCAGTGCCAGTAGAGGCCAGCTCTGTAGGATTCTTGAGTTTCAGTTGAGATTGCCCCTCCCCTTCCAGGGGTTGGTCAGTACATATGCGCAATGATCCCCTCCTCCAGTTGACATGAGGGTTCCATTTCCGGAGCCAGGGCAAACCCAGTATTAGGGGGTGCTCCATCCCAGGAGACACAATAAAACACAAAGTCTCTCTATGCTTCCCCATCATCATTTCTACAAGTTCCGTTATGAAATGTGCAGGGCTGCCCCCAGCTACCGATCCATCCAGTTGGCAAAAAGCTATGGGCGTTCTTAAAGTCTTTAGCCTTAAGCCCATTTTCTCTACTACTTCCGAGCTGATTATGTACCTTGTGCACCCAGAATCTAACAAGGCCAACATTTCCTCTTTGGCTTCTGACGTGGGTACCCTTAATCTCACTGGAATGGTCATAGGGCCCTTGTTTGGACTTACCAGTGAGTCGTCTTCCAATTCAGATTCACTCTCTTCAGAAGAGGTTGGAGTTCCCAGCTCCTCTCCTTTCGGAGGGGCGATCTCTACAACCTCCTCTGCTTTAAGCACCGTTTCGTGAGGCTTGCTGGAGGCTTCTCAGGTTTTCTTCCTCCTCCTGGTGCCCCCTTTGGCTCCAGCTTGGCACAGCAGTCTTCAGCCCGGTGACCTTCCTTCCCACATCAGAAGCATGCAGTGGTTTTGGTTTTTGCCACCATCCCTCCCTTTTGAGGTTTTGAGGCTTCTCAAGGGCTGGTGGGGGAGGACTTGCTCCAGCCAAGGCCCCTCCGGCATCTGTTTTGGGTCAGATCAATTTCTGCCTCTGCTGCCAGCACATACCACAGCTGCAGCTCACTGGGGTCTCTTCTGGCAATACAGCTTTGATAATCATCTTCATTCAAGCCATCTTTAAAAGCTTCTATCAGGGCTCCCTGGGACCAGCCTCGAATATGGCACGCCAACTCTCTAAATTCCTGGGTGTAATCGGCCACTGAACTCCGCCCCTGATTTATGGTTTTCATCCTAATTCTAGCCTTGCATTCAGCTAGTGGATCTTCAAATCTGGCATATAGCGCTGTCATGCACATGTCATAATTCAATAGTTGGGGGGCATTATCATTATGCAAAGTCATCATCCATTTTGCAGCAGTTCCCTCTAGAGCCCTGGTCACACATCTAACTTTGGCTGCTTCTGAGGAATAATCCTGCCATCTTCCCCCTCATACCTTTGATCAGTCTGAGTTTCTCCGACAGCTTCATTTAGGAGGTGCATGGCTTGTGTTAGTAAGAAATTCCTTCTTTCCTTCTCTTGCCATGGCTCTTCTCTTCCACGCCGACGGGTAGTGGTCACTTCTGGAGGAGGCTTTTCCTCAGGATCCTTCCAGCCGACTTCCAGGGACCATTTGGGCTTTACAGCTGGTTTTTCGCCAAGACTTAATTCTGCTTACAAGTCGGCTTCCCCTGCTGCCTCTAGCAACAGAGAGTCTGGTCCTCCAGTTGCTCCCAGGTCTTCTTGGTCGCTGGCTGGATTAGACATTGTTTTCAAACCCCCTCAGAAGAAAGTTTGTTAATTTTCCCGGTGGGCTGGTAAAGTCAGATTCAGAATAATGTCAGCTGGTGCTCCATTCAAAATCCAAGAAAGAAATACTTAGACTCCATTAGTTAGAGAAAAGATATCTTTTACTGGAAATCAAGTGGTAGCAACAAAAGAATTCTGAATCTGAGAAAATGAGTGCATAAATCACATATACAAAGTGATGGCAACGTTCCCACCCCGAAAAGTTCAATTGGCTCATCTAATAAAAGGTTGTGTATAGCATCATTTGGGCATCTTCAGAAGGTGATGAGGCCTCTGTCCGTTGACCTTGACATATTTTGATAAAGAGTTGCAGTTGCGCATAGCATAGGATAGAAGCCTAAGCAAGAATCTCCCCCCCAACTTATACAGTTCTATTTTGTAACACCTCCAACTCGCTTCCCATAACATGTCCCCCCTCCTCCCCCCATTACTTATGACAGCCGAAAGATGCAAAGCAAAGGAAGAAAATTTTGAAGGCTGACACCATCTACCATGTTTTTTAGAAAATAAGGCAGGGCTGTCTTTTCAAGGGATGTCCTACTATTTTCCACACATGCCTCACCCAGGCCACTTCTTTTGCAGCCAAAAAGAGCGAGCAACACCCCTTGCCTGGCTCCCCACCGGCCAAGCACTGAAGTTCCACCAACGCCACTGGGGGAGAGAGAGATCTGATCTAACCTCGGAGGGCTGACAGTGATGTTCTCTCTCTCTCTCTCTCTCTCTCTCTCTCTCTCTCTCTCACACACACATACACACACACACACACACACACAAACACAGAGGTTCCTCACCTCCCCCCACTACTTCCAAGCCAGCCATATTCCTTCACTAACCTGCTTTTCAGTTCCGTTCTCAGGGGCAGAGAGAGAGGGGGGATATCCTGTGATCCCAAATAAAGAATGATCGATCAATAGGAAAATGGGTGGGGGATTTTCCTGCAGACTTTTTTGGGATTTTCCCAGAGTCTCTGCTGCTTCTGCTTTTGGCTGCATGCAAGGAAATACTTCTGTTAGAAGTATTTCCTTCTCTCCCCCAAACTCCGCCAGAAATGAGTCTTTGGGACCTTACAAGGCATCCTGCTCCAAGAGGCTGCGCCGGCACAACAAGTCTCACAAAGACTCATTTCTGGTGGAGTTTGGGGGAGAGAGAAAAAGACTTCTGCTGCTTTCCTTGCATGAAGCCAAAAGTCTCTCTCTCTTTCTCTCCCCCTGAGAACGGAACTGGAGACAGTGTCCTGCGATCCCAAATAAAGAATGATCAATTGGTAGGAAAATGGGTTGGGGAATTTTCCTACAGACTTTTTTTGGGATTTCCCCAGGGTCTCTGCAGAAAAAGCAGAAGACAGCCATTGAATGCTTTTAAAACAATCCTTTACTGAGATAGAATCAAGTCAGTTTTTTGTTTTGTTTTGTTTCATTTGAAGCAATTTTTTCATTTAACCCTTTTCAATGAAAAAAGTACCTTTAAAAATTCAACCCATCTGTTCTGGTATTATTACAACTTTCAGGAGGACAGAAAAAATTGCAGACTTTACATGATTAATACAGTATAGTCTGTATTAATCACGTAACTTTTATCGTTTAACTTAATCTACTAACAAAGAAACCTCTCTAACCAGAACAAAACTCCATATAATACGATATTTTATTAGACAAATTAATCAAGTATGAAATATTATTAACCTAAAGATGGCATCCTTGATATCTGGCACACAGAATTCTACTGTCTCTCTACTGGAAATTTTATACAGATAACTGTTGTCGTCATATGAAATAAACTTGTCTGTGAGAAGTAAATAATTACACACACACACACACACACACACACACACACAGAACCATTGCTGGCTTCTATGATAATGGGTTAAAGACATGAAACCTGTGGGACAAGTTTGTCAGTTATTTGAATGAGAAGTGACATCAGTTATTTATCTGCTTCTAGTGCAATGAATTCCTTAAGTTTACATATTTATTTAAAGAAAGCATTTCATTTTGCTGGTTCTTGAGATATTATTAACAATTAAATTTCTTGATGCATTTATAATTTTGGCAACCCCTATGTACTTTTTTGTTGATTGAGAGAGGATATATTATACAAACCTGAAACCATGTTTTGCAAACTAGTTTTTAGAACTTAGGTTTTCAGTGTTAATAATTTTCAGATAGTACACAATAACACTATCAGAAGATTTATTTTTATCCATAATGGATATTTTTATTTTATTTATTATTAAATTTATTTGCTATCCTATCACAACCACAAGGTGGTTCTGAATGACTTACAATGTTAAAAGTATAAAACAATGCCGCATTATAATAGTATAATATTTCCGTTTATACAATACATCACCCCATAGTGCTTTACATCACTCTCTGGATGGTTTACGATGTAGAAGCATTATTTACATATTTACATATTGCCCCAACAATCTGGATCCTCATTTTACTGACTTCAGCAGGATGGAAGGCTGAATTATCTTTGCACCCCAAACTCCAGGCTGTGGGCAGAGTTTGCCTGTGACAATGCACTTTAACCACTGTGACACTAGGGCTCTTGTATACAATATGTATACAACAATAGTAAAACACTATAGAATATAAAACACTATTTAAATATAAATGCACAAAGTCTGGGGAACAAACAGGGTGAACTGGAACTATTCATACACGAAGGTAGATATGATATAGTTGGAATAACAGAAACTTGGTGGGATGTCACCTATGACTAGAACATACAGATAGAAGGATACAAACTGTTCAAAAAATGAGGCCGCATAAAAGAGGAGGTGAAGTTGCCCTGTTTGTAAAAAAACCACTATATTACAAATTACAGATTAATATTGCTACAGAAATGCATGAAACCAAAGCCGAAAACTCATAGACCTAGAATGCATATGGGTCAATAAAAAAAAAAAAGAATGGCACGGTCATCAAAAAAAAGAATGGCACTATAGACTAGTGGGTTCCCAAAGTGGGCAGTACTGCCCCCTGGGGGCAGTGGGATGCCTTAGGGGAGCACTAAGAGGCAAGGGGGCTGGCAGGGGGGCGCTAAGAGGCAGCAGGGGGGCATTCAAAGCACCGGCCCTGTAGGTTCACTCATTGACTGTAGCACCACTCCGGAGCCGGCGCCTCCAGTGCGGAAGTAATGGCACGTTATGTGCCACCGCAGCCACGTTCGATGCGCCGCCCCCCTGCCGCCTCTTAGCGCCCCTCTGTTGGCCCCCTTGGGGATGCTAACAGGCGGCAGGAGGGCATTCGAGGCACCAGCTCTGGAGCAGTGCTACAGTCAATGGGTGAACCTGCAGGGCCTGCCGACACCTCGAATGCCCCCTGCTGCCTCTTAGCATCCCCAAGGGGTCCAGCAGATGGGCGCTAAGAGATAGTAGGGGGGCGGCGCATCGAACGCATTGGAGGCACCGGCTCCGGAGCGGTGCTAGTCAATGGGTGAGCCTGCATGGCCGGCCGGCGCCTCGAACACCCCCCTCCTGCCACTTAGCACCCCTCTGCTGGCCCCCTTGGGGATGCTAAGAGGCGGCAGGGGGGCGTTCGAGGCACCGGCCCTGCAGGCTCACCCATTGATTGTAATAACGCTCCAGAACCGGCGCCTCGAATGTGGCAGCATGTTGGGAAAAGCCTCAGCTACCGCTTTTCCAAAGTGCCACCGGTGTCACATTCTCTCTGTCTGTCAGTCCGTCCGTCCATCCAAAAGGTCTGTCTGTTTGCCTGCCTGACTCTCTCTCTCTATCTATCCATCCTTCCATCCATCCATGTTCAAAGCGCTGGCCCCGCGGGCACATCGAGAAAGTAGAGCAAAGCCAGTCTGAGAGGGAGTGAGGGAGAGAGAGACAGAGAGACCTGATGCATCAGATTGAATGAGGCCTAGTTTAGACTGAGGCCCTTTTCCACATCGAAACATCTTTGCCAGCACATTGAAACCTCTTTGGCTTCTATTAAAGGTTTTGTGGACAAAACATGGTCAAGACTATCAGGAAGCTCCCACATTTTGTTGAGGTTTTAAACATCCCCCCTTCTTTGTCTCTCCCCTTTTCTTTCTTTCCCTTTTCTCTTTCTTTTCTTCCTCTCTCTCTCTTTCTTTCTTTTCTCTCTCTCTTTCCCTCTCTCAGGCTCACCCCTTTAGATCAGGATGAGGATGAATTTGTAGCGCCAAGGGGGTGGTGGACCGGAAAA
Source organism: Bungarus multicinctus (assembly GCA_023653725.1). Taxonomy (NCBI): domain Eukaryota; kingdom Metazoa; phylum Chordata; class Lepidosauria; order Squamata; family Elapidae; genus Bungarus; species Bungarus multicinctus. Next base: position 1,403,839 of record CM042851.1, read on the forward strand.
GTTTGGGAACCACTGCTATAGACCATCCAAGCAAGCAGAAAAATAGATATACTTTTTGCTAACCAACTAACAAATATATGTAGGAAACACACTACAGTAGCGATGGGGAACTTCAATTACTCTGACATCAATTGGAAGACTAATTCTGCACCAAGTGAGAAATGAAATAAGTTCCTAACTAACCTAGCTGACAACTTCGTTGTCCAAAAGGTAGAAGATGAAACTAGAGGGACAGCCATACTGGACTTAATTTTTACAGAGAAGAAGTGATAGCAGGAGTTGAAACCACAGGAACCTTGGGTGAGAGTGACCATATCATACTAGAATTCAACATAGTGCAAACATAAGCAATAGAATACAATGATACCAGAGTCCTAGACTTTAAAAGAGCTGATTTTAACAAGCTGAAAGAGAACTTGGAAAATATTCCTTGTATAAAAATCCTAAAGGAGAAAATAACTCAAGAATCTTGGAAAACTCTGAAATATATGACCAAGAAGCCCATACCAGCACAATAGAAACCAGCATGGCTGCACAAAGATCTCTCTGACAAATTGAAAGACAAAAAGGACAAGTACAAAAAATGGAAAGAGAGACACACAACTAAGGCAGAATATCAGCAGATAGCCAGAATCTGCAAAGACGGTCAGGAAAGCAAAGGCTCAGAATGAACAAAGACTTGCAACAAAGATGAAAGATAATTGTAAAAGTTTCTTCCAACATATAAATAACAAGAAAAAATCAAGGAAACAGTCCACTAAAGAGAGAAGACGGCAAGGAAGTAACCGGCAACAGAGAGAAAGCAAGCTGCTTAATTCAATCTTTGCATCAGTCCTCATGCAAAAAGAAACTATAGCCTAACTTACCAAAAACATAACTGTAAAAGACAGATTAGAAGTAAAGTTAAAAGAAGCATAAAAATGGTAATAGAACACCTGTCTGATCTTGATGAATACAAATAACTGGGACCTGATGGATTACATCCCAAAGTTCTAAAGGAGCTGGCAGATGTCATCTCAGTACCATTGTACCACATATGTCAAAAATCCTGGAGCAACGGGGAATTAACAGAAAAGTGGAAAAGAGCTGATGTGGTTTCCATCTTCAAAAGAAGGAAAAAAACAGACCCAGGAAACTACAGACCAATCAACCTAACATCAATACCTCAGAAGATACTGGAAAAGTTAATAAAAAACAGATCTGCCAACATCTAGAAATGAGTAAAGTTATAACTAGAAATCAGCATGGATTTGTTAAAAACAGATAATGCCAAACCAATCTTATTTCCTTCTTCAACATAGTGACTAAATTAGTAGATCAATGAAATATTATGGACATAATATACTTAGACAGCAAGACATTTGACAAACTTCTTGGTAAGCTAGAAAAAAGTGGGATAGATAGCATCACCACCAGATGGATTCATAACTGGCTGCAAACCATATTCAATGAGTAGTCCTTAATGAGTCTACGTCTACATGGAGGGAAGTAAGCAGTGGAGTACCATAAGGTTCCGTCTTAGGCCCAATACTCTTCAATATCTTCATTAATGATTTAGATGATGGAATAGAAGGGGAACTTATCAAATTTGCAGATGATATTAAGCTGGCAGGAATAGTTAGCACCCTAGAAGATAGGCTCAAAATCCAGATAGATCTTGACAGATTGAACACTGGGCCCTATCTAACAAAATGAAATGTAGAGAAAAGTAAAGTCCTACATTTAGGCAAGAAAAACCAAAAGTACACATATAGATTGGGTGAAACCAGCCTTAATAGCAATAACTGTGGGAGGGATTTTGGAGTGTTAATGGACAACCAGTTAAATACAAGCTAGCAGTGTACAGTGACATCCAAAAAAGCCAAAGCAATCCTAAATTGCATTATACAATCAAAATCAAGGGAGGTACTAATACCACTCTATAAAGCCTTAATAAGATCATACCTAGAATACTGCATCCAGTTTTGGTTACTACACCATAAAAAAGATGTTGAGATTCTAGAAATAGTGCACAGAAGAGCAACCAGGATGATTAAGGGACTGGAGACTAAAACATATGAATAACAGTTACAGGAATGCCGCATGGCTAGTCTAGTGAAGAGAAGAACCAGGGAGACATGATAGCAGTCTTCCAATATTTGAGAGGCTGCCATGGAGAGGAAGGGTCAAGCTATTTTCTAAAGCACCTGAAAGCCAGACAAGGAATAATGGATTAAACTGATCAAGGAGAGATTCAATATAGAAATAAGGAGGAATTTTCTGACAGTAATAACAATCAACCAATGGAACAGCTTGCCTTCGGAAGTTGTGGGAACTTCATCACTGGAGGCTTTCAAGAAGAGATCGGATTGCCATTTGTCAGAAATGGTGTAGGGTCTCCTGCATGGATAGGAGGTTGGACTATTATATATGTATGACTGTAACTTTGTTGTTTGTGTCCTTATGATTTATATTGACTGTTTCCTAGTATAGTTTGATTGCTTATTGTACCCTGTGACTATTATTAAGTGTTGTACTTTATGATTCTTGACTCTTGACAAATGTATCTTTTCTTTTATGTACACTTGTTGTGGTTCGACAACACTTAGAGCATTTACACCAAGACAAATTTCTTGTGTGTCCAATCACACTTGGCCAATAAAGAGTTCTAATCTAATCTACTAGATGATCTACAAGGTCCCTTCCAACTCTGTTAATCTAACCTAATACAAATTATGATATATATATACTTACTATATATATGTTAGGTTTTTGAGCTGATAAATAATTAAACAAGGGAGACTAGTATAGATTATTTCGAGCTACTTAGCTCTCGTCAGCTAGCCATACCCTTACTGGGATTCGAACCTGGGAAGTATTACATGTGAGGCAGTTGTAATTGCCATTAGGCCACGGGTTCTCATCCAGATCAGTGATACAGGGGAATGAGTATATATACTTGTGTTACAACACTCTGGTAAGCCCCAATCAAGGGAGGAAGCATACTACTTTCTTTTTCTATCTTTCGGCTCATCACCAGAGACCATCCTATACTATACTGTATATAGTAAGTAAAGAGCATTGCTTAAACATTGAACAACCTAAAGCTGAGATAATTTGCCTTCAAGGAACTAGTCCTATTGTCCGTAACTTTAAATATTCCTTTGGAGAATTTGGCAAAGTGAAATAAGCCAAAAAGTTGCAATTGATATCTGTTACAACATAATCACATTTCTTAAGATAGGTTATATCTTAAACAGTCTATTTAAGCATGTATGCATTACAGTGATTTAATTTGTTATATATTTAGTATGTTTTTAATAGATATCTAGTATACATTTATCATTACTTAATTTAGTTAATTTATTCACAATTAACAGTATCCCTTTTTTGTCAAAATTTGTACCATTGTAGTGATACTGTGTTTCTCACAAAATAAGGCAGGGCCTTATTTTTTTTTGAGCCCCCCAAAAATGGCTAGGCCGTCTTTTCGGGGGTGAATTAATTTCTCTCCTTCCCCCCCCATCAGCGGGTGGGCGGCAGTGGTGTGGATGTTGGCTTTGGCAGGGCATTTTAAATTGCAAGACCTTCGGCGCCTGCCACTGCTGCTTCCTCTGCCGCTCTTGCTTTTCCTTCGCTTACCTCCACAGTTCCCACCGGCGCTGGCACGAGAACAGCAGCAGTGCCGGCGGGAATGTGGAAGCGTTTCTCCTGCTGCTCGGGTGTGTGCAGAAGACTTCTGTGTGTCTTCCATGTTCCTGCCGGCATGACAATAGCAGCAGCGCCGGCAGGAACGTGGAAGTGTTTCTGCTGCTGCTTGGGTGTGTGCGGAAGCCTCCTGTGTGGCACACACCCGAGCAGCAGCAGAAATGCTTCCATGTTCCCACCGGCACTGCTGCTGTTGTCGTGCCGGCGGGAATGTGGAAGATACACAGGAGGCTTCCGCACACACCCGAGCAGCAGCAGAAACGCTTCCACGTTCCCGCTGGCACTGCTGCTGTTCTTGTGCTGGCAGGAACTGTGGAAGCCATGGAGGCAGCTCCCCCGCCCGAGAAGCAGCAGAAACGCTTCTACACTTCCTGCTGGCACGAGAACAGTGGCAGCGCCGCGCAGGGCACTGTTAAAGGCAAGTTTCTACCCCCGCCCTCCCCCCCAGCATGTTTTAAACTAGGCCTAAATTTGGGGGGAGGGGCTTAATTTCATTTCATGCCTAGAAAACATGCTGGGTCTTCCTATTGGTGGAGGCCGTATTGTTGGAGAAACACGGTAGTATATTCTCATTAATTAATAATTAATTACTGATTCTTATTTGCATAATCATATAATACAGAATGTCATTTGCATAAATAAATGTAAAAGATAGACATCTCTTCCTTCTTTTCAACTGAATTGCCTCAGCTTTTGTAAAGTGCTCAGCAAAGAGCCCTTTCATCAATGGGTCATCCATTTAAGAATTTTGGGAAGAGTATCTGCTTAATCTTCTGATAATTGCCATAATTTTATAAGAGACACAGAAGCATGGTTTTTTTAAAAAAAATTCAAGTTAGTACAGTTAGTTCTCAACTTACAAATATAATTGAGTTTGCAATTACAGTCAAAAGATGTTCCAGTTGTTAAGTGGGTCATCATGTGATCGCATCTGAATTTATGACTTTTTTCAGTGGTTATTAAGTGAATGCCACAGTCATTAATTTTTTGCTATGGAAGTTTTTTGTCAGAAACTGGAAGTAGCAATAGCACTTACACTTATATACCACTTCACAAGATGAACATGAGAGACAGAGCTCAGCATTGAGTAAAGACTCATCCTAGAGCAAGGACTCATCCTGATCCTACAGTAGTTGTTAGTGAACCTTTTTGACATTGAGTGCCAAAATAGGAGCACAAACGTATGGGGGCCAGTGCTGGGTATAGGAAGAGCGCATGGGAGCTCCTGGTGTGTGCGCATGGGAGCTCCTGAAACCGGAAGAGCAGTTCCCCAGCACGCATCCCAGCTGGGAAGCTGAGCTTCTGGTTTCCAACACGCACTTGGTCTTCTGTTTCCAGCACCCTCATGCACGCGAAGATGAGCTGGCTGACACACTGGAACCTGGAGCTCTAAGGAAAATGACTATAGAAAATCAGAGGCAACTAATAAATTCAGCAAGGAATTAATCTGGAAATGAGACTCACATATAAATCAGTCACAAGACTGTACCAATTGCACTTGCAATTGGTACAGTGACATAGATACCAACAGTGCCATAGATACAATTTTGTAAGGAGAAGCTGAAGTCCATGCATGCAGACAAGCATATTCATGTTCATAAGAAAGTAAGTGGGCCTCTAATGTTGGGTTAGGAAGGAAGAGGTGGTGGGTTAGGAAGGAAGTGGCCTCTAATGTTGGGTTAGGAAGGAAGAGGTGGTGTAGGTGAATCTGTAATGAGAAAATGTTTTAGGTATGTTTTGTGTTGCCAGACCATGGAAGGAGGCTACATCATTTGATTTATTTTTTTTTAAGTGGAAATAGCCCCACTTATATAACCAGGATTTCTGTGCTGCAGATTGTGCTGTGTTGATTGCTAAAAATCAGCAGTTATGTGTATCTCTTTGCTCTACTTGATGGTATTTTTTTCACCCTGATATGCTACTGTATGATTTAAGCCAGCACAGCTAATCGCTAGTTAACCTACAACAAACTCATAGCTGTATAGTTGTATAGCCAATAAAGTATTCTATTCTATTCTATTCTATTCTATTCTATTCTATTCTATTCTATTCTATTCTATTCTATTCTATGTATTAACTAATTAATTAGCTCTCTTTAAGAGAGCTAATTTCAATAAACTTAGAGAGAGCTTGGGAAGGATTCCACTGATAAGAATCCTCAAGGGCAGGGGGTCATCAACCTCAGGGACCACCAAACTCATACTTTTAAATCCTGATGACCACTAATACAATTTTTTTAAAAAAGATAATATATTTAATATAAAATTTTATTTTTATATTAGATATTAATATTTAAAAATTAATTTTAATATATATATATGTATGTATGTATGTATGTATGTATGTATATATGCTTATTTAATTATAACAAAATCATAAATGCTTAATCATAACTGTGGGGCAGAGCGAAGGGTGCCTGGAGGCTGGGAAGATCTGGATGGGGAGGAACCGGCTCCCCCTCAAACAGAAGAAAAGCAGAGCCATCTCATATTACCCCCAAGTCAGAGGAAACCTCTCCCTCCTTTGCCAGGTGTGGCTGCCTGGAGTTGGGAAGGGAAGGAGGGCCAGGCTGGAAGTGTCGAGGAAGGCGGGCTCCTAATAAACAGGCAACACCCCCCCACTTTGGCCTCCACATAAGAAGAGGACTCCCCGAGGCTAAGCTCCAGGTTTCTCCCACTGCTTCCAAGCAGAGAAGGGTCCCTCCCTCCCTGTGTGGAGGCCGAGGGGGGGGGGTATCAAGCCCAGAAAAGCTTGAGCTCTCACCTGCACAAACAGGCTGGTTATTAGGAGCCCGTCTTCCTCGGCACTCTTTTGGTCTGTGCATTTGGTCTCCCCACCTCACCCCATGCCAAAGGAAAGCCAGATGGGCTTCTCCTTCTGTCCTACCCTTCCTTCCCCCCACTCAATCCTATTTCAGGACAGAGGAGAGTGCACTGGAAATGTGTTTTGGCATTTCCAACACACCTTTCTCCAGTGCTCTCCTGCAATTCTTCGTGTTCCTCCAGGACTGGCTTGTTTAGGGGAGAGTAGTCCTGATGTTCCTACTGCCCTCCCCCCCCCCCCCCCCCAAAAAGAAAGCAAGCAGAAACATAGCTCTCGCTGGGGCAAAAGAGCAGAGATTGGAAGGCACAGGCAATAGAAAGCAGCACTTTTCAAAGGCAGCAGCTTCCGTCTTCTCTTGTCTGTGCCTTCGATCTTAGCTCTTTCGCTCCAGCAAGAGCTATGTTTCTGCTTGCTTTTCCTGTGCTTTCCCCAGGCAGCGATGGCTGGGGCCATGGGGGAAGGGGCAGCAGAGCACCGAGAGGGACAAGGAAACTTGATGATGATGCCCCATTCCGGACCTCTGAACTGGATGGTGAGCGCAGACTTTCTCATTCCCACCACTCCCACCACTACCAGCTGGTATTTTTCCTGCCCCGAGCTGTCCCTGCAGCCCGTTGCCATCGAGGAAGAGCCCAGGCCAGGAGAGGCAAACTGGAAGGTGCAGAAGCTCCTGTACCTTCCGGCCATCTTGATTGCCACTTCAGCCTGCCTGTGCCACCAGCTCCCTTTTGCTGCAACAGCACCATTACCTCATCCTGGCCAGCGAGAGCTGCACTGCTTTTTGCAGGTTTGCGCTTAACTGAAGGGTGGGGGCCAGCAGTTGGGTGGGCCATAATCCAGGGCATAGTCTGGATTAATTGCTTTAGGGGGACATTTCTCTACAGCCCACCAAAATTTTCTCATGGACCACCAGTGGTCTGTGGCCCACCAGTTGGCGACCACTGCTCAAGGGGAAAACAACTCAAGAAGCTTGGGAAATTTTGAAAAGTGAGATTATAAAAGCCCAGTCTAGCACAATACCATGAAGAAGAAAAATAACATCTCTCAAAAGAAACCAGCATGGCTGCATAAAGAACTTTGATCAATTGAAAGACAAAAAGGACAAGTATAAAAATTGGAAAGAGAGACACATAACTAAGGCAGAATATCAGCAAATAGCTCGAGTCTCCAAAGATGAAACGAGGAAAGCTAATGCTCATAATGAACAAAGGCTTGCAACAAAAGTAAAAAATAACAAAAAAGCTTATTTCAACATGATAAAAATAAGAAAAAGTGAAGGAAACAATTGGTCCATTGGTGGGAGAAAGTGGCAAGAAGGTGGTAAGCAACAGAGAGAAAGCAGAACTACTTATTTTTCTATCTGTTTTTATCCAAAGGGGAAAAAAACAGTCCAACCTATCAAAAATAGCACTGCAAAAAAAGAACAGATTCGGAACACAGGTTAAAATAGGGAAGAAAATGGTAAGTGAGCACCTGTCCACCCTAAATGAGTTCAAATCACCAAAACCAGATGGAATACACCCCAAGGTCTGAAGGAACTGACAGACGAGATCTCAGAACTACTGAACTATATCTTTCAAAGATCCTGGAGCACCAGGGAACTGCCAGAGGACTGGAAAAGAGCTGATGTAGTTCCCATCTTCAAAAAAGGAAAAAAATAGATCCAGGAAACTACAGGCCCATCAGCCTGACCTCAATACCTGGGAAGATTCTGGAAAAGATAATCAAACAACAAGTCAACAAACATCTAGAAACAAACAAAGTAATAACCAAAAGCCAACATGGGGTTGTCAAAAATAGATCATGCCAGACTAATCTTATTGCATTCTTTGACAAAGTGACAAAAGTAGTGGACCAGAGGAATTTACTTGATCTTCAGTAAGGCATTTGATAAAATAGACCATAATCTTGATAAAATAGAAAAATGTGGATTAGACATTATCACCACCAGATGGATTTGTAACTGGCTGACCAACCGCACTCAATGTGTAGTTAATGGAATTGCATCTACATGGAGGGAAGTATGCAGTGGGGTACCCCAAGGCTCTGTTTTACACCCAGTAAAAGAGGTTTTACACCTCTTCAACATCTTCATCAATGATTTGGACAGGGGGATAGATGGGGGACACATCAAATTTGCAGATGACACCAAGCTAGCAGGAACAGCCAACACTCCAGAAGATAGGCTTAAGATACAGAAGGATCTTGACAGACTTGAACATTGAGCACTATCGAACAAAATGAAATTCAGTGGTGAAAAAAGTAAAGTTCTACATTTAGGTAAGAAAAACAAAATCCACAGGTACAATATAAGAGGTACCTTCTTCAAGTAACTGTGAGAGGGATCTTAAGAGTCAGATAACAGATAATCAGAGTTGGAAGGGACCTTGTAGGTCATCTAGTCCAACTCCCTGCCCAAGCAGGAGACATTACACCATTTCTGACAGATGGGGGAGTCCAATCTCTTCTTGAAAGTCTCAAGTGATGGCGCTCCCACAACTTCTGAGGGCAAGCTGTTCCATTGGTTGATTGTTCTCACTGTCAGAAAGTTTCTCCTTATTTCCAGGTTAAATTATCCTTGTTTAGTTTCCATCCATTATTCCTTGTCTGGCCTTTGGAGTCCTAGTGGACGATCATTTAAATATGAGCCAGCAGTGTGCTGCAGCTGCCAAAAAGCTAACACAGTTCCATGCTGCATAAACAGAGGGATAGAATCAAGATCATTCTCCAAAGCATCTGAGAGTAGGACAAGAAGCAATGGGTGGAAACTAATCAAGGATAGAATCAACTTGCTTATTGTACCCTATGACTATTATTAAGTATTGTACCTTATGATTCTTGATTCTTGACAAATGTATCTTTTCTTTTATGTACATTGAGAGCATATGCACCAAGACAAATTCCTTGTGTGTTCATTTGGCCAATAAATAATTATATTATATTCTGTTCTGTTCTGTTCTGTTCTGTTCTGTTCTGCTCTGCTCTGCTCTGCTCTGCTCTGCTCTGCTCTATTCTATTCTTAGAACTAAGGAGAAATTTCCTGACAGTTAGAACAATTAATCAGTGGAACAACTTGACCCCAGAAGTTGTAAATGCTCCAACACTGTAAGTTTTTAAGAAGAGATTGGATAACCATTTGTCTGAAATGCTATAGGGTTTCCTGCCTAAGCAGAGGGTTGGACTAGAAAACCTCTGGGTCCCTTCCAACTCTGTTATTCTATTCTATTCCTCATCATCTTCTGCTCAACTGCTGAGTGCATGTTTGCACGATCTGTTCATGAAAGACTGTTATGCAAATAGGGTTCTCAGTATCATTTATACATGATAATTATAACATATTAGGATTTGGTTTAGCATTTTGTATGAATTCAGCCTTTATTATTTCAAAACCATACTTTATGGTTCATCATATAGTGTGGTTTATTCAATGAATGACATTAAATATATAATGACTTTTCATATCAGACCAGGCAATCTAGGTTAACATCTCCACTTAACTATGAAAATGGAACAAAACAGATTAAAATCATCAAAGCAATCTCTACATGTCTATGCTATAGCGAACATATACTGGGACAAGTTACTGTGGGTATAATATGCTAACATCTCCTTCTCCATTGTATTTCTTTTGTTTTACTTAGATCAGGGGTATCAACCTCAATTTCATTGAGAGTCAGATCAGAATTGTGGTTATCCTCCAGGGGGCAGAGAGGAGGGGTGTGGCTGGGGAAAGAGGTGGGACCGGGGTGGTTGCGACCAACTGGGAATGGCCAGAGGGTGTGGCCCGCTTGATGTCACTCATGTGGGTAGTGCCTATGGGGACTGGGCAAGGTTGGGGAAGGAATCCAGGGGTCTCCAGTGGGTGGGATGGTGGTCAGGAGGCTCGTCCTACAGGATGAGGTGAAGTGAGGCAAGGGGCAGGGCAGCTGCAGCCAGAAACCCAAACTTCCCTGCCACTTACCTGACGCTGCATATGCATCACACCTTCTGGGAATGCCGGCTGAGTGATTGAATTTGGCTGCAATCCTCAGCTTGGAATGGAGATATGGCAGGGAGGCTGCAGGAAAAAAGGCTGCCTTCAGTTCAGGGAAAGGACCTCAGCCTTGGGGGCTCTGTCTAAAGGAGCTGTGTCAGTCGGGCAGCACCCCAAAAGCGCTCTGGAACTGCTGCCTTGCAGGGCAGAGCAGGGTTCAGGTCTCCCTGCCAAGCAGCCCCAGTGAAGGAGGCACATCATCAAAGGTTTCTACCTCTGGCAGCTGTGGGTGGCAACTTTGCCGCTGCTCGGCAGACCCACCCAGCCCAAAGGAGGTGAAATGGCCAGGTAGAAAGGCTGAGTAGAGGTAGTAAAGCATACCCAGGTCCATCTCCTGGGCCCCCTCGTGGAGGCCCAGGAGCCTAATGCACCGAGGCCACCAGAGGCTCACACAAGTCCATTAAGCCACTACCAACAACACCTGAAGCACCAGGCCCGCCCAGCCTGGTGCTTCAGGTGTTGATGGAGGCGAAGTGGTCAGGAGGCGAAGTGGTCAGCTAGAAAGGCTAAGTAGAGGTGGTAAAGCATGCCCATGCCCAGTATGCAAAAGACAGCCACCATGAGTGGAAAAAGACAGATCTCCATTGGCGCCATGGCTGCTGAGGTTCAGAAGAGATGGGGGTGGAGGCATGCAATCCCAGCTGGGCTTGGATGGCCATGGCACCACTCGTGGTGACCATCTTTTGCCTGCTGGGAATGGCCATGCTTTACCACCTCTAAGCCTTTCTAGCGGGCCGCTTCATCTCCTTTGGGATGGGCAGGCCTGGTGCTCTGGGTTGCAAAGACAGCAGCCTAATGGACATGTGCGAGCTGCTGGCAACCTCAGTAATGCCGAGGTTCATTGAGTGTGCAAGGGGAATGTGCTCCACACATGGGTCAAGGGCAAGAACTGCGAAGGGGCTGAGGGAATGACCAGCAGCAATCTGCTTTCCAAACAGAAGCAAACCAGATGGGAAGAAATAGGCAGACCAATGGTTTCTGGCATCAGCTGCCCCATCTCCTGCCTCATCTTATCTTGGCCCACAGTGGCAGCAGTAGCCTGAGATAGAGGCACAGGGGAGAGGCATGCGGTCAGGTGCACCAGGCATCCACCTGCCCTTTCCCAGACTTATGGAATGGATGGAGTAGGCATGTTCAGTGGTGTACATCATGTGCCTCCTCTCTCCCCACTCTGCCTTCTACTAGTGCTGGTGCAGCTGCCATGCCTGTTTCTTGAGGGCCAGCTGTGGAGTCCCTGCTGCCAGATACCTCCCTCCCCCCGCCCCAAACTCACACTTGAAAGGCCAGTAAGAGCAGCCATCCTGGAAATGGTAAGAGGCCGGCCCTCGTCCATCCCATCTTGACATGTCCATCCCATCCTGGCATGTGTACGTGTACCTACTGCCTTCTGTGCGCACATGCACATGCTGGGATGGGATGGGCCATGCTGAAGCAATGTGGGCCAGCCCTTTACTGTTTCCAGGATGACCACCTAGACCTAATCCAACCACATCACGGGTCGGATGCAGCCCGTGGGCCTTGAGTTTGACACCCCTGATCTAGATAGTTATCTCTATATATAATAGTCCTAAATATCAAAGCAATAGTATCCTTTATTATGATCATTGACAATAAAGACTTAAAACATCCATTTATTCTCTCACAAGAAGATTTATGCACGTGTATATGTATAACATAGTACTTTAATGTGAGAAGGAAGAGATGCTAGACAACATGGTAATGACCAAGTTCTAACCAATTTGATTTGTTTTATTTGATTGGTGGTAAGAATTTAAGGAATTTTTTGACATGAAGAAATAACTTTCTCCCCAGGGCATACAATCAATAGGGTCCCCTTTGGATAAACTCATCAATACATAAAATCTGTTATTACCAAGGAGAACTTTTTAGTTCTAGGAAGCAGACTTCTTCTATATAGGTAGTCCTCAACTTACAACCATTTGTTCAGTGACCACTTGAAGTTATATCAGCCCTGAAAAAAATGACTTATGACCATCACACTTTGCAGCATTCCCATGGTCACATGATCAAAATGTGGACCCCTGACAACTGGCTCTTTATGTTTATTTGCAGTTTCATCAAGTCATGTGACCATTTTTGCCACTTTCTGACAAGCGAAATAAATGAAGAAGCCAGATTCACTTAACCACCATGTTGCTAACTTAACACTCTAATGATTCACTTAACAACTGTGACAAGAAAGGTCATAAAATGGGGCTTAACTCACTGGAAAATTTGGGCTCAATTGCTGCCTTAAATTGAGAACTACTTGTACTTTAGATTCCCTTTCCCCTAAATTTTAAAAGCAGATTTATCCGTTGAAATGTGTTTTATTTATAAGAAACATGTGGAAATAAGTAAAGTTCATATTTAAACTTAAAATTGTTTCACTTTCCCATCTCCTTCCAGAATTTTTACTGTTGCTGTTAATTATGATTAAGAAAAAGTCAGTACTATACTAACACTGCCATTTCCTCACTTCAAATCTTCAGGGGATAATTTATGATAACCAGAATGCTGACCCCTATGACTGAATGATTTTTGGTACTGAAAGTCATCTGAAATATAACTAATTTTACACTGACATTCCCTTCAAGTTAAATTAAGCAAGAATTCAACCAGCAACCAAGGAAATTTTGAATAGCTCATAGAGCAGAATTTCTATTTCTAATTTTTGCAAATAAAATTTACAAATAGTGCAATGTATAGCTTTTATAATAAGCTATTAAGAAAGTGATCAGAGAACAAATTTCTTTTCCAGCTGTTGCTATCAATTGTGTTATCCACAATGCACAACACATTAACTTCAGTACTTATTTCCATCTAGAAGTGATCAGAGGTAGGAGATCAGTAAATCATAAGTATCTTGTTATGACTTTATTAGGGAGCAGCAGGAAAAGCATAAAAAAACTATACTAGTGTTTCTCAACCTTAGCAATTTTAGAAGTGAACTTCAACTACCAGTTCTCCAGAACTGGTCAGAACCTGTTGAATACCACCTCTGATCCAAGGTGAGTGCATGAATCAATGATATCTTTAATTTCAAAATGTTGTTCCCCATGTACCATGATGGGGATTAGAGATGTGGGAAGGGGGGGTCTGAGGTTTGAAGTGATCTCCGGTTTGAGCAAGCTACAGTGAAATACTGGATGAATCTGCCTAAGTATTTTTGGAAGTCGAAGCTCTACTGTCACGGGGTTAATAATTCTGGAGATTGGAAATGGGCCAATGAATTTTGGTCCTAATTTCTTAGAGGGTTGTAATTATTTTAAGAATTTTATAGACAAATATACACAGTCCCCAATCTTGAAAGGTTTAGGGTCGCAACATTTCTTGTCTGCTTCAGCTTTGACAACTGCTCTAGCTCCCTGTAAAGATAATCTTACCACCGGCCACATGGCTTGTAGGTTATCCATCCACTCCTTAAGGGAGAGGATTTCAAGTTCTTTTGTGGGTAGTTCTGGCATGGGGTTGAATTCTTGGCCCATGGCTACCTGGAATGGGGTGAACCCAGTGCTACTACGGACTGAGTTATTGTATGCTACCTCTGCAAAATGAAGAAGGTCAGTCCAATTGTCCTGTTGGTAAATAATAAAGCTTCTTAAATATTGTTCTAATATGCTGTTCACTCTCTCCGTCGATCCAACCATCTGGGGGGTGACTTGATGACGACAATCCCTGGGTGGAGCCTAATAGGTTTAAAAATGCCTGCCAAAATTTGGATGTGAACTGAACACCCCTATCTGAGATAATCTGCTAGAGAGCTCCATGAAGGCGATAAATGTGTATTAGGAACATCTTTGCCAATGCCTTGGCAGTTGGGATCTTTTGGCATGGAATAAAGTGAACCTATTTGGAAAAAAGATCACTTATAACCCAAATGACAATGTTCCCAGCACTTTCGGGAAGCTCCACTATAAAGTCCATAGAGATCTCTTTCCAGGGTGCAGAAGGGTCTGCTACTGTTTGAAAAGTCCAGGACATTTTCCTTGTCTTCTCTTTGCAGCAGCACAGGTGGGGCAGCTCACAACATAGTTTTCAATGTCCTTTTTGAGGGACGGCCACCAAAATTGTCTTTTGATGAGATGCAGGGTTTTTAAAAACCCAAAGTGTCCCACTATTTTGGAGTCATGGCAGCATTTCATGAGGTCCATTCTCTGGTTTGCAGGGATATAAAGTTTGTTTTCTACCTAAGCCAGTCCATCTTTGAATAAGCAAGTGTTTTTGTTAGCCTGGAGCCAGTTATCCTTAAGTAGTGCCTCCTTAAATATTGACATCGTTGTGTCTTCAGTCAGAGATGATTTTTTTTTCTCTTGTGCCCGGGTGATTACTTTGGCTGCTAGTTGGGTTGGTTGGATCATTGGTTTTATAATCTCAATCTTTTTGCTCTTGTATTGGGGTTTTCTGGACAGTGCATCTGCTAAGAAGTTCTTTTTCCCAGGAAAATATTTGAGAGTGAAATTAAATGGTTTAAAGTATTGAACCCACCTGCTTGTTTTTCGGAGCATTTCCGTGGATTTCTCAGGGCTTCCAGATTTTTGTGATCAGTTCATACTTCAAGGGGGAATGACATCAATATTTAAGGAGGCACTACTTAAGGACGACTGGCTCCAGGCTAGCAAAAACACTTGCTTACTCAAAGATGGACTGGCTTGGATAGAAAACAAACTTTATGTCCCTGCAAGCCAGAGAATGGAAGTCATGAAATGCTGCCACGACTCCAAAATAGCAGGACACTTTGGATTTGTAAAAACCCTGCACCTCATCAAAAGATAATTTTGGTGGCCATCCCTCAAAAAGGACATTGAAAACTATGTTGCGAGCTGCCCCACCTGTGCTGCTGCAAAGAGAAGACAAGGAAAATATCCTGGACTTTTACAGACAGTAGCAGACCCTTCTGCTCCCTAGAAAGAGATCTCTATGGACTTTATAGTGGAGCTTCCCGAAAGTGCTGGGAACACTGTCATTTGGGTTGTAACTGATCTTTTTTCCAAACAGGTTCATTTTATTCCATGCCAAAAGTTCCCAACTGCCAAGGCATTGGCAAAGATGTTCCTAATACACATTTATCGCCTTCATGGAACACCCCAATGGATTATCTCAGTTAGGGGTGTTCAGTTCACATCCAAATTTTGGCGGGCATGTTAAAAATAAAGTTTTTCTTTTCACTGCCCATGAGTCCATCACATGGTCCTATCAAGTTACAGTTCAGTGTCAATTGGTCCCAGTCTCCACTTTCCTAATACTTAGTGAGAAACTCCTTGGTTCCCAGAGAAAGAATTTTGGGTTTTGCTACAGCTATCCAGCTCTCTCTACTACCCTCTCCAGTTCCCATAGCTCTACCCAGCTCTGCTATGGTAGCCCTGAAGATGATTAAAAATGCTGTCAGGGTTGACAGGCTTCCCCCCTCAGTTAAAAAGGATCTTCTCCGAAAGAGAAGAAAATCAGAGGGACGTGAATTAACATCAACTCTAATCTCCCTTCCCCCCCACCCCCAGGAGGTCCCTTTGGTTTTCTGAGGATGATTGTCATGTAATTGTTTAACTAATCTGTCAGCTTTCATATCCCAACTCTTGACCCAGGTGGCTTCAGATAGGAGAGTACCCCTTTCAGTGAACTAAATATTGCAATCTGCCGTGATGTAAGCAAGAATCTAAAATTTTCTTCACTTCATAATGGGTCTTTCCTTGCAGTACAATTGGCTTTGGAGCTGCCTGGTCTACTGGTCTCTGTTGTGGGGTTACTATTAGCTTTAACAAGCTGCTGTGAAAGACCAGATGCACTTTCCCTAACAAGCGTGGGAATTTAAGCTGAACATTATTGGGTTAATTACTTTCACTATCAGAAAAGGACTTATGAACTTGGGACCTAGTATTCTGCTCAGCAGTTCCAACTTTAAGCATTTTGTGGATGATTACACTTTGCTACCAACTTAAAGGGAGGTTGGGAGGGAGTGGTATTTGTCGGCTTGCATTTTATGAAGTTTTGCCACTTCAGCCAAGGCTCGCTTGGTATTTTTCCAACCCTGCTTTAGAGAATCCATCCATCCAATTAGGTACATGGATGATGGTGGCTCTCTGGGCAACTCAGGCATGGGGACGAGTTCCACACCATTGATAATTTGGAAGGGGGTTAACCCGGTGCTACATTGTAGGTTATTATAGGTTACTTTAATGAAAGGCAAGTCAACCCAATTTGACTGCTGACAATCAACATAGCATCTCAAGTACTTCTCCATCATGGTGTTCGGCTATTCAAATGTGCCATTCGTGCTCAGATGAAAGGTCTTCCCAGGACTGACTTGGGTCTGCCACTTGCTGGAGGAGATCAGGGTTTTTTCCTGGTCTACTCTTCATGGCAGCAAAGATGGCATGACTTTTTACATAGTCCTGTACATCTTTCTTCATTTTTGGCCACCAAACTATCTTCTGGTTTGGTGGAGGGTTTTCAGGTAACTAAAATGTCCTGCTAGCTTTGAGTCATAGCTACATTGTAAAATTTGCAGCCTCAAGCTGGTGGGGACATATAGTTTTGCCCCCTTCCAGGCCAGTCCATCCAAGGATCAAGGCATCTTTATTGTCATTGAACCAGGAGCCTGTGGGCAGTGCTACTTTTAAGGTTTTTGTCATCTTCCCTTTGTCAGTGATCTCTTGCCATTTGGTTTGAGCCCATGTAGTGGCCTGTGCCACTAGTTGGGAGGGGGGGAATGATGGCATGAATCATTTCCTCTTAGCTGCAATTAAACTGTGGCTTTCTGGACAAAGCATCTGCCAGTATGTTCTTTCCCTCTGGGATGTATTTCAACTCGAAGTTGAATCGCTTAAAATACTGAGCCCAATGAACTTGTTTGGGGGAGAGCTTTCAAGTGTTTTTGAATGCCTCTAGATTTTTGTGATCAGTCCAAATTGATGGCACGGCTCCCCTCCAAAAAATGTTACCTAGTAAGGAGCCCATAGACTGTGTAGGCTTCCTTTTCCCACACTGCCCACCATCTCTCGGTGTCAATGAGTTTTCTAGAAGTATAAACGCAGGGCTGTAGCTGACCCTCAGCATTTGCCTGTAGTAAAACTGCAGCTACGGCCTTGTCACTGGGATCTGCCTGGACCACAAATGATTGCTCGGGGTCGGGGTGCTTGAGGACTGGTTCCTCAGCAAATAGTCATTTTAGGGTCTCAAAGGCATGCTGGCAGTCCAGGGATTATGCCAATGGTTGGTTTGGTCATGGCTTGTGTGGGCTCCCCCCTGTCTTTAGCAACTCCGTGATGGGTAATGCAACTTTGACAAATGTGGGAATGCATTGTCTATAGAAGTTGGCAAACCCAAGGAAGTTTTGGAGTTCTTTGCAGGTGTGAGGTGATTGCCAGTTTAGCAGTGCTTTGACTTTTCCTGAGTCCATCTCAACCCCCTCGTTTGACACTCAGTAGCCCAGGTAGTCTAGAGAGATGGATCTTGGAGTCTTAGTGGATAATCATTTAAATATGAGCCAGAAGTGTGCTGCAGCTGCCAAAAAGCCAACACAGTTCTAGGCTGCATAAGCAGAGGGAATCAAAATCATGTGAAATGTTAATATCATTTTATAATGCCTTGGTAAGGCCACACTTGGAATACAGCATCCAGTTTTGGTCGCCATGATGTAAAAAAGATGTGGAGACTCTAGAAAGAGTGCAGAGAAGAGCAACAAAGATGATTAGGGAACTGGAGGCTAAAACATGTATAAAATGGTTTCAGGAATTGGGTGTGTCTAGTTTAATGAAAAGAAGGAGTAGGGATGACATGATAACAGTGTTCCAATATCTCAGTGGCTGCCACAATGAAGAGAGAGTCAAGCTATTCTCCAAAGCACCTGAAGGCAGGACAAGAAGCTAATCAAAGTGAAAAGCAACTAGAACTAAATAAAAATTCCTAATAGTGGAACAATCTGCCCCCAGAAGTTGTAAATGCTCCAATATTGGAATACTTTATTAGGAAGAGATCGAATAACCATTTGTCTGAAATGGTATAGGGCAGGGGTGTCAAATTGGCAGACCATAGGCCAGATGCATTACATACAGGCCACACTACCCCAGTCTGGGAAAGGGAAAATTATTGTGAAATGTCACAACAGCAACATGATGTTGTGAGATTGACACCTGTGGTATAGGGTTTCCTGTCTAAGCAAAGAGTTGGACTAGAAGACCTCCAAGGTACCTTCCAACTCTGTTATTCTATTTTATTTCAAATGGCTTATCTACCTTACAGATAATATAATAGAGTATATGCCTCTTTACATAGTAATAATAGGTAAATCATAAAATTGCTGTTTGTGAATGATACCAAATGTATATATAAAATGCAGTGAATAAATGAACAGTAATACTTGCAGAAATGATACGAGAGTGATTCAAAAACATACACTTACATACACAAAAATATATGCTTCATATACTCTTACATGAAAACAGAAGGGAAGTTTATAATTGCCTTGTTGAAGTAATTATGCAAAGAATTGTATTCAACACCCTAGATTCAAGAATTAATAATCTTGTTCCACTCTTTGTTACAAGCATCTTCTACATGCAAATGCTAGCTTTCTAGAAACTCAAGATAGCAGAACTTTTCTAACTCCTTATCACCAGTTTATCTCCAGACTTACCCTCAAATGTAATAGTTAAAATTAATGTGAGTCTCAAATATCATAATTAAAATTAATGTGACTAAAGCAGCCATAGCAGCTAAGGCTCACTTGAGAGTTTGAAAAATGATGACCTTCTATAATGAATAGCAGATAGTAATAATAATAATGTGGATCAAAAGCACTTTTTCCAAATTACTTTCAGAACATGCACAGGTCTACTCATTTGACACAGAACACATACAATGTTTTCAGTGAGTCCTCCAAAAATGTAAGACTGCAAAAGTTTATATGAATTATATGTTAAGAATTCAGAGACCAAATGCTTTGCTCAAGATTGAAGCCTAAGGATTTGGAGCCCTGGTGGTGCAGTGGTTAAAGTGTAGTACTACTCATAGCCTGGAGTTTGATTCTGACAGGGCTCAGGGTTGACTCAGCCTCCTGTCAAGCATAGCAAGATCAGGATGCCCAGACAGTTCAACTGAATATAAAGGTTTAATGCAAGCTTTAGCTCTCTATAAGAATCTGAACTACTGATTGTCAAAGCAAATAAGCACAGTAGATAAGAGTCAACAGAATTCAAAGTGGGCTATACTTAGATCTCTTGTGGACATGAAGTGGCTCAAGACTGATGATGCATTTGACACTTCCCTTGGGCTCAGCCTGGTCATTTCCTACACCTTTCATCCTTCCGAGGTCAGTAAAATGAAGACTCGAATTGTTGGGGGCAATATGCAAACAATATTTCAACATTGTAAATCACCCAGAGAGTGCTATGGGGGAGTATTTAAGCCTAAACTCCATTGCTGTTGCTATTTATCTCATGACTCAGAATACAATGTGGCAGTATTAAGGCCTTCTCAATTAGTGCTGAGAAGACATTATTTGTCATTTTGTTAGATTTCTTGAATTAAACACATCCCTTAAGTACCTTAGAAATTTTTAAAAATTATTATATTTTGTTGTCTCTGTACATTGTGAAACTCTGAGATTGTTATATTATAATTCATTGAATGTATTCTATCAACCTCAGTAGGCACTAAGGACAGCTGTTCTACTTTATGTCAACTTCAAGTCAATAGTTAAAGTGGGTATTAAAATGGTAATGCTTAAAAGAGTAGTGTATTTGGAATCAAATGAGATATTTAAAAACAAAGCTATATTTTTAATGGATAATAAAACTCCAGTGTTAGTGAAGCCTAGTGGGTAGATGGGAAATGAAATATCAGCGAAATGACAGAAATAAGAACATGCACATGCTTATTCTGATATAATTAATGAATTGCATTCAGAAAAGGGCATGCCATTATAGGATTATCCTAATAGCAGGATAGTTTGATTTAATTATAGTTTAAAAGATATTTATTTCCGTGAACAACAGGAAAAAATTTTTCAGTAGAAAAAGGGTTTTTAAAAAGAATTCAATGGTTGTCTTCTGCTTTTTCTGCAGAGACCCTGGAAAATTTTCAAAAAAAGTCTGCAGAAAAATTCCCCATTCCATTTTCCTACCGATCGATCATTCTTTATTTGGGATCGCAGGATACTGGCTCCAGCTCTGTTCTCAGGGGGAGAGAGAGACAGAGAGAGACTTTTGGCTTCATGCAAGGAAAGCAGCGGAAGCAGCAGAAGTATTTCTCTCTCTCCCCCAAACTCTGCCAGAAATGAGTCTCTGTAAGACTTGGCATGCCGCGCAGCCTCTTGGAGCAGGATGCCTTGCAGGGTCCCAAAGAATTTGTGGAAGAGAAAAACTTCTGCTCTTTTTCTTGCACACAGCCAAAAGCAGAAGCAGCAGATTTTCCTGGGGAAATCCTAAAAAAAGGTCTGCAGGAAAATCTCCCACCCCGTTTTCCTACCAATCAATCATTCTTTATTTGGGATCGCAGGATACTGTCTCTCTCTCTCTTCCCCTGAGAACAGATCTGAAAAGCAGGTCAGTGAAGGAATGTGGCTGCCTTGGAGGGGATGGGGGTGCATGAGGGACCTCTGTGTGTGTGTGAGAGAGAGAGAGAGGGAGGGAAGGAGGGAGGGAGAACATCACTGTCAGCCCTCCAAGGTTAGATCGGATCTCTCTCTCTCTCTCCCCCAGTGTCCGTGGTGGAGCTTCAGTGCTTGGCTGGCGGGGAGCCAGGTGAGGTGCGTCACTTGCTCTTTTTGGCTGCGAAAGAAGCAGCCCCAGGGTCAGGCAAGGCATGCAGGGGGAAAAGTAGGACATCCTTCAAAAAGACGGCCTAGCTGTTTTTTTCAGGGGTCAAAAGAAAATAAGGCCCTGCCTTATTTTCTAAGAAACATGGTAGACGGTAAGACAAATGGCGGGGGAGGGAAATCTGCCCCGGGGTGGCTTGCTGACATTGGTGGGAAAGTCAGTCCCATATTCCAGAGCTGCAGTAGTCACAGGACTGGCCCTTTGGTCATCCCAGAGCAGCTCAGCAAGCCACCGTCAGTCAAAATTCATATTAGTGATCTGCGGAATTTAAAATTATGAGTTTCGTGGTCCCTGAGGTCCAAAAGGTTGGTGACCCCTGTCATATAGGATATCTACAGACTTTATAATTTAGAATCTTTTGTTTTGATAGTGTAACATCTTTTGAACATCTCTTGAACTTATTGTCACATGATGTTATGATGTTTGCTAATGGATTTTAGGAAATAATCAGTATTACAGGCTGCTTCCGGTTTTAACTAGAATTACATTATTTACATTCATAGTCAATTTATGTCTTATGACCACAGAGTTCATACAAACAAATGAGGTCTGACAATTAGATCCTGTTCTTATAAACTGTCTGATAGTATATGTAGCATTATTCCAATACTTCATGTAATCTATCATGCTGCAAGACCCTTACAGGTATTCTTCTAAGTCTACAGTATTGGTGTGCATGGGCATGTTTTAGTTTGTTTGCATCATTAAATAGTATATTGTATGAGTGATTTACAGTATGAGTTCAAAAGTTAAAGATAAAAGTAAAGCTTCCTTCCTTCCTTCCTTCCTTCCTTCCTTCCTTCCTTCCTTCCTTCCTTCCTTCCTTCCTTCCTTCCTTCCTTCCTTCCTTATCCTATATTGTCATCACACTATTATTCACTATATTTTCCCACAATCCTAGCTTGGTTTAGATTCTTCCAGTGGTGCTTCTGTCAAAGACGGACCAGAGACCATGATTGTGCATGGCTTTGATCCGTGCTTACCTTGTTGGAAGGGTCCCTATGGGACCAGATCCATCTGACCCACCTCGGAGGGGTGGGGAAAGAAGGGGAGACCACCAGCTGGGTTGAGGGGAGCCACATCTCCCCTCCCTGGCTAGGTATACTCCCCTGGAAGACAGGGATAAGTGGCAGTTTAATGGCTGCCCTGAAGATAGGAAGGTGCCGAGACCTAAGTATGTGCTGGAGTGGTGAAGTGGTGAGCGGCCTGTAACCAGATAAAAGAATTTGAACCTTTTTTCAATAACCCCGAGAAGCAGAAAGAAAGAGCCCTCGCTTAAGATTATGACAGCGGCAAATGGAAAATAATAGGAAAATATAACGTAAACAAAAACTGGATTATAAAAGAACTACAATGAAATTGGAGACTAAATTCGGAATAATGTATAGAATTTGGCATTAATTTGGCATTGGATAAAATGCTGGACTTGCCTGGAATTGATTATATTTAAAAAAGCCAATGGTGGAAATGGTTGAAAATTAATGTTAATATAATTGAAGAGAGAAAAGAAAAGAACTTTGAAAAGTGGAAAGCGATATAGAGCGCCATCTAATGGTTAAAGACTTTTTTCCTTTATGGTTTTATGGAAAATTACTGGTCTTATAAACGTGTGAACGAGTAAAGATATGAGATAAAAGACTATAACATAACCCCAGAAATCTAAAAAAAGGGAGGAGGAACTGTAGCAAGAGGATAAAGGAATGCAATATCTTGGGACTGTTGGGTGTTGACTATGACAAAGAGACAGAAGGGTTAATAAGGGAAATAGAAAAATGGAGACTTTTGGCAAGAATTGCAATAAAAAACTTTGAACTTCAATAACTCAATTTATTTAAAAATGGAAGAAATAAGCAAAGAATTTAAGTCAGAACTGCAAAGTGTGAGAGGGATGCTAAAAAAAAGAATGGAATTACTGGATATACTGGCAAAAAAAATAATGGCGATGCAGTTCTCAGAAGAACAAAGAGGGGAGAGGAGGAGTTAAAGAAAGAGGAAAGCGGCTCAGATGAGCATGGAGAACAAGAGACATTGATTTTAAAGGAACCAAAACTATGACACTGATGACAAAGGTTATAAATAAAAGAGAAAACGCTCCCAGGATTAAACAAAAGAAGAAGAAATTGTACAAGAAACTTCAAAAAAGAGAACAGGAAAGGGCAGGGGGAAAAATGGGTGACTGGCAGATGGAAATAAAAATAATGTTAGAGGAAAAATGGGAGATAAAGAGGAAAGACTGGGAAAACCTAGAAAAGGGAAAGCTGGCTAAAACTAAGAGAAATGACAAGGCCGAGAGATTTAGCGATAAGGAGTAGATATAGTATAAAAGGGGGACACCACACGGGAATGTATTTTGCTTTTTTTTAATTAGAAATTTAGATTGGGGAGATTTGAAGTTTAAAATTTACAGGGAATTATCCTAAGTGTATTATATAACTATATATAAGAAAAGCGAAGGTAGAGTGAGAGACATTAAGAGGGTTCTATTGTTATTAATCCATACATATCCTAAAATATGTAATTGATTATTTAAATGACATTAGGAAAAGAGAGATTATGATTAACTGGGTGAAAATAAGGTATTATAACTAAAAAGTGTGAATTATATAAAATTTATAGATTAAAATTTGTTAAAGGGAAGTAAAAAGGGAAACTTAATCTTCTGTTTTTCTTTTCTTTCTTTGATTTATACAAGAAATAGAAAATATAATTGATTAAATAAAGGCTATGAGAAAATAAAAAATATGATGAATTAGAAGGGATCATATTGGAATGTAAAACATTTATAATGAGAGTACTATATTATAATTAAACTAAATAATTTTTTAATTAAAAAGTTTTTATTTTTATATTTTATACATCTCTTCACGTGAGCAACGTGATTCCAGATTACAACATTTATACATACTTACATTTCCAACTTTCTTATTTAATATCATATCAAATTATTATCCACTCCACTAATCTTCAAATATATTTCCATTTCATATTTCAATTCATTAATTCGATATCTAAATCATTTCCTCACATATATTTCCAATTCTTTATCCCCTATTATTTCCATTTTCAGCTTACCACCTATTTTATTTTGCCTTATACATTATCTTCATTAATTAACTCAAGACCAACATATAATAAAAACTAAAAAAAATTAAAATAAAATTAATGTATTTAGGATCCACATGGTATATTCCTCAATCTACAATATATCTTATATTTATTCCAACACTATTCATACAACCATTTCATATTTTTTTCATTTCCACACAGCCAAATTTTGCCCCTATAATTTAAATAAAGTTTCATTCCCTCACTTTTAATTATAATATAATATTCTCATTATAAAATTCCAATATTTATTTATTTTCTCATATCCTTTGTTTAGTCAATTATAATTTCTATTTCATTTAGGATATAAAAGAATGGATTAATAATAATAAAGCCCTCTTAACATCTCTTAATTCATCTTCACTTTTCTCATAGTTATATAATACTTTTAGGGTAATTTCCAATACATTTTGAATATCAAATCTCCCCATTTTAAATTCCTAATAAAAAGTATCCAAATATATTTCCATGTGGCATCCCCCTTTTATATCATATCTAACCCTTATCTCTAAATATCTCGGCTTTGTCATTTCTCTTGGTTTTAGCTAGCTTTCCCTTTTCTAAATTTTCCCGATCTTTCCTTTTTATTTCCATCTGCCAGTCACACATTTTCTCCCCCATCCTTTCTTGTTCTCTTTTTTGTAGTTTCTTCTTGTAGAATTTCTTCTTCTGTTATTTAATCCTGGGAGCGTTTTCTCTTTATTAATTCTATCATCAGTGTCACAGTTTTAGTTCCTTTAATGTCTTTTGGCAATATCTCTTGTTCTCCAGGTTCATCTGAGTCACTTTTTTTTGCCAGTATGTCCAATAATTCCCTTCTTTCTTTCAGCATTCTCTCACAATTTGCAATTCCGACTTAAAGTCTTTGCTTATTTCTTCCATTTTTTTTGTTAATCAGTTGAGTTATTAAAATTTGTTGTGACCTTTTGTTGTGATCTTTGCCAAAAGTTTCCTTTTGTCTTTATTTCCCTTATTGATCCTTCTGTCTCTTTATCACAATCAGCACTCAACAGTCCCAGGAAATTGCATTCATATATCCTCTTAGTACAATTTCTGCCCCCTTTTTAAAGTTTCCGGGGTTCTTGCTATTTTATTGGTCATTTATCTCAGAACAATCATAAGACCAGTGATTTTCCATAAAATTCTGAAGAAAAAGTCTTTAACCATTAAATGGCACTATATCACTTTCCACTTTTCAAAGTTCTTTCCTTTTCTCTTTTCAATTGTATTAACGTTAATTTCCAACCATTTCCACTATTAGCTTTCTTAAAGATAATCAATTCCAGGCAAGTCCAGCATTTTGTCCAATGCCTAATTAATGACAAATTATATATATTATTCCAAATTTAGTCTCTAATTTCATTGTAGCTTTTTATACTCCAATTTTGTTTACCTTATCTTTTCCTCTTATTTTCCATTCACCGCTATGATACTCTTAAGCAAGGGTTCTTTCTTTCTGCTTCTTGGGGTTATTAAGAAAAAATCAAGTTCTTTTGTCTGGTTACACGCAGAGGTGATATTCAGCAGATTCTGATCAGTTCTGAAGAACCATTAGCCGAAATTTTGAGTAGTTCAGAATACCACCTCTGACTGGCCCTACCCCCATCTATTCTCTGCCTCCCAAGTCCCAGCTGATTGACTGGCTCTTCTTTTGTTGCCCTGCACAGGAGAATGGAGCTGGAAATCAGGCTAATGGTATGGGGAGGGAATGGAGATTTTACAGTATCCTTCCCCTGCCATGCCCACCAAACCACGCCCACAGAACTGGTAGTAAAAAAATTGAATCAAATCACTGGTTACACGTCGCTTACACTTCACTGCTCCAGCACAAGCTTAGGTCCCAGCAGCTACCTGTCATCAGGGCAGCCATTAACTGCCATTTCTTGTCTTCCAGGGGAGTAATACCTAGCTAGGGAAGGGAGATGCAGCTCCCCTTGACCCAGCTGGTGTCTCCCCCTCTTCCCCCACCCCTCTGAGGTGGGTCGGATGGTTCCGGTTCCGCAGGGACCCTTCCAACAAGGTAAACACAGATCAAAGCTGCGCACGATCACAGTCTCTGATCCGTCTTCGACAGAAACGCCCCTGGAAGTCGGAGTGGATAATAATTTGATGTGATATTAAATAAGAAAGGTGAAAATGTAATTATGACTATGTATAAATGTTGTAATCTGGAATCACATTGCTCACATGAAGCGATGTGTAAAAAATAAAAGTAAAAAACTTTTATATATATATTTAAAAGATAAAGATAAAAGTAAAGGTTCCTTCCTTCATTCCTTCATTCCTTCCTCCCTCCCTCTCTCCCTTTCCTTCCTTGTTCTATATTGTCATCACACTATTATTCACTATATTTTCCCACAATCCTAGCCTGGTTTAGATGCTTTTTAGATCTTTCCTCTGTAATGCCAGAAGAGGTCAGATAATGTCCTACCTCCTTTTTCCTTTATAATATCAGTGCTTTGAATAATATGTATTACATAGATAAATGTATTACATAAATAATATGTATTACATAAAGATCTTTCTATTTTACTGCTGTGCTATTTCACTGAGTGTCAGGCTACAGAACTTTTTCCTATTCAATCAATGAATGAACTTATTCTTATAAGAACCAAATGTATCAAAAGGAATCCTTTATTGAGATGAGACAATTCATGTAGGAGTTCATAGCAGTGTCTGAGGTCCCTCAGGCATACAGTGATAGATAAGGGAGTTTAGAACCCCTCCCCTTATCTCAATGTTTATTTAGGGAAACAAAAGCCAATATGTTAATTCCCTTCCCAGCCCTTCTGTAGGAACGATCTTTCTCAGAGTTTCCCAGGGCATACCTAATTCCCCCCCAACCCCTTTTTAGAATGGACTGTTTTTTGGAGATTCCCCAGAACACTTCACTGTGGAGTTTTTATGATCTTCTCATCTCCTGGCTGTGCCTCTCAGAGGTGTTAAGTTCTGGCCATCTGGCTTTTCTCCCTCCATTGTATCATGTGTGGGTATACAAATTCGATATAAGGTTAAATATATTCAGGTTACATCAAGAAAGGATTTCTTTATCAGTTCCCCCCCGCCCTTTTTCTTCTTTCACTGAAGAAATGACAGATACACGGATCTGACACTGAACTAAAAAAAATTACCAGAAACTAGAATATTTAAAACGCAGATAAAAAAACTTTTCACTTACATTCCAATATGGATAGCTATTCTCTGAACCAGTTTGGGAAGCTAGATCCACACTGATATGACAGTTTAATAGTGCAAAAATATTTAAAGAAAATGTTTTCCTTAAAATTACTTAATTAAATTAAGTAATCAGGAAATTACTTCTGCTGATGTTATTTTGCTCATGCCAGCATATATAAATAGAATGTATTAGAAAAGGTGCAGCTGTCTAATGAATTTCTTGACCATTCTCCTATAATAACTTCTGAAATGTTTGGGAATTGCTGCATGAAAACTAATTAAATTATCTTAGTTTGGGGAAATAGACTGCACTAAGGATTATAAAAAAGGAAATGCCAACAGACACAGATAAAAGGCAGGTGAATGAATTTGATGCAATACTATAGAGATCCTTTATTAGAAACCTATTATGAAGGGCATTCTTAGTTCTCTATACAAAGTGAAAAATGTGTTTGTCAAAAGCTCCACAGAAGAGGTAATATGTGCATAAATTTATATTTATAACAGCAAGTATCAATAGTAATAGGAGAAGAGAGAATTCTCTATGATCATATTGAAGTCAAGTTGTCTGCATTTTTTTCCTTTTATGTTAACACAAACTAACACAAGTGTTTTCTTGCTAAAATCTACAAATTAAAAAAAAAATTAAATCTTATTAAATGCATTATTTAGAAAATATTAAGTTAAATAATGAATACCATCAATATTTTGCTGTAGTGGTTAAGGCTTTAGGCTGGAAAGCAGGAAACCATGATTTCTTGATCCGTATTAAGCACAAAACCAACTGGGTGATCTGGGCCAGGCCTT
The DNA here is from genome assembly GCA_023653725.1 of Bungarus multicinctus. Classification (NCBI taxonomy): domain Eukaryota; kingdom Metazoa; phylum Chordata; class Lepidosauria; order Squamata; family Elapidae; genus Bungarus; species Bungarus multicinctus. The sequence continues at coordinate 1,432,285 of CM042851.1, forward strand.
CTCTCTCAGCCCTAGGAAAGATGCATTAGCAAATCACTTCTGAAAACTTTGCCAAGAAAATTGCAGGGATTCATTCTGGTTAGCTTTTGTAGCAGTTTGAAGACAAATAGACATTGCTTCAGGGGTGGGATTCTGCTGGTTTGGACTGGTTCTATATAACCAGTTGTTATGATTCTGCGCAGTTCAGAGAACTGGCAAATCGTGTCCTTGGCTGGCCCTGTCCCCTTCTGCCCGCCCCTCCAATCTAATCGCTGATTGCATTTTCCCACGCCCAGTAACTCCTTAAGGCATTTCTTTTTTCCTCCTCCTGACTAACAGCTGTTCCGATGACCAGCTGTGCCGGGATCCCATTCGCTGTCTTACTGCTTTGCCCAGGAGGCTTTCCTGTGGCTTAGGAGGCTAAAAGGGGTGGAGGGGAAGTGGGGGGTGCTGCAAAAATGCCCCTGGAGGCTTCCCTGAGGCCCAGGGGGCAAAAAGGGGTGGAGGGGGACCGGGTGTGTGTGTGCTGCAAAAATACCCCCAAGGAGGCTTCCCTGAGGCCCAGGAGGCCCAGAAACAGAGCATGGGGGGACTGCATAGCTATTTTTTGCCTTCCTGGGCCCCAGGGAAGCCTTCTGAAAGCAAAAACCCAGGAGGCTTCCCTGAGGCCCAGGAGGCCCAAAAATGGAGCGGGGGGTGCTGTGCGCCCCCCCAGACTCCATTTTTTGCCTTCCTGGGCCCCAGGGAAGACTTCTGGAAGCAAAAACACTCCCCAGGAGGCTTCCATGAGGCCCAGGAAGCAAAAAAAATGGGGTGAGGTTGCTGTAAAAAAATCACATGGCCATGGCCACCTAGCCACAGCCACTGAACCAGTTGTTAAAAATATTGAATCCCACCCCCGCATTACTTGGTCTATAATTACAGTGATTACCAGGAAATGTATTAGATGTACAAACAACAGAAATTCTGTTGATTCTAAACTCAGATTTCTGTTTGCAACTAATTTTATTTCTGCTTCTTTAATTTTCTGTATAAATAGAAAGTTAAATATACACAATGACACAAATAAGGCAATTTAATGTAGTATTTTTTTTGCAAGTGAGCATTATTCTCCAAGTGATATCAGATAAAATTGTTTATATTATCTAAATAACATAACAAAAGTTAAATGTTCAATTGTGATAGAACAAAATTTTGTTCCATCACCTTTCTTATCACTTACTTAGCCAGTTTCATATTGCTTGCTATAAAGCCTCTGATTATAGAGTACATTCAACCATAAGTATGCTAGAAATGAAACTGAATCATGGCTACCTGATGGGATTTATGGTCCCAGTCTTGGCTTGGTCCAAGATAGTGGCAATGGAGGAAGCATTGTTACACCATGGTGAGAAAAGTTGCTATTAAACTAAGATAAAGAAGTAAGAGAAGAGGTGGAGAAGGAAAGATAAGTCATAGAAAAAGAGAGAGAGAAAAAGAGAGGAAAGAGTGGAGAAATTAGGAGGAAATGCCACCAAGGGCGGCAGCCCATAGTGAACTTTGCCTGCTGAGAGAAGCCCAGCTACAACCCAAGAGACCAGAGGCTCATTGAAGTGAAGTGAGCAGAGAGGCAAACTGACTGCAGGCAGCAAAATGAACCTATGGAGAACAAAGAGGCAAGCTAGTGAGCAAGTAGGGCCAGCTGCAGAGCAGAGAGGAGAATCAGCTGTTGAGGGAGAAGTGAACTGACTGAAGGCAGCACAATGACCAGCACAGAATAAAGAGGTGAGCTGGTGAGATAGCAGAGCAGGGAGGAGGAGAGGAGAGGAGACGCAAGCTTACTATGGACAATCTAGGTAGTCTGGTTTGCTGGTGGAAGCAGCATTCTGGCACGACAGACCAGCAAACAGGAGTCATATGGTGGCAGAGCAAAGAGGAACAAAAGTGCAGCAGGGAGGAGAACCAGCAGCAAGAGGAAGCACAACAAACTAGAGCCTGAGAGCAATGCAGAGAGCAGTAGAGAAAGTGACAGTGGAGCAAGGGTGGAATCAGAGGTTGTTGGTGGTGGTAGAGCATTGCAGCACAGTGAACTGGTGACTGCAAATGGCAATGGAACAGTGTGGCAGACCAACAGATGGGGGAGGAGGGCAATAACGCAAACTCAAAAGCAGGGAGAGCTGAATATCCAGTAGTGGCAGGTGAAAAGCAAGTAGGAAGAGAGGATAAAAAGACAACAGTTACAGAACACAACCCTGCAACCCTGAGGAAAAAAAGATTCAGAAAAAGAGACTCAGAACCACCTTTAAAATGGCTGCGTCTTAGCACAGTGAGTAAAATTTGTAGATTTTTAAAATGGAAGGAAAAGGAGGAAAAAAGAAAATTTGCTAAGAAAACTGGACTTTTTAATTGGACAAACATTGGCTATGGATAGGCATTGTAAATTGCTGGAACCATCTATATAAAAAATTGTATTTGCATTTTGGAGAAAATGAGTAAAATCAAATAAGAAATAAGAAAGATAAAGTAAAAACTAATGCAAGAGCATCACCTGCTGTCAAAGGAAGGCACAATATATTCCCAAAACCTGATAAAGGCCTGGCTTTGGAAGACTCAAAGGGAAAATAAGGAAAACTACCATTAAAAAGATCCCTGAGAGTTTCAATATAGACTGGTTTTATTTTTGGATTATCTAGAAGAACAGATTGACTAACTTGGGGATACAAAGACTCCTGGACATTGGACATTGAACTCTTTGCTTGAAAAGTGACTTTGGCTTGAATAAAAGATTGTTGGGTTACTGGACAAAAAGAAATAAAAGAAACAAAACAATGATGAGTGGAATTTGGGAAGAAATTGCATGGGAAATTCAGGATATAAAGAATACTTTGACAAGATCTTGAATAAAATACAGAGCATGGATATAGACCTGGAAATTAGGACACAAATGACAAACAGAAAACAGGATGTCCAGAAAGAGGAGGAGTTAACTGAAAAAGCAGTTGGAAAAATACAACAGACAAAACAACAAATAAAAAAATAAATGGTAAGATGGAGATAAAAATAAAGGTAGAGGGTGGAGTTGGTATCACGGTGGTACAACATGTGATCTTGATCATCCAAGATCACTGTCGATATCTCTGCTGCTGGACGGTCCCACCGGACCTAAACCATCCTGTAGAGATGGTGATTGATAAGGGCATGTCCTGCTGATCCCAGGGACATTGCAAAAGTCCCTGGTTGATCCAGGAAAAGCCCTTTTTGCCAGCAGCGGAGAGGCAGCCATCAAGCTGCTGAAGCTGGGACAGCTCCGGAACTGAAGAGATCGGAAAAAAAGTGTGTTTGGTGAGATGAACTTTTACTTATTGTTTTTTGGAAAGAATACCCTAAAAGACTTAATGTGAAATTAAAAGAGCTTGAGCAGCGAGATTAAGTTAGTGAAACTGAAGGGTTTTTTCCCCTTTTTTATTGGAACTTGGAATTTGGCAAAGCTTCTCAATTTTAAACTGGACTGGTCTTTTTTAATTTTTTATTCTTTTTAACAATTCTCTTGAAAGTCTGCTTTGATTAAGACTCTTCTTTTTGAGATTTACTTCTTTCTCTTTTTTTAAAAAAATATTTTACTTTTTTTCCTGTTCCTGGCTTTGGATACATGAAGGGAAGTGAAAGTGAAGGAAAATAAGTAGCACTGCCATCTAGAAGCTTCCATATATTGTTTTCTTTTCTCTTTTACTTGTTTGTGTATTGGTGTTACACTCAAGGACTCTGAGCTTTGTACTGAAAAAGATAGTGGGGTGAGCATGGCAGATTGTTTATACAGGTGCTCATCTGTGAAACTATAGATAGCCGGAGTTTAGAGTTGAAGTTGAAAGAAAGAAGATTGAAGTGACCTTGAAAATACTGGAACTGGAAAGTCTGAGTTGGTTTACCAAAGAGCCTTGGATATTTAGTGGCAGTGGCTTGCTTTTTATTAGAATTCTATGTTATTTCTTACTTTTTTTTTAACTTCCCCTCTAGTTGGATTTTTATGTTTGGATTTTAGCTTTCTAACCCAGGAACTAGAATATAAATTTTTCTTTTGCTTTTTTTATTAAGAGAAATACATAGACTATCATTTTTAAAAAAATTTCCTCCTTCCCCTTATCCTCTTTTTCTTCAAAAATCCCCCCTCCTTTTATCCTTTTTTCCACATCTTCCCTTTTTTTGCATATCACTGCAACCAATTGGATTAAAGTATACAAGTGCCTGAAGATTTTTCTCCTTTTTTATTTTTTGAAGTGGCAGCTGTTTGCTTTTGCTCTCTGTTTTTTCTTTTTTTTCTTCCTCTTTCTTTTTTTGTAGCTAAGTATTAAAAGATTAGCAGAAAGACAACAGCACCAGCTTCTTCAATACCAATATCCTCCTCTTCACCATCTGGAGGACAACAGTCAATACAGACAATGCTACAACAGAAGAAAGAGGAGGAAGTGACATTGCAGATGATTATGCAAGGAATCCAGAAAATTGAAAAGAGAATAGAGAATATTGAGCAAAGAAATGAAAAGACAGATGAGAAAGTAGAGAATATTCAACAGATGATGATGAAATATGAGGACAGATTTAAGAAAATTGAAGAAGATATACAAAGAGATAAGAAAATTGGAGAGACTGATACTCGATTGAGTGAAGTTGAAAAGGGCAGGAGTGGACCATTAGGATGGGAAATCGATAGATCAGAATTTTACCTGAGATTTCAAAATGTAGAAGAGGAAAAAGGTGAAAACCTTGCTGAAATAATGACAGAAATATTGGCAGAAGCATTAGAGATAACCAAAGAGAAGATGATGGATGGGATGGATGAAGTGCTCTGTGTCTATACAAGATATGCAATGAGAAATAGGTTACCAAGAAAAGTTCATATCAGATTTACTAAGAAAATCATTAAAACACAGATACTGCAAGTGGCAAGAGAGAAAACATTAAAGTACAAAGACAAAGGAATTGTGGTGCTGAAACAGGTACCAAGAGAGAGTAAGAGAGATGAGAAGAGAATATTTTTGATTAAAGAGCTACTTAAAAGAGGAAGTAAATTACAGATGGCTGATACCAGAAGGCCTCTTGTTCACAAGGCAGGAACAAAGACACAGAATTGATACAGTTGAAAAAGCTGAGCTATTCTACTTAGAACATTTTAGAGAAAAGGAAGAAGACACAAGAAAAGAAGAGTCGTTAATTGAATTTCAAGAGGAGTGTATAGCAGTAATTGAAAAAGAAAAAGAAGAAGGTGCAGTAGGTGGTGTACCCAGAGAACAATGAGAACTAAGATCCACTAGAGCAATAAAACCTTCTTAGAAAGCTTAATATGGATGAAAGAAAATTAATTACGATTAACATAAATGGACTTAATTTAGCTACTAAAAGAAGAAAAGTATTTCATAAATTAGAGAAATTAAAGTTTGATATAATTTGCCTACAAGAAGTACATATTAAAAAACAACACAAATATATATTGAAACAAAAAAAAATAGGGAAAAGGGCATTGGTACTTACCTGATACGCCCATTCTCGGTGAGCTGCGACAAGCATCCGTAGGTTGGGAAGTGCTTAATCTCCTTCACAATAGGCTGAGCTTAATTAATAGGACGCTGGCTCCTCCCCCTGTCTGCTGGCCAGCATCCCCAGTTTTTTGATGAAGACGAGGAGGTGAAACCCGCCCACAGGAGGTCAGGCTACTTTAAATGATAATTCAACAACAACTATATCATTGGTTGGAGCAGGAACAAACAGACGGACATTGGGAGGGGATGGATGCTCGTCGCAGCTCACCGAGAATGGGCGTATCAGGTAAGTACCAACGCCCTTTCTCCAGTGAGCTGCTCCGAGCATCCATAGGTTGGGACATACCAAAGCTTGGCTGTCCTACGGGAGGGAGTCCGTCTGATTTGGAACTCCCTCTCTGTCAGAATGGACTTGTTGCAACACCCTCCTGCCAAAGGAGGCCTCAGCGGAGGCAAAAGTATCGATTTTGTAATGCCGAATAAAGGGCGATGGAGAAGCCCATGTAGCTGCCCTACAAATTTCAGTAATAGGCCCACGCTACCGAGGTTGCCGCACTCCTAGTGGAATGTGCGGTGATATCTTTTGGCACCTGTAATGAGCTGGATTCATACGCTTTGACGATTGTGGCTCTCAACCACCTGCCAATAGTCGATGGTGAGACCTTTTGGCCTTGAGTGGAGGGTTGAAAAGACACAAACAAGGCCTCCGTCTTTCGGAAGGAAGCCGTCCGGTGAATGTAGATGTGGATGGCCCTGAGAACGTCCAAGCGGTGCCATTGATGCTCCAGACCCCTAGAAGGGTTGGGACAGAAATTTGGGACAATTAGCTCCTGCGCTCTATGAAAGGACGAGTTTACTTTAGGAGTGAACGTCGGATCGGGTCGAAGCACCACTCTGTCCGCATGGAAAATACAGAGGTCCTTCCGGACCAACAAGGCTGCTATTTCCGAGATGCGTCGGGCTGATGTGACTGCTACTAAAAATACCACCTTGTAGGTGAGATGACAGAGGCTCGTCATTCTGAGGGGTTCAAATGGGCTGCCAGTGAGAGTTGAGAGTACCTTATTGAGATCCCAGGTGGGATAGCGGTGGATCGTGGGAGGACGTAAATTCATTGCGCCCTTCAGGAAACTCTTTATCCTTGGGTGGTGAGAGATAGAAGAAAAACCGGCCCACCTCACCACTGAAGCAATAGCCGCCACTTGTCTCTTCAAGGTGTTTGAGGACAGCCCCCTATCAAGGTCGTCCTGCAGAAATTCCAAAACCTGTGCTGGTGATGCCGAGCATGGATCTATCCTGATGCACCATTTATGGAAAATGGTCCATGTAGCATTGTATATGCGATTTGTGGACGGACGTCTGGCCGCTTGAATGGTAGCAATCACTCGGTCAAAAAAATCTTCTTGAGTTAGATGACGCCACTCAACCTCCAGATGGTTAGTTGTAACCATTGAGGTTCGGGGTGCTGGACCGGTCCCTGCGTAAGGTGAACCTTCCGAGGTGGGATTCTCCAAGGATCGGCTACGGACAGTTTCTTGAGGTCCGCGAACCACGTTCGTCTGGGCCTGTGCGGAGCCAGCAAGATCAACTCTGATCTCTCTTCTAACAGCTTGCAGATTACTTTGGGTATCAGAGGAATTGATGGAAATGCGTAAAGAAGGCCCTGGGGCCATCGACAACGGAGGGCATCGAAGTTCTCCGCCCCTGAGTTGGATACCTCGAAATGAACCTGGCGAGCTGTGCATTTTGGGGGGAAGAGAACAGATCCACCAGCGGGAGACCGAACCTGCAAGCTATCTCCTGGAAGAAGTCCGGATGCAGGCGCCACTCTGACTGGTCGACCGTGGCTCTGCTCAGCCAGTCGACTGTCATGTTTTCTGTCCCGGAAATGTGTTCCATTACGATGGAGCTCAAATTCCTTTCCGCCCAACGGAACAACCTCTCTGATTCTTGCATGAGCAGTCTCGAACGTGTGCCCCCTTGCCTGTTGATGTAGGCCTTGGTTGTGACATTGTCCGTGAGAATGAGAATATGAGCCCTGCGCACATGGGGGAGAAGGTTGCGAAGCGCCAAATGAACCGCTCTGAGCTCCAACCAGTTGATGTTGTGTAGTTGGTCGGATACTGACCAGAGTCCTTGGGTTGATACATTCTGGAAGTGCACACCCCAGCCGGACAGGTTGGCGTCTATAGTGATGATCAGTCTGTGGGGTTCTTTCAGGAGGAAGCCTTTGTTGATAGTCGGAACGGTCCACCAATAAAGAGAGAGACGAACACTTGTCGGGACCAGCACCTTGAGCCTGGAATTGCTTCGCCCTGATCTTTGGTAAGGAAGTAAAAACCATTGTAGCGATCTGGTATGGAACCGAGTCCAAGGAATGATAGAGATGGAGGAGATCATTTTTCCTAATAGCTTGGACAAATCAGCAAGGGGAACTCGTTTCTGAGTTCTGACATTGTGGGCTAAGGAGCGGATGCTTTCCAGTCTCTCAGGAGAGAGGAAAACTCGTCCCTGAACTGTGTCAATTATGGCTCCCAAGTGGGGTAGTCGTGTAGAAGGAACCAAATGGCTCTTTGCCCAATTGATTGAAAAGCCTTGCTGCTGGAGTACCTGGAGAGTTAGTTGCAAATCCAATTCAGCCTGATCAACGGAAGAGGATAACAGTAAAATATCATCCAAATAGCAATGTAGCCGGACGGAGAGACTTCGTAAGTGAGCGGCCACAACAGCCAAGACCTTTGTAAAGGCCCTCGGGGGGGATGATAAACCAAAGGGTAAGGCTACGTACTCAAAATGCCTGTTATTGTAACAAAACCTGAGAAATTTGAAATAAGAAGGCTGAATTGGAATGTGTAGGTATGCTTCTGTCAAGTCTATGGAAGATAAAAAATTTCCTTCCCTTACTCCAAGAAGAATGGACTGCAATGTGTTCATTTTAAATTTGCGATAAACCAAGGAACGGTTCAATCGCTTTAGGTCTAATATAGCCCTCCATCCCCCCGAACTCTTGGGAATGACAAAAAGAAGGGAGTAAAAACCCTGGCCTTGCTGATCTGGAGGAACAGGTTGGATGGCTTTGATTTCAAGAAGATGAGTAATCGCCATCTCCATAAGGTTCCTTTTAATAGGATCTCTGGTGATAGGGCATCTCATAAAAAAATTTGGGGGGGTAGAGGAGAATTCCAGTGCCAGGCCAAATCTAACCGTATCACGGACCCAGGCATCCGATGTAATGGAGTCCCAGCTATCTGCAAACCCTCTCAATCGACCTCCAATGGGGAGGGATTGGCTGCAGCTATCTGGGACGCCTGAACCCTTTTCCTCCAGGCCCCCTGGAGGATCTCCTCCCTGTACTCCGTGGCGGGATCTATCCCCGAAGTCGGGCCCCTCTGGCTGTCGGATCTCCCTAAAGTCTGAAGCCCTTTGAAACCTATTGGTGTACAATCCCCTGTAGACAGGACGAAAGGAACTCCTCCGTAAGGGCTGGAAGGGTCTTGGGTCAGGGCGGCGGAGAAAGGAGGGGAGAATCTTCTTCTTATTCCTTGTTTCAATCAACAAGGGATCCAAAGCAGCGCCAAACAGCTTATTTCCAGAAATTGGGGCAGATGCTAGCTTCCACTTATTTTTGGAATCCGCCTGCCAATTCTTGAGCCATAACAACTGGCGGGCTGCCGTTTGGGAGGCCATGGCACGAGCCGAGAATTTTACCAAGTTGAAGGTGGCATCAGCGGAGAACTCTGCGGCCACCATCAACTTGGCAATATCCTGATGGGCTCTGAGATTGGAGTTGGGAATAGTGTCCTTCAGGTGGCGAAGCCATCTGAGGGAAGTTCTGGTGAAAAAGAAAGCAGCGGTAGCTGCCCTTATCGCCCAGGCATCGGAGAGATGCGCCCTCCTGAGTGGGAGTTTGATTATTTTGTCCTCAGCTCTGAGGGCATCCTCTGATTCCGTGGGGACAGAGAAAGGGGAAGCCAAGGAAATGATGGGGTCATCCACCACTGGAGTGGTGAGATGGTTGGAAAATTCTAGGTCTAGATTGAAAATTTTTTTGTCAAAATTTGTAGGTGGAGGATGTGTTGAGGCAGAGGACCATTGTTTTTGGAGTAAGTCGAAAAACATTTTGGGGACAGGGATAACCTCAACCTCAGTGGAAGGTTGTGAGAAGATGAGGTCATCAACCTGCTCTTGAGGTTCCTGGAGCTGGGTAGGAGGAGGCTTGTCAAGGCGGGCTGTGGCTCTTGCCTTGTAAAGCAGGGATTTAAAGAGTTGGGGGTGGAAGAGTCCCGTGAAGATAGGCTGATCAGGGCGGACCTCTTCATCATCTGACATACCCCCTTCTGGGTTCTCAGCGTCCAGTGGAAGGTTACTGTCTTGCATGGAAATTGAGTCCAGAGAGTCCACACTGAGGTCGTCACAACCCTCAGCAGGAGGAGGAACCTGAGATACTAAGGAATATATTACAATTTATGCTCCAAATGACAACCAAGAAGAATTTTACAGGAAATTACAAGATTTTCAAAATATTGGAAGATGACTATAAGAGATGGAAAAAGAATTAAAGAAGTTCCCACAAAAAAGACATTAAAATTAAATGGACATAACTAAACATAAAATGGGACTAATGGAAAAAAGAGGAATTAGCACAAAAAATTAAAAATGCTACACAGAATTACTTTGAAGATGCAAACAAACCAGGCAGATGGTTAGCCTATAAATTGAGAAAGGAAAGAGAATCAAGAAAGATTAGCCAACTAATAAATGAAGAAGGACATGTTTGCTATGGAAATGAGGAGAAGAAAAAAATTATATAAGATTACTATGGAAAACTGTACTATCAAGAGAATATTCAAGAAGAAAAGGTTAAGCAATATTTACAGAAAACGAAATTACCCCAGATACCCAAAGATATTGAAACAATGCTAGAAGGGAACATAATGATGATGAAATTAACAGAATCCTTTAAAAAACAGAATATTGGAAAAGCACCAGGTCCAGATGGATTGCCAGTGGAATTTTATAAGACTTTCCAGGAAATATTGAATCTTCAGCTATTAGACGTCATGAGTGAAGTTATGTCAAGGAAGAGAATACCCAAAACATGGTCAGAAGCATATATTACACTTATACTGAAGGAAGATACAGACCCACAGAAAGTTAAAAATTATAGACCTATATCCCTATTCAGACTATAAAATTTTTGCTTCAATCTTGGCAGAAAGACTGAAAAGATACTTAAATAATTTTATTCATGCTGATCAAACTGGATTTCTGCCAAAGAGACAAATCAAAGACAATATGAGAATAATTCTGGATACTTTGGAATACTATGAGGCACATCCTGAAAAGCAAATGGCCTTGATGTTTTTAGATGCACAAAAAGCCTTTGACAATATGAGCTGGTGATTCATGTTATTGCAATTGACACAAATGGGCTTTGGCAAAAAATTTATTCAAGCCATTGAAACGATATACCATGAACAAACCGCAAAGGTTATGGTAAATGGAGAACTGACAGACTCTATAGATATAAGAAAAGGAACAAGGCAAGGTTGTCCACTGTTGCCTCTGCTGTTTGTATTAACATTGGAAGTGTTGAACAGGAACATTAGAGAAGAAAAAGAAATAAAAGGAATGAAAATCAAAAGGAAGAGTATAAATTGCAAGCCTTTGCAGATGACCTGGTATTTATATTAGAGGATCCATTGGAAACAGTATCTAAATTAATAGAAAAGATAGAAGAATATGGAAAAGTAGCATGTTTGAAAATAAATAAAGATAAAACAAAGATGTTGAGAAATAATATGTTAGCAAGACGAAAGAAAGAGTTGGAAGATGTTTTAGAAATACAGGTCACAAATAAGGTTAAGTATTTAGGGATATACATTACATCAAGATGTAGCACATTGAAGGAGGATAACTATCTTAAACTCAAACAGCAGATTGAGACAGATTTAACAAAATGGGAAAATTTACAGTGGGCTCTAGCACTTAGATCATTAGAGTTGAGTACTCCAAGATCCTTGACAGGGTGTGGATCATCAACAAGGTCTTGACTATTCAGCCTGTATTTTATTTTCTGATTTTTTTTGCCAATATGTAAGACAAAGCATTTATTTGTTGAGATTTGAAGTTGCCATTTGTTTGACCATTCTGATACATAGTCAAGATTTTTTTGAAGGGTAGCAGTATTGTCTGTGGTATTGAACAGCTTTATATCATCAGCGAATAGAAAACAGTTGTTCTTAATATGATCACATTACGTTCCAAGAGGCTTTGAATTGGGAGAAGATAAAAAGGAACGAACAGTTAGATATGGTGAGATACTGAATGAAAAGGGTGAATTTAAATCTATGCAAGCATTGGAAGAACAAGGTGTAAAAATGAATTGGTTTTCATATTTCCAAATACAATCTAGATTTGACAAAGATTTAAAACTGAAGGTATTTATGATAAGTTGACTGATTGAGATAAAATTTTGATGGGTATTGATGAAAAGGTAATTAAAAAACTTTATGGACACTTATTAGAATTTAAAATGGAGGAAGAACAAGTTAAAGAAATGATGATAAGCAAACATCGTTTCTTTAACTTGTTCTTCCTCCATTTTAAAATGGGGGGAAAATTTTGGATATGGGATTGATTTAGAGAAATGGCAAAACTTGTGGTCTCAAAATTATAAAATGACAATGTCAACTGCATATAAAAATTTTTTTGTATAAGATGTTTTACAGGTGGCTTCTTCCCCCAACGAGAATCGCAAGAATGTTTAAGAACAAATTGGATAAACGTTGGAAATGTCATCAGATACCTAGTTCATATTACCATATGTGGTGGACATGCTCAGATGCAAAAAGATATTGGACTAAAATCCATGGTTGGAAAAAATGATAAAACAACACATAGACTTTAAACCAGAGATTTTTTTACTGGGAATTATACCGGAAATATATACTAAAGATCTGAAATATTTGATTGTAAATCTTTTAACAGCGGCTAGAATTGTATTTGCTAAGAATTGGAAAAATGAAAAAATACCTATGTAGGAGGAAGTTATTAAGAAAATTATGGACTGTGCTGAAATGAGTAAATTGACATTTGAAATTAGAGAACAAGAAGATAAACAATTTTATATGATATGGGATTTGTTTTATCAATGGTTGGACAAAAAGACATGGTGATGTAATAGACTAGGTAATTTTGTAATAGAAGTTTAATAGATTGATATAAAATATAATATAAACATATTAGATGAAAGTACAATACAAATTTCAAGGTAAAATTTGGAATATCTTGTATAAAATGATGGAATAAATAGTTTAGTCATGGATGATTAATAACTGATAAATATATAAACATATGTTAGTTTGACAATGTGAAAATTGATATAAATTAGGAGTAATGACTACAAAAGGATAGCACAAAATATTTGTGACCAACTGACGCACTGCATGTATATAAAATGGAAGATGGTTTTATGTTTTTATGTTTTGTTTGTCAAAAATAAAAACTTTTTTAAAAAAAGATGGAGAAAAAAATAAAAACAATAATGATTGATGATATAAAACCAAGGGGAGAATATTTTAAGTGAAGTTAAACAGGAATTGGAATTGCAGGGAGCTTCCTTTGGGAGAGAGACAGGGATAAAAGTAGATACCTTGAAAATGAGACAATTGAACTGGGTAGAAAAGGGAGAAATTTCTAGGAGGATGGGCCAAAAAGTGGTAGCATATAGAGGTACATCCAAGAGAGGAATACGGGAGACAAGCTAAGAAACGAATAATCCAAGATTTATTGCAAGTGAGAGATGATGGATTGCAAAAAATGGCTAGAAATTAGAGAAAGGGGGATTAAGGGAATAGAATTTTTACATTATAAGGTGAATTAATAACAAGGGAATTTAGAATTTCAATGAGTAATTTTGAACATGTTATTTAAAAAAAAATTTTTACACAGACATAAACATTACATAAACATAAAACATAAAACCATCTTTCAGTTACATACAGTGTGTTGATTGGTACAAATCTTTTGTGCATAATCTCTATAGTCTTTTCCCTCTGATTTATATTATTCCTCATTATCAATCAACTATATGTATGTATATTGTTGTCACTGTTGATCATTTACTAGACTAACATTCTATCATTTTATGCAAGCTGATCACCATTTTAATTTAACTTACATTATAACATTCATTTCATCATCATTAATCAATTCAATAGTAGTATATCCTTAAATTATTTTATCTCTACAATTCTATTATACTTATGTTATATACAGTAATCTTATAAAATATTTCATTTCCCTGTTTTTTTACCTAACCATTGATAAAATAGATCCCATATCTTATCAAATTGTTTATCTTCTTGCTCTCTGATTTCAAATGTCAATTTACTCATTTCTGCACGGTCCATAATTTTCTTAATAATTTCCTCTTCTATTGGAATTTTCTCATTTTTAGCAAATACAATTCTAGCCGCTGTTAATATATTTACAATCAAGTATATCAATTCTCTACTGTATATTTCAGGTATAATACCCAATAAAAATATCTCTAGTTTGAAATCTATGTGCTTTTTTGTCATTATTTCCAACCATGTGTGGATTTTAGTCCAATATTTTTTAGCCTCAGTACACATCCATCACATATGATAGTATGATCCAGGTATCTGATAACACTTCCAACATTTATCCGACTTGTTCTTAAGCATTCTTGCTATTCTTGCTGGGGGTAAATGCCACCTGTAAAACATCTTATACAAATTATCGTTATATGCTGTGACATTGTCATTTTATAATTTCGAGGTCACAATTTTTGCCATTTCTCTAGATCAATCCCATATCCAAAATTCTTCTCCCAAGCAATCATTGTTTCTTTAAATTGTTCTTCTTCTAGTTTAACCACTAGTAAATATCCATATAATTTTTAATCACCTTTTCATCAGTACCTGTCAAAATTTTATTTAATTCAGTCAATTTATCATAAAAACCTTCTGTTTTAGAATCTTTATCATATCTAGAATGTATTTGCACATATGAAAACCAATTCATCCTTATATCTTGTTCCTCTCATTCTTGCATAGATTTACATTCACCCTTTTCATTCAATATTTTGCCATATCTAACTGTTTGTTCCATTTTGTATATTACTGAATATGTGAATGCTTCAATAGTTGATAACCAGACTGGTATTTTCAGATAATGTTGTCTTTTAATTTTCTCCCATATTAATAATAAAGCCTCTCGTATGTAATGCCTTCTAAAGTACCCATGTGTTTTAGTCCCCTTGTACCATAAGAAGGCATGCCATCCCAACAACACACCATGTCGTTCTAACGTCAGTAATCTAATATTCCTTTATGTTATCCATTCCTTAATCCACATCAATGTTGTCACCTGATAATATAGCTTCCAATTGGGCAAGCCAAACCCTCCTCTTATTTTAGCATCTTGTAATAATTTTAATTTGATTCTCGCCTTCTTTCCCTGCCAAATATATTTCAATACTATTTTATTTAAATCTTCAAAATAGTCTTTCCCTAATTTAATTGGAATTGTCTGGGACAAATATAAAAATCCTTAGTAATATATTCATCTTAATTGTTGATATTCTCCCTATTAGAGATAATTGCAAATTTTCCCATTTTACCAAATCTGTCACAATCTGTTATTTGAGTTTATAGTAATTGTCCTCTTTAAGTGTACCACATCTTGCTGTCAAATATATTCCTAGATACTTAACTTTGTTTGTGACCTGGATCTTCAAAACCTCCGCCAATTCTTTCTTTCATTTTTCAATTATATTCTTCATCAAAATCTTCGTTTTATCTTTATTTATTTTCAAACCTGCCACATATCCATATTCCTCTATCTTTTCTATCAGTTTAGACAATGTTTCTAGTGGATCCTCTAAAATAAAAGCCAGGTCATCTGCAAATGCTTGTAGTTTATATTCTTCCCTCTTAATTTTCATTCCTTTTATTTCTTTATCTTCTCTAATATTTCTATTTAGTGCTTCCAATGTCAACACAAACAACAGAGGTGACAGCAGGCAATCTTGTCTAGTTCCTTTCTTAATATCAATGCTGTCTGTTAACTCACCATTTAATCTTTACCTTTGTTGATTGTTTATGGTAAATAGCTTCTATGGCTTGGATGAATTTCTCACTAAGGCCCATCTGCTTCAATTGTAATAACATAAATCTCCAATTCACATTGTCAAAGGCTTTTTGTGCATCTAAAAATATCAAAGCCATTTGCTTTTCCAGATGTGCTCGTAATATTCCAAAGTGTCCAGAATTATTCTCATATTATCTTTAATTTTTCACTTTGGCAGAAATCCATTTTGATCAGAATGTATACAATTATTCAAATATCTTTTAAGTCTTTCTGCCATTATTGAAGCAAAGATTTTGTAATCTGAGTTTAGCAGGGAAATAGGAGTAATTCTTAATTTGTTGTGGGTTGGCGTCCTCCTTTGGTACAAGTGTGATATATGCCTCTGATGATGATTTAGGTATTTTCATCTTTAACATAACTTCATTCATCACTTCTAGTAATGGGAGATTCAAAGATTCCTGTAATGTCTTATAGAATTCATCTGGTAACCCATCTGGGCCTGGTGTCTTTCCATTGTTTTGTTTTTTTAATGCCTCAGTTAATTCCATCATTGTTATTTTCCCTTCTAACATCATTTCAATGTCCTTAGATATCTGGGGTAAATTTGCTTTCTGCAGGTATTGTTTAATTTTTCTTCCTCTACATTCTCTTGTTCATATAATTTTCCATAATAGTCCTGCATAATTTTTTTCTTCTCTTTATTTCCATAGCAGGTTTTCCCTTGATCAACTATCAATTTCATTATCTTTCTTGATTCTCTCTCCTTTTTCAATTTATATGTCAACCATCTACCTGGTTTATTTGCATCTTCAAAGTAATTCTGTTTAGCACTTCTAAATTTTGGTGCTAATTCTTCTTTTTCCATTAACCCCATTTTGTGTTTAGCTGTGTCCTTTTGAATTTTAATGTCCTTTTTTTGTGGATATTTCTGTAACTCCTTCTCAAGTCTCTTATAGTCCTCCTCTAATGTTTGTAAACATTTGTCTTTTCTATATATTTCTTTTTCTTGTATAGTCTATTATCAATCCTCTAGCATAAGCTTTCATTGTATCCCAAAAATTTTGTACTGAGGTGTCCTCTGTTCTCTTTTTTTTAAAGAAAAACACCAATTCTTTCTCCATTTTCTGTACAAAATCTTTTTCTTTTAATATTGTATTATTTAAAGTCCCTCTAAATCTTTTCCTTTGTCCTTTCCATTAATTTTAATTGGATTATGGTCTGCCCAAGTACTTGTTTCAATATCAATTTCATGCATGTTGGAGATTAATTCCATTGACATCCATATCATATCTATTCTTGACCAAGATGAGTGTCTATTTGAATAAAAAGTGTATTGTCTATTTTTTGCATTCCTTTCTGTCTAAGCATCTTTTTAAGTTTAATTCCTCTGTCATTTTAAAACAGGATTTTGGAAGAATCTTTCTACTTTGCTTTGTTATTTTCTGTTATTTATAATCTAATTTCACATCTTCTATTCCATTGAAATCTCCCTATTATCATAGTCCAATTCAATTATTTTCTTATATAATTTTCTCTAAAATTCTTCTTGACTTCCATTGGGAGTATGAATCCCTATTGAAAGTATTTTAACATTGTTGTCAAATTTCCACCATCAAGATTCTTCCATTGTCATCTGTATAAATTTGTTCAGTTTTAACTGTATCTCTAATATGTAGAACCACTCCCCTTTTCTTGTGTCGTGTCAACGAAGTAAATATTTTCCCTAGTTTCGGCTGTACCAGTATTTGTTCATGTTGCTTTTTAATGTGTACTTCTTGTAGGCAGATTATATCAAGTTTTAATTTCTCTCATTTATGAAATATTTTCCTTCTTTTGGTAGCTGAATTAAGTCCATTTATATTAATTGTAGTCAATTTTTTCTCTTCCATGCTTATACTTTATAAGAAGGATTTACTGCTCTAGTGGATCTCGGTTCTCTTTGTCCTCTGGGTTCCGCTCTGCCTCCTACTGCACCTTCTTCTTTATCACTCACTTCTAAGCATTCCTCTTGGATTCTAATTATTGCCTCTTCTCTTGTTATCTATTCTTCTTTCCCTCTAAAATATTCTGCATAGAATAATTCCGCTTTTTCAGTTGAATCTATTCTGTGTCTTTGTTCTTGCCATGTAAACATAAGACTTTCAGGTATCAGCCACCTATAATTGACACCATTCTTAATTAACATTTTGGTCAAAAACTGATACTCCCTTCTCATCTCTCACACTCTCCTTGGTATTTGTTTCTCCTTGTCTTTCAATGTTTTCTCTCTTGCACTCTGTAATATTTGCCTTTTCATTGCTTTCTTTGTGAATCTTACATGGACTTCTCTTGGTAATTTGTTTCTCATTACATATCTTGTAAAAACTCAAAATACCTCATCTATTCAATCCATCATTTTCTCTTTGGTTATCTCCAATGCATCAGCCAGAATTTCTATCATTATTTCTGCCAGGTTTTCTCCCTTTTCTTCTTCTATATTTTGAAATTTAAGATAAAATTCTGCCCTGTCAATCTCCCACCTCAGCATTCCACTTTTATCTTGTTCAACTACACTCAATCTGCTGTCAATATCTCCAATTTTCTTATCTCTTTGTTCATCCTTTCGTTCAATTTTTTGAAATCTATCCTCATACTTCATCATCGTTTGTTGAATATTCTCAATCTTTTCATCTATTCTTTCTATTCTTTGTTTGATTTTCTCTGCTCTCTGTTCTATTTTTTGAATCCCCTGCATAATCATCTGTAATGTGACTTCCTTGTCTTTCTCTCTTTCCTTCTGCTGTAACATCGTCTGTATTGATCGCTTTCCTCCCAATGGTGAAGAAGTTGGTATTGAAGAACCAGTAGCAGTTATCTTCCTACTCATTTCCAATCAATTGCTGGTCTATCCAATAGTTTAAGATGTTCCAAACACTGGTAAAAAAATCTTCAGGCTCTTCTATACCTTAATCCACTTATATAGAGAAAAATAAAAAATCCCAAACATCAGTGAAAATCTTCAGGTTCTTCTACACCTTAATCCAATTAGATAGAAATTTAGATAAAAATTTTCAGGGTCTTCTATATCTTAATCCAATTAAGTGGATAGAATATGCCAAGAAAAACATTAAGCAATCTCCAAAAAGGAAAAGAAGGGGGGGAAAGTGAGTAAAAATGATGTTTCCCAGATAGAGGGAAATAAAATACCCACTAAAAAAAAAGAAAAAGAAGATACACATTCTTCAAAAAGCACAAAAAAGAAAAAAGAAACACTGGCAGTAATAATTATTTAAAAGTTCCAATTTAATAAAAAGAAAGTTCCATTAAAAAAGCAAGAAAACAATGAAAGGGGGAAAAAACTATTCCCTTACAAAATAAATCACCTAATCATGACAAAATAAAAAATAGAAAAGGATCCAGTCAGAAAGGCTAGGCAGGCACAGATGCCAGCTACAAACAAATAAAAGGGGGGAAAAGTAGAGAAAAGAAAAAAAAAGAAACTTTCTGCCACAAAGTAAAATACTGCTACTATACAATGTCCAAGGCTCTCTTATTAAATTCCAAACAGATTTTGCAAGGCTCTTTTCCAAGATCAGTATAATCTCTTTTCTTTCAACTCCAGACTCCAGCCACAGATAGTATACCAGAAAAGCACCTGTAATAACATTCTTCCATGCTCATCCCACTATCTTGTAAATGCATAAACAAATAGGCTGAAAAGTCCTTGAAGTAAAGTTCCAGTTCTTGTTATTCTCAAAGATACGGAACACACACACACACAAAAAAAAAACCAATGTATTCCAGCCTCTGGGTGGCAGTGTTACTTATTATACTCTACTTTCACTTCCTTCTTTATATCCAGAACAGACAGGGAAAAAAAGTTAAAAAGTCACTTTTCAGAAATAAAATATGTTAAAACTATGCAATAAAGCACTAAAAAAAGAAAGAAAATTCACCCTTTCACAAAAAGTTATTACTTAGCTATAAAAAAGAAGAACCTGTCCAGTTTATAATTAAAACCTATCGGCGTCTATAAGAAAATCCAGAAATAAAAAATTTTTAAAAAAACACTTAATTTGACTTCAGGCTTAATCTCGACGCTTAACCTCTTCTGTCTACACTTTTCATTTTTTCTTTTACCCTCTTAAGGTGTTCTCTTCAAAATTATAATTTAAAAGCATCTCATCAAACCGACACACTTCCTTTCTATTCTTCCATTCCGGAGCTGTCCCAACTTTCAGCAGCTTCAATGGCCGCTTCTCCGCAGCCGGAATAGAGAGCTTCTCCTGGATCAACCAGGGATCTTGCAGTTTCCCTGGGATCAGCAGGATATGCCCTCCTCTACCACCATCTTTACGGGATGGTTCGGGTCCAAATAGACTGTCCAGCTGCGAAGATATTGACAGCGGTCCTGGAGTACCAAGATCGCATGTCGTATTGTCATGACGTCAGCTCCACCCTCCTAATTTTGAGCATGTTATATGGAATAATTAAATAATTGAAGAATATAATCTAACATAAATATGTGTATGATTAATCAATTTATATAAGATTGTTGTAATAAATATGAATATTAACATTTTATTTGAAGAAAAAGGAACGACATCTAGAATTTGGTTGATATAAAAATAACAAAAATAACACATTAATTTTTATTCTTTAAAAACAAAAAATACAAAAATCTCATTTCTATTAACAGTTATTGTGTCATTGTATATACATGTTTCTTATTTTGTGACTATACATTATTTTTATCCTTATCCTTCACCCATTCGTACCACCTCTCCCATGTTGCATCGTATTCTCAATCCTCTTTGCCTTTCAGTTCCATAGTGAATTTATCTAGTTCAGCACAGTCCATTATTTTTTGAATCAAAACTTCATCTGGTGGTATTTTATCATTCTTCCAATTTTGTGCTAACGTGATTCTTGCTGCAGTTAAGATGTGTACAATAAGGTATCTTTTATCTTTATTCAAATTCCCTTTAATCATATCTAATAAAAATGTTTTGGGTTCCAATTTCAATTTATATTTTGTAATCTCAAAAAGCCATCTCTGTATTTTCTTCCAGTATTTTTTGATCTCTATACATTGCCACCACATATGGAAAAACGTTCCTGTCTTTTGTTTGCACTTCCAGAATTCTGGTTTCAAAATTGGATACATTTTCGCCAGTCATGCCGGTGCTAAGTGCCATCTACAAAATATTTTATATTGATTTTCTTTGAATGCCGTCGGCAAAGTCAGCTTTCAATTCTCGGTCCAAGTTTTTTCCCACTCATCCAAATTTATATTATGACCCACATTTTTCGCCCAGGCAATCATTGGTCCCTTAACAATTTCCTCCTCTAGTTCTACCTCCAGTAAATAATTATATGTTCGTGTTATAAATTTTATTTCCTTGCCTGTTAAGATTTGGTCCAATTTTTGTAAATCTTTATCTATCCCTAGCTCCTTTACATCTTTCTTAAATTTAGTTTGGATTTGAAAATATAACCACCAATCTAATATTATCCCTTGTTCTTTTAGTTTTAGTTTAGTTTAGTTTTTAATTCCCCCTACCAATTCTTTATATCTAATCATTTTTTAATGTCCCTCATATTTGGATATAATATAGCTTCCATAGGTGAGATCCAGTTTGGTCTTTTCAAATAATGCTTTTTTAAAATTTTCTCCCATGTTTGTAAAAGTTATCAAATCTATAGAAATAGGAGTGGATCTGATTCTTTTTATCCTATAGAAAGGCATGCTACCCAATTTGGAGATCATGACCTTCTATCACCAAAATTCTTTTATTTTTTTAAGTTTATCCACTCCTTAACCCATAATAAAATTTCTGCTTGATAATATGTTTCTCATTTTGGGAGTCCAAGGCCGCCTCTAGTTCTACTATCTTGTAACGTTTTCAATTTTATTAGTGCTTTTTCCCCATCCATATAAATTTCATTACCGTCCTATCTAATTCCTGAAAAAGTTTCTTATCCAATTTTATAGGTATTGTTTGAAAATAGTATAATAGTTTCGGTAGTATGTTCATTTTTATGGCCGCTATTCAGCCTAATAGTGATATTTGTAATTTTCCCCAGTTGGCCAGATCGATCTTTATTTGTGAAAGTAATTTCATATAATTATCCTCTTTTATGGAGGAGCATCTTCCTGTTAACCAAATTCCTAGGTATTAAGTTTTTTGACACTTTGTAATCCCAATTTCCTTTCCAATTTTTTTTTGACTTTCTATCAAGTTTTTGTTATTACTTTTTTATTATTTACTTATTAATTATTTACTTATTAATCTTTATTAATTTTTAGTGCTGCTACCGCCCCATATTCTTCTAATTCTTGAATTAGATAGGTCCCTGACTCCATTGGATCTTCCACAAAAAATACTAAGTTGTTCGTGAACGCCTGTACTTTATATTCTTTTTTTTTGCTCTTCAGTCCAATTATCTCCTTTCTTTGTCTAATCTGATTTAAAAGCACTTTGATGGTCAAGATAAAAAGCAGAGGTGACATTGGACATCCTTGCCTAACACCTTTCATAATCTTAAAGTTTTCAGTAATCTCCCCATTTATAATTACCCTAGCTTTTTGGTTCGAATAAATTGTGCCAATTATTTTCTTGAATTTAGATCCAAATTCCATATTTTCAACCTGTTGGATCTAGAACTGCCAGCTGAGATTGTCAAAGGCCTTCTGAGCATCCAAGAAAATCAACACTGCCTGCTTTCCCGGGTGGGCCTCATAGTATTCTAATACATTTAGTACTATCCTTATATTATTCCTTATTTATCTAGAAGGTAGAAAGCCATTCTGGTCAATATGAATAAGTTCATTTAATATAATTTTTAGTCTTTCCAACATTATTGTTGTGAATATTTTATAGTCTACATTCAGAAGTGAGATTGGTCTATAATTTTTAATCTGTTTGTGATCTAAATCTTTAGGAATTAGTGAGATATTCACTTCTCTCCATGAATCGGGTGATTTGGCAAAGTCTAATACCTCATTGTACACATCTAACATCACTGGTTCAAGACACTCATAAATACATTTATACAGTTCCACTGGAAGACCATCCGGCCCTGGCGTCTTATTATCTTTCTGCCTTTCAACCACCCTTTTCAATTCCATCACTGTTATTTCTTTATTTAATATCTCTTTCTGTTCCTCTCTAATTTCTGGGAGGACTTTCCTTTTCAAATATTGTTCTACATTCTCAGGGTTTATTCCATCCTCCCTATACAGTTGTTCAAAATACTTTTGTACTATTTTCTTTTTTTCAGTTATTCGATATTCTAATTTTCCATCATCATCCTCCAATTCTTGATTCAACCTTCTTCTTTTTTCTAATCTTAATTTATGGGCTAACCACCTCTCTGGTTTATTTGCATGTTCGAAAAAATTTTGTTTTGCCCTTTTCATCTCTTTAACTCTCTCTTCCTGATTTATAATGTTCAATTTATGCCTAGTAAGAATCATCTCTCTACTCAATTTTTCATCTTGTGGGGTTTTTTTGTAATCTACTTTCTATATCTTTAATCTCCTCCTGTAATTTATTCTGATTTTGCCATCTTTCCTTATTCCTTTTTGCTGTATATGCTGTTACCAGCCCCCTCAAGACTGCCTTTGCTCTATCCCATATATTCTGTAATGATGTTTGCTCCACTGTATTTTCCTTTTTAAAAAATTCCATTTCTTTCTTAATTTTCTCTACAGAATCTTTCTCCTTTAAAATTTGGGGATTAAGTATCCACCTTCTACTCTTCCTTTTGCTTCTTTTCCAAATTATTTTTAATGGGTTATAATCAGCCCATACATTTGTCATAATCTCTATCGTATCTAGTTGGTTTCCTAGATCTGCGTTCATCCACGCCATGTCTAATCTAGACCACGATTTGTGTGGGTTAGAGTAGAACGTGAATTCTTTTGTCCCCAAATTTATTCTCCTCCATTGATCTATCAAATTTAGTTCCTGTGTCATATTGAAAAAGGAACTGGGCAAAATTTTCCTTTTCTTTTTGTTTTTTACATTACTAAAATAATCCTTCTTTATATCTACTACCGCATTAAGGTCTCCCACAATGCATACATTATCTTGTCCCATCTCAACTATTCTCTCATCCTTATAGAATTGACCTTAGTTGTCATTCAGCGCATAAACTATAACTAATAGCATTAGCTTGTACCCTAATTTAGTTCAAGTATCAAAATTCTCCCTTGTGGGTCTACGTATTTTTCTACTGCCTTAATTTCTTTTTTAATATACAGTATACTGCTATCCCTTTCTGTTTTTGATCTGCCAGGGCTACAAATAACCTTCCTAATTTAGGATATTCTAAAGATTTCCAAAATTGTTTTTTAATATGGACTTCTTGCAGGCATAATATTTCTAATTTCTGTTTGGCTAGATAGTATCTGTTTCCTTTTAATGGGTGAATTTAGACCATTTATGTTTAATGATAATAGCTTCGTTTCCGTTTCCATCTTTCTCCTTGTGGGATATTACCTGTCTTCTGTTAATTCTAGTCTCTCTTTGCAGGCGTGTTCTTAATCTTCTTCCTTCTATCTCCTCCTTGTTCTCTCCTTCTTGTTCTAGGCCTTGTTGTTCTAGGCCATGTTGTTCTTCTTGACTTTCTGCTTCTAGCTCCTCTCTGCCGCTACTTTCTTCTTCTATTCCTCCAATCTGCTCATAGAAATCTTGCGCCTTGTCTAAGTTATCTATCCTGATCCTCTTTTCCTGCCATGTTACCAACAAGCCTTCTGGAATTAACTATCAAAACATTATGTTCTTCTGGATAAGTTGTGTTGCCAAAAACTTATAGTCTTTTCTCTGTTTGCGCACCTTCTTGGGAACCTGCTTCAGGGTTTGCACTTCTTTATCTTTATAAACCAACGGTTTGTCTCGCGTTATCTTGTATATTATGTCACTTACTTGTTTCCTGGCAAATTACATGTGGATTTCCCTGGGTAACCTGTTCCGTTGAACATAACTCATTTGAACTCTATAGGCCTCGTCAATTTCTAGCAGGATCTCTCGGGTCTCCCTTTGTAAAGCTGGTGCAAGTAATTCTGCCATAAGCACATTCAGATCTTCATCTCTACTTTCAATGATATTTTGAAACCTCAAGTAATAGACAGCATGGTCCATCTCTAGGTGGATAAATTGTTCTTCTAATCTTTTGTTTATTGTCATCATCCTGTTGTCCATTAATTCCAGTTTATTTTCATTTTGTATTGTTCTAAGTTCCACCTCTTCTAATTTCTGCTCATTCTTCTGCATTGTTTGCTGTATAGTATCAACTTTGTCTTCTAATTTATTAATATTGCCTTTCAATTCCATATGGTTTTGTGAAATATTCTCTTGCATTTTTATCTGTTGTTTTTGCATTTTAAGCATGGTTTCTTGAATGGTCATTAACAAAGCCTGTATTGTTTGTTTTTCTGCCCCTGACATTCCCTCAATTGTCTTTTGACCGGCCGGTGATATACTTGTCAATGTTGGACTAGATGTTGTCTTCTTTGCCGTTCTCCAGGCTGATGTCATGGCACTTGTCTTATTTTCAAGCTGTGCTTATTTCTACCTATTTTATTATCTCCTTTACAATATATTTTAAACTAATCTCTTACTTTCAATTTATTCCTTCTTCTTTTCAAATCTTTTTATTATGATTATATAGAATTAGCACCACTTGTTATTCCTTTCCCTGTTTCAAAGTCAATATCACTATATATCTAACAATATCCTACTCAGACAAAGCCCTCCTGCCTTTCCTTATGCACAAAATATTAAATTTATTCTTTTTAAAAGGGGAAATCTAATTTCCGTTTATATATAATCACCTAGATATAAACTCCCCTTAATCTCTTAATATTGTAATCAAAATTTATTTATCACTATGTTTTCTTAGTTCAATACACAATACTTAATCAAAGTAATTATAACCTCAAATATCACCCCAAAAGAGAAGGAAAGACAAAGAAGCCCCCCTTTTTAGTTCCTTAATTCACATTTAACTTAGAGCAGTAATCCAATAGTCAGGTATTTGTCAGTTGAGAGATCTATATCTGCATGTATCTCTATATATCTTACTCAAACACCCCTTTTCTATTTCTTTCTATACACAATGTATTGTAGTTTCTCCTTTATACAATAACGGAGGGGTCAAGGTTTAGATTCTCTATATTCACAACAATATATATTCTTCTTAAACTCTTAATATCCTACTCTAAGATTATTCATCACTACATTCCTTAACCCAATAGTCCTATTTAGTCAAGATAACTATATCATCAAATTATTTCAAATTAAAGAGGGAGAAAGCCTCCTTTTTGATTTCTTATACCCACAATCACCTTAAGACAATACTTTAATAGACAAATACATTCAAATCGTACAAGTCATACAGATCATGTTAATCATATAAATCAAACTTATATTTCAATATCAGCCTATTTTGTTATCTTTAAAGTTCACAGTTCATACACCTCATTCAAAAATTTCCTTTTCTTTTCTCTCCGATCTCACTGTCTCAGTCCAAACCATTTCCCATTCTCTTCTCTCTTCTGCTTTGTCTTTCTACTACTCCCTCCAAGTCTCTCTCTTTATGACTTCACTCGTACCTTCTCCATTTCTTTCCAGTCCTCCTTCGTCGTCTCTTTCAACCCACTCTCCACCAAATTGTCTTCTTCTCTGCTCCCATTAATGTCCTGCCATCTCCTTCTGCTTGAAAATTGCTCAGTCACTCCTTTCTCCGTGTCTCGCCTTTCTCACCTCCGTCATCCCGACTTTCCTTCTGATCCTTTCAATGTCTCTCCACTTCCACTTCACCTCCTCCTTTCTTCCAAGACTTTCTTTTCTTTCCTTCATATCGCTCTCACGTCCTGATCAGATTTTACTTTCTCCTTCTCCACTCGTCACGTTGGTCTTGTAATCACCCTCTGTCCAAGAAGAAGAGAGAAGTCAATCATCTCTCCCTTATCACCTTATTTTCGCCACCTCCTCCTCTGGCTTCCCTGGATTTTCTTTTTCTCCCACCAGTTCTCATCTTATTCTAATCTCCACCTTTCAGCTTCCTAGAACTATTCACTTCCAACTTATAACCCCTCTCCTTCAGTCTGTTTCCGTTTGTAAAAAGTGCTGAATCACAGCTTTCTCTTACTGTCTCGCTGCCTGTCCTATGGCCTTATCTCCCCTCACTGGAGTTCTTTTTTCCTCGGAAACAAGTTCAAACTTACTTTTGGCAAATCATCACAGTTGCAACTTTGGGATTTTAACTTCAATGACACTTTCTTTTTATAATCTTCTCACTTCCTCCTCATTCACGGTTCAGCCATGGCCTCAGAACACTTTCACTTTGGGTTTTCAGAGTTTCCCTTCTTACCAGCTGGCCATCGCGTTTCGCCTCGCTGTTTTCCGGGCTTCCCCTCTTCTCCACTTGGCTCTCCAGGCTTCTCATGCCCCAAAAGGTCCCCAAAAGTGAAAAAATGGGATCCAGAGACAGAGATCACTCTCCCTTCAACCTTCAACCAAAGCATGACTGCCGGAAGTCTCCTATCTATCCACTCCTTAAGGGAGGGGATTTCAGGTATTTTGCTGGGCAGTTCCAGCATGGGATTGAATTCTTGGCCCATGGCTATCTGAAATGGGGTAAACCCAGTGCTGTTATGGACTGAGTTATTGTATGCTACTTCTGCAAAAGGAAGAAGGTCAGTCCTGTTGATAATTAATAAAGCATCTTAAATATTGTTCTAATATGCTGTTCACTCTCTCCATCGATCTGTCAGTCTGGGGGTTACTTCCTGATGACAACCCCTGGGTGGAGCCTAATAGGTTTAAAAATGCCCACAAAAATTTGGATGTGAACTGAACACTCCTATCTGAGATAATCCATTGAGGGGCTCCATGAAGGTGATAAATGTGGGATCTTTTGGCATGGAATAAAATGAACCTATTTGGAAAAAAGATCAGTTACAACCCAAATGACAGTATTCCCAGCACTTTCAGGAAGTTTCACTATAAAGTCCATAGAGATCTCTCTCCAGGGAGCAGAAGGGTCTGTTACTGTCTGTAAAAGTCCAGGATATTTTCCTTGTCTTCTCTTTGCAGCAGCACAGGTGGGGCAGCTCACAACATAGTTTTCAATATCCTTTTTGAGGGATGGCCACCAAAATTGTCTTTTGATGAGGTGCAGGGTTTTTACAAACCCAAAGTGTCCTGCTATTTTGGAGTCATGGCAGCGTTTCATGAGTTCCATTCTCTAGCTTGCAGGGACATAAAGTTTGTTTTCTACCCAAGCCAGTCCATCTTTAAGTAAAGAAGTGTTTTTGTTAGCCTGGAGCCAGTCATCCTTAGGTAGTGCCTCCTTAAATATTGATGTCGTTGTGTCTTCAGTCAGGGATGATTTTTTGTTCTTTTGTGCCTGGGTGCCAGTTGGGTCGGTTGGATCATCGATTTTATAACCTCAATCTTTTTGCTGCTGTATTGGGGTTTTCTGGACAGTACATCTGCTAGGAAATTCTTTCTCCCAGGAAAATATTTGAGAGTGAAATTAAAACGTTTAAAGTATTGAGCCCACCTTGCTTGTTTTTCGAAGAGTTTCCATGGATTTCTCAGAGCTTCCAGATTTTTGTGATCAGTTCATACTTCAAAGGGGATTTGGTTTCCTTCCAGGAAATGTCTCCATGTAAGCATTGCCCACCGCACAGCATATGCCTCTTTCTCCCATATGGCCCATCTTTGCTCGGCTTCCATCAGTTTCTTGCATGTATAAGTACATGGTTGTAATTGTCCACTTCCATTCTTTTGGAGGAGGACTGTCCCAACTGCAACATCACTGGTGTCTACTTGGATGACAAAAGGTTGTTCGGGATCTGGGTGCTTAAGGACCGGTTCTGCTGAGAATAGATGTTTGAGTTTCTCGAATGCTGCTTGGCATTCCATTGTTCAGATAAGGGATTGCCTTGGTTTGGGTTTCTTTCCCCACTTCGTTTTTAGCAAGTTCGTGATAGGGAGGGCGATGTTTGCAAAAACTGGAATGAATTGGCGATAAAAGTTCGCAAACCACAGGAAGCTTTGCAGTTGTTTGCATGTGTGCAGTGGGTCCCAGTCTAATACATCTTTTACTTTCTGTGGGTCCATTTCTATTTCATCGTGGGATATTCTATACCCCAAATAGTCAATTTTATCTTGGTGGAATTCGCATTTAGAGAGTTTTGCATATAGTTTAGCATCTAAGAGTTTTGTGAGGATTGCACGGAGTAGCTTGATGTGTTCTTCCATCGTTTCCGTGTAGATTAAAATATCATCAAGATACACTAGAATCCCTTTATATAAAAATTCATGAAGGGTTTCATTGATCAATTGCATAAACACTGCAGGCGCTCCTTGCAATCCAAAAGGGAGCACTTTAAATTGATAGCATCCCAATGATGTATTAAAAGCTGTCTTCCACTCATCCCCTTCCTTTATTCTGATGCAGTAATATGCCTCCCATATGTCTAACTTTGAAAAAAAAATTACTTTTGAGAGTTCGGCTAACATGTCCTTCATGAGGGGGAGTGGATACTTATTCTCTATGCAAATGGTGTTTAATTTTTGGTAATTCACACACGGAGCCATCTTTCTTTTCGTGGAATAACATTGGGGCAGCTATTTTTGGTTGGGTGGGTTCGATGAAGACCCTTTTAAGTTTTTATCGATAAATGCTTTGAGTTCTTTCAGTTCTCTGGGAGACAGTACATTTGTGGTTTTGGGAGTTTAGCCCCTGGTACGATTTCGATAGCGCAGTCTGTGGCTCGATGGGGTGGGAGTTCATCACAAGCTTCCTCACTAAATGCTTGGGCCAGATCCTGGTACTCATTGGGGATGTTAATGGGTTCAGCTGACTGTCCAGTCATGGCTGATTCTCTGTTCTCTGTCCCTCTTTATCCTTTCCTCTGAGCTTTTTGCAATTATTATGTCTCTCTAGAATTGTACGGTTCCTTTTCTCACTGTCCTCTCACAGCAGTGGGGTGGAAGATGGAATACAACCGTCGTCATCCTCTCACCACAACGGCAGTCTAGTGTCCTCATCATCTGGCGCCTTTCTCCTGGCCAGGGATAATCAATCAGGAGTGTTAGCGGGTCGGTGGGAGATGATAATAGTCCTGCTAGGAAGGGACGCTGTTAAGGATTTTTGAAGGTTGGGAATTGTACGGTTTCTTTCCTCCAATTTATTTTTGGATTCCATTTCCACACCCATGTGAGACCTAGGACTAGTGGCTCTTCCATTCCTGGGGCTACAATGAATGTGAGCATCTCCCTATGGTTCCCTAATCTTATTTTCAACGGTTCTATGGTTAACCTAGCTGGCTCCCCCCCCCCCCCCCCGCCACTATAGTTCCATCTAATTGGCAGAAAGCGATGGGATTTTCCATTTCTTTCAGTTGGATTCCCAATTTATCTGCAAGGGAGAGATTTATTAGGCATCGGGTGCATCCCGAATCCAGCAACGCTGCAACTTCCTCCCCCTTCCCTCAGCTAGGGATAAACAGTCTCAGGGTAAGGTGATTGGTTCAATTGGATTGCTTACCAGTGGGTCATCTTCCAGACCGCTTTCAGACTGTCTCATGTCCCTTTGGAGCGTTTGGGATTCTTCCTCAGGGTTGGGGGAATCCCAATCCCACTGACTCTCAGGCCAGTCTCCTTTTCTCAAGGGCTGGATGTTCTGGGTTTCCCCCCTGGTGGGTGGTCTAGCTTTCTGGCAGGGGTCTTCAAATGGCATTCTGCTGTGTGGTGTCCCTCCTTTCCACAGTTAAAGCAACCAGACTTTCTTGGAGTCATGGTGCATTGGGGTTTGAAAACTTCCCATTTCCCCAGGGATAGGGATCTTTTCCATGACTTTCCAGTGCGGTACTGGTTTCGAGTCATGTCTATCTCCACCTCCTCTGCCATCATGTGCCATTCATATAAGAGGCTTGGTGCCCCATGGGCCAGGCAGGTAGATATAGGTCATCATTTAGACCATCTTTGAACCAACAGACTAAGATATCCTCTGGCCAGTCTACCCGGCCGGCCAGGTCACAAAATTCCTTGGTATATTCTGCTACCGGGTGACAGCCTTGTTTTACAACTCTAATGTGGTCACGTGCTTTTCTATCAGCGAGGAAGTCCTCGAAATGGTGGTGTAAGGCCATCATAAAGCAATCAAGGTTTCTTAATTCTGGGGCGTTGACATTGTGGAGTATCAGCATCTATCTGGCTGCTGCCCCTTCAAGGGCCAGGGTGATGACTCGTACTCGGAACCCCCGGGTTGGGAAATCCCGCCCATATTCTTGCATGTAGGTGAGCACTTGCACCAAGAAAAATCCCAGTTTCTGGGGTCTTCATCAAATTTTACGCCCAAGGGTGGGATCTTCCTCTGCAGTTGTATGTCTCTGGGTTGGCCAGGGTTAATCCCCTGATCCAGGGTGTTTAAGGGTCGGGTACCTGGTATGGCTGCTAGTTCTTTGGCTTGTCCCTCTGCCCGCTCAATCTCCACTGGATCCGGGGTGGCGGCTCGGGTTCTCTCACTTTCTGGTTCCCTCGCTCTCCTGTGCTGTCATCCTGGTGCTTTTCCCTGATTGAGTTGTGTAGTCAGAAAAAAACTATCCTGTAATCTGCAACTCTTACACTGCAAAAACATATAGACTACACAACTCGATCAGGGCAAAACAATAGACACAATCTACATAGACTTCTGTAAAGCCTTTGATTCAGTGGTACACAACAAACTACTCCTAAAACTAAAATCTTATGGTATCTTTGGACAACTGCATAACTGGACAGAAGCATTCCTGTCAAACAGACAACAAATGGTCAAAATTGGGAGTGTCCTATCAAATTCTGTATCTGTCAATAGTGGTGTCCCCCAAGGCGGTGTTCTAGGAGCAGCTCTCTTCATACGCTACATAAATGACCTCTGTGATCATATTAAGAGCAACTGCGTTCTCTTCGCTGATGATGTAAAGCTGTTCAATACCACAGACAATACTGCTACCCTTCAAAAAGATCTTGACTATGTATCAGAATGGTCAAACAAATGGCAACTTCAAATCTCAACAAATAAATACTATCTTACATATTGGCAAAAAAAATCAGAAAATAAAATACAAGCTGAATAGTCAAGACCTTGTTGATGATCCAAGCTCTGTAAAGGACCTTGGAATACTCATCTCTAATGATCTAAGTGCTAGAGTCCACTGTAACTACAAAGCCAAAAAGGCATTAAGAGTTGTTAACCTAATCCTACATAGCTTTTTCTCTGGTAATATCACACTACTAACAAGAGCATATAAAACATTTGCTAGACCAATACTCGAATATAGCTGATCAGTCTGGAACCCACATTACGTATCTAATATTAGCACAGTTGAAAAAGTCCAGAAATATTTCACAAGAAGAGTTCTCCACTCTTCTACTCATTGCAGAATACCTTATGCCACCAGACTTGAAATTCTAGACCTAGAAAACCTTGAATTACATCATCTTCGGTCTGATCTAAGTATGGTATATAAAATCATACATTGCAATGACTTACCTGTCAATGAATACTTCAGCTTCAACCATAACAACACAAGAGCACACAATAGATACAAACTCAGGGTTAACCGCACCAATCTTGATTGCAGGAAATACGACTTCAGCAACAGAGTGGTCAATGTCTGGAATACTCTACCTGACTCTGGTTTCTTCCCCAAACCCCAAAAACTTCAACCTTAGACTGTCTACTATTGTCCTCACCCCTTTCCTAAGAGGTCTGTAGGGGGCGTGCATAAGCACACCAACATGCCTTCTGTCCCTGTCCTATTGTTTCTTTTATTTTTCTTATATGTACCCATTTCATGTATTCATAACTATGTATATATTTATACCTATTATCTTGTAAGCGATTGACAAATCAAATAAATTCCAAATTCTAAAATGTCTTCTAAAATATCCCTGTGTTTTAGTTCCCTTATATCAGAGGAAAGCATGCCATCCCAATAGCAAGTCATGCTGTTCTAAAGTCAATAGTCTACTGTTCCTTAATGTTATCCATTCCTTTATAATGTTATCCATTCCTTTATTCATAACTATGTATATGCTTATACCTATTATCTTGTAAGCGATTGACAAATCAAATAAATAAATATATAAATATGTTTTTGCAGTGTAAGAGTTGCAGATTACATGATAGTTTTTTCCTCATCTGACTCTGCAGCTATCTCTGGTGACAGCCTACAGACCACAACAAGGAGGTTGAGTTGTACTATATGTAAAAGACTACATTGCTACAGAAATGCATGAAATCAAAGACAAAAACCTCCTAGAATGCATAAGGGTCAATACAAAAGAAAAAAGAATGACATTGTGATGAGTATATACTCAGGCCATACAACCAAGCAGAAAAAATAGGTGTACTTTTTTTTAACCAATTAACAAATATATGTAGGAAACACACTACAATAGTAATGGGGGACTTCAATTACCCTGACATCTGTTTTTATGTTGTAAATAATTTATGTAAATTACAAATAAGCAGCATAAACAGATACTGCTTCTTTCATTTATATATAGTTAATAGTTAATCTGCATACTGTTGAAGTCTATCAAACCAGATACAGATTATTTTCTTGTAATAATATTTTCAAATATTTGTTTAACTGGGACTATCAAGAAAAAAAAAACTATCTAGTTTGATAGACTTCAGAAGTATGCAGATTAACTATTAACTATATAAATGAAAGAAGCATTATCTGTTTATGCTGCTTATTTGTAATTTATATAAATTATTTACAACATAAAAATAGAACACTTCTCATCCAATGGTTGAAATCATGATGAATTTTCATTCTATGTCATTCATATAACTAGAATTCTTGTAAATAAAGCTTCATTCAGGATTTTAATCAAATATTTTCTTCTCCATTTGAAAGTTTTGATTGTAATGTTTGTAAATTGTAGTAGCAATAATAGTTGTAACTATCTATGGAAGTAGTCATTATTTTTTTCTGATTTTTGCACTTCATCTCCTCTCCATCCAGTTGTCCATTGATGAGCGTATCAGGCAGCTGCATGAGGCC
This sequence comes from Bungarus multicinctus, assembly GCA_023653725.1. Taxonomy (NCBI): domain Eukaryota; kingdom Metazoa; phylum Chordata; class Lepidosauria; order Squamata; family Elapidae; genus Bungarus; species Bungarus multicinctus. The sequence goes on from CM042851.1 coordinate 1,465,957, forward strand.
CACCGAGATTTTGGCCCCACTTCTCAGCACTTTCTTTCCAGTAAGTAATATCATTTCTGTTGTTGCTGCTGCTGCTAACTTACACAGTGATCCTTATATTTTGAAAAGCCTACCACAGATAAGATGTTGTGTTGCTTCTATTGTACGTATTCTATTAAGTGTTGTACAATTCAGCAATTCAGATTTGTTTTAAGTTGAAGCACTGTACATTTAAGCTCTTCCTGTCATGTGCTAATGCTGGTTGGACTCAAAGCCACCTTAACAATACTACAAGCTAGCATAGCCACACACACACACACACACACACACACACACCCATTGGATAATTTCTCTGCTGCTGTGTTGTCACAACTTTCCACAGGAGCTTAAAAATGACATTTGCCTTCCATTTTGTGATTTCATTCACTGAATAGTAAGGTATATGTGCACATTGCTCCATAAACACACAATTATATATATTATAAAATTTATATAGACAAAGCTAAAAAATAAAAATGTACGCATGCAGACAGAATAATGAACTTTAAAATCAACATTTCTTTATGAAGCAATTTCATGCTTATTCAATGAATTCTGTTTCAGCTAACATTACAGAAATTCTTCATTTATGGTTCTGGTAGTGCAGTATATTTGGCTGATATGCAGAATATCATGCTTTGAAACCCAGATAATTTTTTCAATTACTATTTTTTCTTTAACTAAGTTTGTTTTTCTTGTGATAAAAACCACCTTAAGTGACTGGATAATGATAAAACCAGTACATTTGTTTTTAAAAAGCCCAGTGGAATATGTAAGTTGGGAAAACAAAAACATTCGGCAAGGTTTTGAAGCAGTGATTCTTTGCATATCTGGCAAATGTTTATGCATTCTGCTACCAGGATATCATTGTTAACAGTTACTGCAGACTGGTAAATCAATCCAGATGGAAGATAAATCCTAACTCTGTGGCAATAGTCAACTGAAGAGGAAAGATTTGCCTGGAAAAAACTAAATGTGGCAGACAAACTGTACAATGATATTTGAGCAAGAAGAAACTGAAACATACTATCAAAAAAAGGGAGTCACAAGCAGAAGTCACATTCATAGTAAGTTGGAAATTACTAAAATACAGGATCATCTGGTCCTGCCCTACAATAATCTTTGGTGGCCCATACTCATGAGTTGACAACATGGCAGTAAGGCTATGTCTTTTAACTCAAAATATTATACAATTAAATGGAGAAAGAAAGTACCCTACACATGCATGAATCTTCCTATCCAATCACTCATCCACCCACCCCAGCACACACACCAGGTATGGGGGATATAAGGAAAACTTTTAACTTATTAAGAACCCACAGACCAACAATGTCCAGTGACAAAAAAAAATGATGCTGGCTTCCGGTTTGGGCTTCTTTGGTGACGGACCAAAATCCGCGATCATATGTGGTTTTGATCCATGCTCGCCACTGGAGCACCCTGATCCTTTGGATACAGGGCTGAAGCCACCCCTGGCAAAGAGCGGGGAGACTGCCAGCTGAGTTGAGGGGAGCCTCATCTCTCCTCCTCGACTGTTCTTTACTCCCTTTCCCAAAGGCGGTTGCAGCGGTGGTCAGAAATGGCCACCTCAAAGAGGAACCTGATCAGACAAGATTGAGCAGGAGAAAGACAAAGAGGAGAGCTTGATAGACTGGGCTAAGCAGAGATAACATCTATGCAAGGTATCCTGGAATTTAAATTACAAAGAGTGTTACTCCTAAAAGATTTTTAAAGCGGCGGAGGAGAGAGGGAAAAGGAAAAAAAATTTTTCTCACACCGATAGCTGCAATTGGCTTTGAATGCTAAAAAGAAGGGATTTAAGCAAGAAATTTGTGTTAATCGACTTTGACACTAACAGGCAATTTTAAGCTGAAATTAAAGTGTCAAAGGGAACATAAAGACTTTCTGGGTATTCTAAAGCCTTCAAAAGGAGGAAAGTAGAGTTAAAAAGAAAGGGTGGGACTTGGAAACAGCAGAGAGTACCACCTGGAAATAAAAAGAATCAACAGTGGAATTTTAACAAAACTTCCAAAGGATACATTGTAACTGAAACTTTGTTACAAGATAACAAAGCCCCTGGAAAGGGAAAGTGGAAAAAAGAAGCAAGAAGAACCAGTTTTGGATTATTTGGTGATTTTTGGAATTTGGGGTGTTGGATTTCTAGTGGTCTGAACTAAAAGTAATCGGGTGGTTGTTTAAAAGTGCTTAAAATGGCAGTACTCCTCAAGGAACTAAAAATGGAACTTAAAAAATGAAAAAAGAGTCGCAAGAGGGAAGATAATCCTTTGGCTTTGCACTTCAATTCTTAGAAATGGAGATTTTGAACTATGAAAAAAAAAACAAAAAAATGCTTGAAGAACAAGAAGGGCTGGACAAAGAACCAGCCATCTTTAATGGCCAAACAATTCCACGTGGGATAAAATGGGAAAATGGGGGAAAGGGAGTAAAAAACTCAAGATCTGAGGAAACAACTTTAAAAATAAGTAGTTTGAAAAGTAAATATAATACTAGGAAGAAGCAGAAGAGAGGGTTACAGAAAGGAGAATCAGAGAGACAGGGGAACAAAAAGGGTGGTGAGAAAAAGAGGGGAAAGATAAAAAGGAAAAGCAGTTATAAGGGACAGAAACAGGAAATAAAGAAATGGGAAACGTACAAGGATTAAAGGTATTAGCCTATTTAAAAGACATAGAGATAATGGTTAAAATATAAATTGAAAGAGAGGATTCTGCAAGGGTACAAGAGATAGTGTTGTTATACTGGAAATAGTAATGAGCTAGAAAATATGAAACATAGGTGATTAAAGTGAAAGACAAAACTAGTATTGTTATGTAATGGAATGTTTGTTAATAATTAAATGAAATAAAGAGAAAGGGGAAAAAAAAGTAAAACAAGAGGGAATAAGAGAAAGGAATGAAAATATTTTAATTGTTCTTAACGATTTATAAAATATAATTGAAAAGAAATGTAAAAGATTTATAATGAAATCAATATCAGTTGTCAGGATGAATTTGAATAGAATAACCATTTTATTCATTATTGTTACATTTTTTTTTTCTTTTTTTAGAATTTAGTGTGTATTTTTAAGGGAAAGTACCAAGTGGAATTCGGTTGATAAGAGTTATCTGATATAAAATAGATATTAGAAACTGAACATTATAATTGTATAATGTATAAATTAAATGTTAAATGAGATTTGAATGGATAACAACTATAAGATATAACGGTGATACACTGTATTTGGTAATTACAGGGGAAACCTTGCTTTTTAATGCCTGGAAGGGGAGGAAATTTTTTTTTTCTTTTCCCTTTCGGGATGATGATGGAAAAAGAATGTATGAAATTGTAAGCAGGACAGACAAAAGTACAAATATAATGACTAGAAAGATATAGAAATTTAGAAAAAGATATGTAATTGAATTAGAAAGGAATCAGATAATTATAAGTAAGGCTGAGGAAAGGGAAGGGAAAAAATATTGAGAAAATGATAAAATAGTGATATGATATGAAATAGAATATACAGATGAATATGAAATTGAGATTATGTCTGTATGGAGATGTGATAACCTGGAATCATGCTGCTCTCAAAAAAGATATTTTATTTGTATTATGTTTTGTGAAAATCCAAATAAAACTTTTACAAAAAAAAAAAAGAATGATGCTAATGCTATTTTCAGATTGTTCTACTCACTAGAAAACTCATTTCAAGAAAAAAAAGAGGTTGCATGCTAGAAAAGATGTATCTAATTAAACATAAAGATAAAAGTAATTACCTTATTTAGCAGTTAATTTCCAGATACATTATCTATTAAATCTAGGGGTAGGCTTAAAATTTTTTAGAAAGGGGCTCTCTGCCCTCTGCCCACTGGCTGGGTGGGCGTGGCCAACTCAACACCACGTCTACCCAGGATTTTGCTCCTGGTGTTTTCTGTGAGAAATGGGTCTCTCTCCCTCCCTCCCTCTCTTTTCTGCTTTTCTCTCTTTTTCCACCCCCTCTCCCTCTCTTCTTTTTCTTTCTTCCTTTCTTTCCCCCTTCTCTCTCATTTATTTCCCTCTCTCTCATTCTCTCCCTCTCCCCCTTCTCTCTCTCAATTGTTTTATTCCTCTCTCTCATTCTCTCCCTCCGTCATTTTCCCATTTCTCTTTATTTTTCTACCCCTTTTCTCTCTCTCATTTCTCTCCCTCTTTTTTCTTTCTTTCTTTCTTTCTTTCTTTCTTTCTTTCTTTCTTTCTTTCTTTCTTTCTTTCTTTCTTTCTTTCTTTCTTTCTTTCTTTCTTTCTTTTCTTTCTTTTTCTTCCTTCTCTCATTTGTTTCCCTCTCTTTTCCCTCTCTCTCATTTTCTCCCTCCAGCTTCTCCCTCATTTCTGTGTCCCTCTCCCCCTTCTCTCTCTCACATTTGCGACTGGCTGCTTTTTATGATTCTGCATCTTTCACAGGCGGCTCAGTGCCAGCCATGGTCCCCTTCGTGTCGGCTCAGGAAGGGAAGGAGCAGCTACTGCTGCTGCCGCCATCGAATGCAAGAAGGGAAGAGCTGTGGCTCTCCTGTGCAGAGCAGCCAGCTACTCACATGAGTGCACAGTGGCGGTAGTGGGTGGAGGGGTCACCGTTGTTGCCACCGTGATCCCAGCCCAGGAGGGTATCCTGCTTGTGTGTGTGTGTGTGCGCGTGCACGCGCGCACAAAAGATAAAAAGATGAGAGAGAGAAAAGGGGGGAATTCCCTTTTCTCTCTCTCATCTCTCTCCACCCCTCTTGTGCGACAGGAGGTGGGGAGGGGCCAGCCAGGAGTGGGATTTGGAGGTTGACCGAGCCCTGCAGAGCCCTTAGCTATGGGATCACCCAAGCCCCTGCGAGCCCCCAGCAGCCCGCCCCTGATTAAAACCCTTAAAAGGGGGGAAGAGAGTATTTTTATATAAAAAACTCTGGAGGATATTCTTCTATTATTCCATTTTCTATGTGTAAGCACAATAGATTCATATATTGAAGGCATGCATATATCACATTTTGTATAGGTGCATAGGAGAAAATAAAATAAGATCAATGATACTATTTCATAGAAGACAATGGGGAGATTTACCTTTGGTTCCCTGAAGAGGTAGAATTAACATATTGCTTTTAGTCCATAAGGTAAAGAGAACAAACTCCTGAATAAAAAATAAGCAGGAGTTTATATAGATCATTGCAGGAATACATTTTACTCTAAAACCTCTGCTGTAAAAACGTTTATCTCTTATTTTCATTTAGCACAAGTGTTTCTAATTGGTCATATTTGGAGCTCAGCCAAACGTTTATGTCAGTCGATTGTTGACCAGAAGAAATGCAGATAGCCCTTGACTTACAACAACAATTGAGCCTAACATTTCTATTGCTAAGTGAGATAGTTGTTAAGTGAGTTTTGTCCAATTTTATGACATTTCTTGCCATAGTTGTTAAGTGAATCACTGCAATTGTTAACTTAGTAACCCAGCTGTTAAATAAAACTGGCTTCCCCACTGACATTGATTGTCAGAAAGTTATATAAGGTGTATAAGAAAGTTGTATAAGGTTAGCCCCGGGACACAACAACTATCATAAATATGAACCAGTTGCCAAACATTTGAATTTTGGTCATGGGACCATGGAGGTGCTAGAAGAGTTTTAAATGTTAAAAAATGGTCATAAGTCACTTTTGTTAGTGCTGTTGTAATTTTGAACAGTCACTAAATGAAGTTGTAAGTTGACTACCTATATTCCATTTCAAATTATGTTGTTATTTAACAAAGAAATCCACTGGAAATAAATATTTTGTTATTCAAAATGTTATTCTTTAGCAATTTGTAATGATTTTAAAATTATGTTCAGCCAAGATCAAGAAAGTTTATCCATTCAAAAAATATGAAAGGATAAAAGAACAATTAACAATTCTTCAACACAGCATTGAAAGAAAGACACAGTCATAAAAGAAGGTTTGAAATATTTTGAAAGAATATTGAAACAGCTTGAAAGCAGCAAGGCACAGAGTGAAATCAAGCTGTTTGAAAGGTCTATCTTCACCCTAATGTATTACAATTATAGGACAGTAAAGAGCAAAGTTATGGTTAAAGAATTGTATCACAAGAAATAGAAGAAAAGTCTATTGTTTCTTGCTTAACAAACCAATGCTCCAGCTGTGTTCATGTATTTCATGCACGTCTTCTGTGATTTATTGGATCAATTCGTGGTTATTTATCTGGATGACATTTTAATTTACTCAGACTCCCTGCAGGAACACTGGCAACATGTGTTGCAACACTTGGATGATAACCACCTCTTTGCTAAGCGTGAGAAGTGTCAGTTTGCACAAACCACGATCGACTTCTTGGGTCATCATATTTCACCTGCCAGGGTGGAAATGGACCTGGAAAAAGTCGAGTCATTACAGGCATGGGAACCTCCACAGCGGGTTAAGGATGGGCAGCGACTCTTGGGGTTCGCGAACTACTACCACACATTTATTCCCCGCTTTGCTTCCTTGTCTGCTGCCCTTTCTAATCTGCTCAAGAAAGGGGAGAAGTTCCATTGGGATTCTGAGGAGCAGGCAGCTTTCGTTGCACTGAAGGTTGCCTTTGCTTCCGAGCTTATCCTCAAACACCCTGATCCATTCCAGCCGTTTATGGTGGAAACAGATGCTTCCAATGTGGCTGTTGGTGTGGTGCTCCTCCAGGCCTATGGTCCAGCAGGCACCTTGTTCTTTTGCATTTATTATTCTGGGAAGTTGTCGGTTCTGGAGTGCAACTATACAATTTGGGACAAGGACCTATTGGCAGTTAAGGTCGCTTTTGAGACATGGCAGTACCACCTGGAGGGGGCTCGTCACCAGATCGAGGTTCAGAGGGATCATTGCAATTTGGAACACCTACGTACAGCTTGGACATTGAACCAGCTTCAGGTGAGATGGTTGTTCTTTGCCCGATTTGATTTCCGGATGACCTATGTTCCTCTGAAACAGCAGAGGAATCAATGTGCTGATGCACTATCCCAGAAGCCTGAGTATACCCAAAGGGAGGACAAAATCTTGCCCTGGACAGTGATTCCATTGGAACCTGTGAACCTTCGAGTGAGGATTCAGGAAGCGCAGCGACAGGATCCATTTGTGGCAGTTCAGCATCATGAATTGGATGAGAATGGGAGACAAGAGACTTTTTGGGCGTATATTGGGGACTTGTTGCAGTTCCGTGATCACATTTATGTGCCTGTAGGTCCTCTTCGTGGCCTTATCCTATGTCAATGTCATGATAGTCTGGTGGCAGGACACTTTGGGGTGTTCAAAACACTGCACCTCATCTCAAGGACATTTTGGTGCCCAAGACTTAAGCATGATGTGTTGGGATATGTGGCGTCCTGCGGGATCTGTCGACAGGCCAAATATGCTCCTGGTGTGCCCCCTGGTCTCTTTCAGCCATTACCCGTGCTAGAAAGACTTTGGGGGACATTTTCATTGGACTTCATCACTGAATTGCCACCATCGAAAGGTGCCACAACCATTTTGGTGGTGGTGGATATGTTGACTAAAATGGCCCACTTTATTCCATGTGTGGGACTTCCTACAGCCAGGATAACGGCCCAGTTGTTTATCTCCCATGTAATCCGGTTGCATGGGTTACCAGACCGAATAGTATCAGATCGGGGGGTACAATTTACAGCACGTTTCTGGCAGACCCTACTCGCAAAACTGCAGGTTCAGGTGTATCTGTCGTCTGCTCATCACCCCAAAACTAATGGGGGGACAGAGAGAGTGAATGATATTTTGGAGCAGTACCTCTGCTGTTTCAGCAATACTCAACAAGACAATCAGGTGGAAGTGCTGCCAGTGGCAGAATTTACTTACAACAATACTCAACGTGCATCCACCCATGTGTCCCCATTCTTTGCCAACTATGGTTTTCATCAACAACTTTTTCCTTTAGCCCCATCTGACTCCCCAGTTCTGGCAGTGAATACGTTCTTGCAAGAGTTAAAAGCCGTGCACCACATGGTCTGAGACCAATTAGAGAGAGCCATGGAGGACTTCAAACGCTTTGCAAACCGACATCATTGCGATGTTCCACCTTTAGTGGTAGGCAATCAGATTTGGCTATCTACTCAATACTTACCGATGATGCGGCCATCGAAAAAGCTCGATCACCGTTACTTGGGATCTTTTCCAGTCGAGACGGTGATCAATCCTGTGGCTTTTCATCTCTCCCTGAAACAGACCATGCATATCCATCCTGTTTTTCATCGCTCCTTGTTAGTCCCTGTATTGGCCAACAGTCTGCATAGATCAGCTCCATCACTGCCAGGCCCGGTAGCCCCTCAGGGAGAGGCAGAGTACGAAGTGGAATAGCATCCCAGATTCATGCCAGTTGCGGGGCCAATTTCAGTATTTGGTGGCATGGAAAGGTTATGGACCAGAGAACTTCCCCTGGGTTGATGCCACTGATGTTCATGCTCCTCATTTGGTCCATGATTTCCATGCTCAGTTTCCTCAATGTCCTCATCCACCTGGTCCCAGGGGAAGGGGTCCTGCGGGGGGGATACGGTCATGCCCCTGGTGGAGACTGACTCTGAGGGAGAGGAGGAACAGCCAACAGGGAGTGGAAGTGTGACTCCAGAGGTTGTGGAGGAAGCTGGGGAAGAGCAGAGGCTGGCTGAGCACTCAGTGGGACATGGGCATGCAGGGCATGCAGGGAGGAGAGGATCAGGGAAAAATGTGATCTACTTGGGAGGAGAGGGCCATGATCCTCTTCATGGGTTGCAGGTGTGAGATCTGCATAAGAGTTTGGACCTGCCTGCAAACAAACGCTGGAGACAAATGAGTGTTTTTCCTGGATGAGGTTTATCTTGGTTGGCGTTCTTCCAACGGACTGTACCTGGTTATCTTCTGAAGTTTGTAATTATTTATCCTGGTCTGTCATGGAACTTTCTTCAGTGCAGTTTGTTTTTAACTTTATTTATTTCGTTTGGAATGTTATTTTGAAAATTGTTTAATCTTCAACTGTGAACAATTAAACAGTGAAGCCAAGTTGAAGGTATTAAAGGACCTTTATTTACGTTTTGGTTTTTGTTATATTTTTTATACACTCCGGGTCATCACAGGTATCTGTTTACATTTCCAACATTTGGGAGATACATTTTGAAACATCTTTGCCATCCTTGCTGGTGACAAATGCCACCTATAAAACATTTTGTACAGATTTTCGTTATAAGTGATTGACATCGTAAATTTATAATCCTTTCCCAAAATTTTTGCCATTTGTTAAATTCTATGGTGTACCCCAAATTTTTAGACCATACTATCATTGTTCTTTTACCTGTTCTTTTTCCATTTTAAAATTCAATAAGTAGCTATATATATTCTTTTTATTAATTTGTTATCTGTCCCTAAAAATATATGGTCTAGTTAAAAGAAAAGAAAAGAAAAAAAAAGAAAAGGGGGAAAAAGTATTTTCCTTAGGGACAAAAGTTTTCTTCTGATCTTCTTTTAACAATTTGAATTTATAATCCATCTTGGTCCATCAGCTCTTCCATTTATTATAATCTAAAATATCTGGCAAGGTATCTGGTAAATCTAAATGACTGTCCAAATCAATACAAAGAAAAATCCACTCGGGTCCAAAATCAGTCCAAACTATTTGATAATTTCATTTTGCCAAACTTATTTAAATTTGAAAATCTCCTTGGATGGAAGTAAATATTTTCACAGACTATGTCTATATATCCAATAAAAACAATTGCAGGTACAATGTTATTTTCTTCCTTCTTTATCTTTTGTCCTTTATATTTCAACCACAACCATTTGTTCTTTCACTTTAACAGTTAATATTTGTAATCCACCAGGAGCCCCAAATCCACTGTATATCCATGTCAGGCTACAGAACTTTTTCCCATTCAATTAGCAAGAATGAATTTCTGAGAACCAAATGTATCAAAAGGAATCCTTTACTGAGATGAGACAATTTATGTAGGAGTTCAAAGCAGCGTCTGAGGTCCTTCAAGCATACAATAAGGGAGTTTAGAACCCCTCCCCTTATCTTGATGTGTATTTAGTGAAACAAAAGCTAGTATATTAATTCCCCTCCCACCCCTTCTGTAGGAACGATCTTTCTCACAGTTTCCCAAGACATACCTAATTTCCCCCCACCCCCTTTTTAGAACGGACTTTTTTGGAGATTCCCCGGAAACACCTCACTGTAGAATTTTTATAGTCTTCTTATCTCCTGGCTGTGCCTCTCAGAGGTGATGGGTTTCCTCCCCCCATTGTATCATGTGTAGGTTATACAAATTTGATATAAGGTTAAATATATTCAGGTTACATCAAGAAAGGATTTCTTTATCATTCTTCCACTGAAGAAATGACAGATACACGGATCTGACATCCTGCCCTCCTTAAAATACAGATAGGTCTACCTAGGAAAAAAAATCATGCATTACATTTGCAATTCGGGATGGTTTATCAGGGTATTTTAGGTGGAACGTACGTAGTAATGTGGGTGCTTTTACGCGTCGTTTGGTTACCCACTCATTTTCTGAGGAAGGAAGGTGTTTCCAAGCTACTAAATATTGTGTGGATTCACAGTGAGTGTGTGAATCAAGAATATCTTTAATTTCAAAATATTGTTCCCCATGTACCATGATGGGGGTTGGAGGTGTGAGGGGGGAGGTCTGAGGTTTGAAGTGATCTCTGGTTTGAGCAAGCTACAATGAAATACTAGATGAATCTGTCTAAGTGTTTTTGGAAGTCGAAGCTCTACCATCACAGGGTTAATAATTCTGGAGATTGGGAATGGGCCAATGAATTTTGATCCTAATTTCTTAGAAGGTTGTAATGATTTTAAGAATTTTGTGGACAATCCCCAATCTTACCACTGGCCACATGGCTTGTAAGTTATCCATCCAGTCCTTAAGGGAGGGGATTTCAGGTTCTTTGGTGGGTAGTTCCAGCATGGGGTTGAATTCTTGGCCCATGGCTACCTGGAATGGGGTGAACCCTGTGCTACTATGGACTGAGTTATTATATGCTACCTCTGCAAAAGGAAGAAGGTCAGTCCAATTGTCCTGTTGGTAATTAATAAAGCATTTTAAATATTGTTCTAATACGCTGTTCAGTCTCTCCATCAATCTGTCAGTCTGGGGGTGATTTCCTGATGACAACCCCTGGGTGGAGCCTAAAGGTTTAAAAATGCCCACCAAAATTTGAATGTGAACTGAACACTCCTATCTGAGATAATCCGTTGGGGGGCTCCATGAAGGTGATAAATGTGTATTAGGAAAATCTTTACCAATACCTTGGCAGTTGGGATCTTTTGGCATGGAATAAAGTGAACTTGTTTGGAAAAAAGATCAGTTACAACCCAAATGGCAGTATTTCCAGCACTTTCAGGAAGCTCCATTATAAAGTCCATAGAGATCTCTTTCCAGGGAGCAGAAGGGTCTGCTACTGTTTGTAAAAGTCCAGGGTATTTTCTTATCTTCTCTTTGCAGCAGCACAGGTGGGGCAGCTTGCAACATAGTTTTCAATGTCCTTTTTGAGGGACGGCCACCAAAATTGTCTTTTGATGAGGTGCAGGGTTTTTACAAACCCAAAGTGTCCTACTATTTTGGAGTCGTGGCAGCGTTTCATGAGGTCCATTCTCTGGCTTGCAGGGACATAAAGTTTGTTTTCTACCCAAGCCAGTCCATCTTTAAGTAAAGAAGTGTTTTTGTTAGCCTGGAGCCAGTCGTCCTTAGGTAGTGCCTCATTAGATATTGATGTCATTGTGTCTCCAGTCAGGGATGATTTTTTTTTCTCTTGTGCCCAGGTAATTACTTTGGCTGCCAGTTGGGTTGGTTGGATCATCGGTTTTATAACCTCAATCTTTTTGCTGTTGTATTGGGGTTTTCTGGACAGTGCATCTGCTAGGAAATTCTTTCTCCCAGGAAAATATTTGAGAGTGAAATTAAAACATTTAAACTATTGAGCCCACCTTGCTTGTTTTTCTGTGAATTTCCATTGATTTCTGAGAGCTTCCAGATTTTTGTGATCAGTCCATACTTCAAAGGGGATTTGGTTTCCTTCCAGGAAATCTCTCCATGTAAGCATTGCCCACCGCAGAGCATATGCCTCTTTCTCCCATATGGCCCATCTTTGCTTGGTTTCCATCAATTTCTTGGATATATAAACACATGGTTGTAATTGTCCACTTCCATTCTTTTGGAGGAGGACTGTCCCAACTGCAACATCACTGGTGTCTACTTGGATGACAAAAGGTTGTTTGGGATCTGGGTGCTTATTGTGCTGAGAATAGATGTTTGAGTTTCTCGAATGCCGCTTGGCATTCCATTGTCCAGATAAGGGGTTGCCTTGGTTTGGGTTTCTCCCCACCTCCCTTCGTTTTTAGCAAATTCGTGATAGGGAGGGTGATGTTTGCAAAAGCTGGAATAAATTGGCGATAAAAGTTCGCAAACCCCAGGAAGCTTTTCAGTTGTTTGTGGGTGTGTGGTGGATCCCAGTCCATTACAGCTTTTACTTTCTGTGGGTCCATCTCTATTCCTTCGTGGGATATTCTATAACCCAAATAGTCAATTTTTTCTTGGTGGAATTCACATTTAGAGAGTTTTGCATACAGTTCAGCATCTAAGAGTTTTGTGAGGACTACATGGAGTAGCTTGATGTGTTCTTCCATCATTTCCGTGAAGATTAAAATATCATCCAGATACACTAGAAACCCTTTATATAAAAATTCATGAAGGGTTTCATTGATTAATTACATAAACATGGCAGGCGCTCCTTGCAGTCCAAAGGGGAGCACTTTAAATTGGTAGCATCCCAATGGTGTGTTAAAAGCTGTCTCCCACTCATCCCCTTCCTTTATTCTGATGCGGTAATATGTCTCTCGTAGGTCTAACTTTGAATAATATTTTCCTTTCGAGAGGTGGGCTAACATGTCCTTCATGAGGAGGAGTGGATACATATTCTCTGTGCAAATCATGTTTAATTTTTTGTAATTAACACACAAGCATACGGAACCATCTTTCTTTTCGCGGAATAATACTGGGGCAGCTATTTTTGGTCAGGCAGATTCGATGAAGCCCCTTTCTAAGTTTTTATTGATAAATGCTCTGAGTTCTTTCAGTTCTCTGGGAGACATGCAGTACATTTGTGGTTTTGGGAATTTAGCCCCTGGTAGGATTTCAATAGCGCCGTCTGTGGCTCGATGGGGTGGAAGTTCATCACAAGCTTCCTCACTAAATGCTTGGGCCAGATCCTGGTACACATTGGGGATGTTAATGGGTTCAGCCGACTGTCCGGTCATGGCTGATTCTCTGTTCTCTGTCCCTTTCTTTATTCTTTCCTCTGAGCTTTTTGCAAATATTATGTCTCTCTGGAATTTGTTTATTTATTTATTTTTATTTATTAGTTAAATTTATATACCTCCTCCTCTCCCAGAGGGACTCGGGGCAGTGAACAGCTGAAGTAAAAACAGACATATGAAACATATATACAGTATTGCAATATTAAAAATTAAAAGAATTAAATACAATTGGCTCTACTAGAATTTAAAATAGAAAAATTAAGAAAAATTAAAAACCAGATTAAAATTTAAAAACCCCTAGGCTAGTCTGGCTTGCCAAAATAAATAAGTTTTTAATAGATGACGGAAGGTCATGAGATCAGGGATGGCCCTCATCTACGGGGGTAATTCATTCCAGAGAGGGGGTGCTCCCAATGAGAAGGCCCGCATCCTTGGGGTCGCCAGCCCTCCAGGCGGCGGCACCCCGAGGAGGCCGACTCTATGGGAGCGTACCAGTCAGCAGGAGGCCATTAATGGCAGGAGGCGGTCTCGCAAATATCCCGGTCCCAAGCCATGGAGCGCTTTAAAGATAGTAACCAAGACTCTGAAGCACACCCGGAGGGCCACCAATGCAGCTCGGGCAGAAGTGGCGTAACATGGGAGCCCCAAGGAGCCCCTATTACCACCCTCGCGGCTGCATTCTGCACCAGCTGGAGCCTCCGGATGCTCTTCAAAGGCAGCCCCATGTAGAGAGCATTGGCATAGTCTAGGTGGGAGGTCACCAGGGCGGAGATGACCATGCGAAGCGCATCCTGATCCAGAAAGGGCCGCAAATGGTAGATCCTATGGACCTGGCCAAAAGCCCCCCTGGCAACGGTCGCCACGTGGTCTTCCAATGACAGCCGCACATCCAGGAGGACACCCAGATTGCAGGCCCTCTCTGTGGGGGCAAGAGTTTCTCCCCCCCAGCCAGCGATGGAACCAGCTGGCTGTACCGGGGTGCCGGGAAGCACAGCCACAAAGTCTTAGATGGGTTGAGATGAAGCCTGTTCTGCCCCATCCAACACCGCATGGCCTCCAGGCACTGGGTCATCACTTCGACGGCTTCATTGGGGTGGCCCGGGGTAGAGATGTACAGCTGAGTGTCATCAGCATACTGATGGAACTCTACCCCAAAGCCACGGATGATCTCACCCAGTGGCTTCATATAAATGTTGAACAGAAGGGGTGAGAGCACTGACCCCTAAGGCACCCCGCAAACCAGGGGCCTCGGGGCCGACCTCTGTCCCCCTGCCAACACAAATTGCAAGCGGTCAGAGAGGAAGGAGGAGAACCACTGCATAACAGTGCCTCCCACTCCCAACCCCTCCAACCGCCGCAATAAGATACTGTGGTCGACAGTATCGAAAGCCGCCGAGAGATCTAAGAGGACGAGGACAGAGGAATAACCTCTGTCACGGGCCCTCCAGAGATCATCCACCAATGCAACCAATGCCGTCTCCGTGCTGTGTCCGGGCCTGAAGCCCGATTGGTGTGGATCCAAATAGACAGTTTCATCCAAGTGCTGGGGAAACTGTTGTGCCACCACACTCTCAACAACCTTCGCCACAAAACAAAGGTTGGAGACGGGACGATAATTAGATAACAAAGTTGGGTCCAGGCACGGTTTCTTGAGGAGGGGTCTCACCACCGCCTCTTTCAAGGCAGCGGGCAGACATCCCTCACTCAAGGAAGCGTTAATAAAACCCTGAAACCAACCTCGTGTCACCTCCCGGGTGGCCAACACCAGCCAGGAGGGACACGGGTCCAGTAAACATGTGGTAGCATTCAGTCCCCGCAGCAACCTGTCCACGTCTTCGGGGGTCACAGGATCAAACTCCTCCCAAATGACTGCCTCAAATTCCACCCCCGACCCCCCACCCAGAGTTGCCCATTCACAGTCCAACCCATCCCGGATCCGAGCGATTTTATCCACCAGGAAATTCGAAAAGTCCTCAGCCTGTCCCTGCAAGGGGTCCTCCCGCGCTCCCCCTTCCAAGAGGGAGTGGGTCACTCTAAACAGGGCGGCCGGGCAGGTTTCCTGCAGACGCAATAAGGGTGGAAAAGTAAGAATGCCTTGCCACCTTTATCGCCACTAAATAGGATCTTAATATAAGACCGTAATAATGTTCGGTTGGGTCCGGAGCAAGTAGTCCTCCAAAGACTCTCCAGGCGTCTTTTCCGGCGCTTCATCTCCCTCAGCTCCCCGGAGAACCAAGGGGCCGAGTGAGAACGGCGCCAGGTCAAAGGCCGCAAGGGCACGACCCGGTCCAGGGCCCCAGCCGCCAACCTTTCCCAGGTGGCAGCCAGGTCCTCAACCGAGTCGTGTGTTCAAATGTCAGGACATGGCCCAAGCTCCATCAGAAACCTATCTAGATCCATCAGGCGTCTGGGGCGGTACCATCATATTTGGTCCGCCTCCCTGCGATGGGGAGGAGCGGCCTGGAAGTCCAGCCTAAGGATCTGACCATGACAAGGGCTCAACAGAAATGTCCCCAACACCAAGATCATCCTGCCACTGTCCAGAGACAAAAACCAGATCCAGGATGTGACCCCCAGTGTGAGTGGGTTCCCTAATTAATTGGGTCAGGCCCAAGGCTGTCATGGAAGCCAAGAACTCCTGAGCAATCCCCGAGGCCCCACCAGCCGAAGGCAGGTTGAAATCCCCCATGACCATCAGCCTGGGGGTCTCAACTGCCAGACCGGCTATGACCTCGAGGAGCTCAGGCAGAGCCAATGTCACATAGCAGGGAGCCAGGTATGTGATCAATAGGCCCATCTGAACCCCGGAACCACATTTTACAAAAAGGGACTCACATCCGGTCGTCTGAGGAACAGTGGACTCCCTAGGTCCCAGATCCTCCCGAATAATTACTGCAACCCCCCCACCCCTTCCCTGGGCCCTCGGCCAATGAAAAACCTGAAACTCGGCTGGGCACATCTCCACTAGAGGGACACCCCCCTCCTGTCCCAGCCAGGTCTCGGTAATGCCAGCCAGGTCCACACACCCCTCCGTGATAAGATCGTAAACAAGGGGGGCTTTATTAACTATGGACCTGGCATTGCATAGCATCAGCCGGAGGCCCCGATCATTCAAACAACTCAGGGAGCGAGATGTGACCTGGGGGCCGGAGCACACCACCACTTGTAAACAGCGGGGGTGGGCTCCCATAACTTGATAAGACCCCCTGTCAACACCATACCTGCCTCTCCCACCGATCGTAGAGATAGCCCTTTCCTCCCCCTCCCCAGAAGAAACCCCCATCCTCGATTCGACCATCCCCGGTCCCAAGACCTCCTGGTTGCATGCATACCCCGGTCTGGCCTTTCTCCCAGACGGGTTGTCCCCCAAACCCAGTCCAGCCCCCCTCCCTAACCCAATAATAATTTCCCCCTCCCTAACCCCACTAAAAATTTAGACAAAAATTTGAACAATTTAAAAAAAACCTTAAAATCAACATAATTAAAGCCACCAACTGCGCCATGTCTCCTCTCTGGAACCCAAGAACCATCCTCGAGGTGTGACAGGGAAAGGCCCGTGGGCCAAACCTGAGAAAGGGGGGCATTGCTCAGTTCGGCTGCCGAATAGCTAAATTTCATCATTCCATCTCTGGGCGGTAAGGCCTGATGACATAGAAAAGTCCAGAATGTACTGTCCTACAGAAAAGTGATCCTCTACCCCCATGACCCTCTCACGGTCACTGTGGAGCCCCGATGATAATAGGCCCACCATCCTCTCACGATAGTGAGGGACCAAGTCTCAAGGACCTCAAGGTGAAGGTAATAGTTCAGCCCCACTGTCCTCTCACAGCAGTGGGGTGGAAGATGGAATACAACCGTCGTCATCCTCTCACTACAACGGCAGTCTAGTGTCCTCATCATCTGGCGCCTTTCTCCTGGCCAGGGATAATCAATCAGGAGTGTTAGCGGGTCGGTGGGAGATGATAATAGTCCTGCTAGGAAGGGACGCTGTTAAGGATTTTTGAAGGTTGGGAATTGTACGGTTCCTTTCCTCCAATTAATTTTTGGATTCCATTTCCACAGCCATGTGAGACCTAGGACTAGTGGCTCTTCCATTCCTGGGGCTACAATGAATGTGAGCATCTCCCTATGGTTCCCTAATCTTATTTTCAATGGTTCTATGGTTAACCTAGCTGGCTCCCCCCGCCCCCCCCCCCCCCCGCTACAGTTCCATCTAATTGGCAGAAAGCGATGGGATTTTCCATTTCTTTCAGTTGGATTCGGGTAGGCATCGGGTACATCCCGAATCCAGCAACGCTGCAACTTCCTCCCCCTTCCCTCAGCTAGGGATAAACAGTCTCAGAATAAGGTGATTGGTTCAATTGGATTGCTTACCAGCGGGTCATCTTCCAGACCGCTTTCAGACTGTCTCATGTCCCTTTGGAGCGTTTGGGATTCTTCCTCAGGGTTGGGGGGTGATCGGAATCCCACATCCAGTGGGAATCCCAATCCCACTGACTCTCAGGCCAGTCTCCTTTTCTCAAGGGCTGGATGTTCTGGGTTTCCCCCCTGATGGGTGGTCTAGCTTTCTGGCAGGGGTCTTCAAATGGCATTCTGCTGTGTGGTGTCCCTCCTTTCCACAGTTAAAGCAACCAGACTTTCTTGGAGTCATGGTGGATTGGGGTTTGAAAACTTCCCATTTCCCCTGGGGTGGGGATCTTTTCCAAGACTTGCCAGTGTGGTACCAGTTTCGAGTCATGTCTATCTCCGCCTCCTCTGCCATCATATACCTTTTGTGCAAGAGGTTTGGGGCCTCACAGGCCAGGCAAGCAGTGTAGAGGTCATCATTTAGACCATCTTTGAACCAACAGAGTAGGATATCCTCTACCCGGATGGCCAGGTTATGAAAAATCCTCTGTGTACTCTGCTACCGGGTGATGGCCTTGTTTTATGACTCTAATGCAGTCGCGGGCTTTTCTATCGGTGAGGGGGTCCTCAAAGCGGTGGCGTAAGGCTGTCATGAAGCGATCGAGGTTTCTTAATTCTGGGGCGTTGACTCTGTGGAGCGTCACCATCCATCTGGCTGCTGCCCCTTCAAGGGCCAGGGTGATGACTCGTATTCGGAACCCCCGGGTTGGGAAATCCCGCTCATATTCTTGCATGTAGGTGAGCAATTGCGGCAAGAAAAATCCCAGTTTCTGGGGGTCTCCATCATATTTTACACCCAAGGGCGGGATCTTCCTCTGCAGTTGTATGTCTCTGGGTTGGCCAGGGTTAATCCCCTGATCTGGGGCATTTAAGGGTCAGGTACCTGGTATGGCTGCTGGTTCTTCGGCTTGTCTTTCTGCCCACTCAATCTCCACTGGATCCGGGGTGGTGGCTCAGGATCTCTCACTTTCTGGTTCCTTCACTCTCCTGTGTTGTCGTCCTGGTGCATTCCTCAACTCGAGGTTCTCCAGGGCTTCCCTCACGGGGCGATTTATGTACCTTCTCATTCTGTTGTCAGCCGGTGGCTCCTCATCCCATTCTTCCTGATTCGATAGGGCCTCCAGCTCCAATTTCCACCCGGGTTTACGATTGCCCCGGGTAAGGGTTACTCCTCTGGTTCTTCCACCCCAGCTGTCTCTTTTTCCTACACCTATAGACCACCGGGGCTTGGTGGAGGTTTCGCAGGCAGCCTCGCTGCCTTCGATGGGGTGTACCGAGTCAGTATCTGGCTGGGTAATTGTCGACATTTCTCCCCAGCATTCGGCTCGCCCTTGCTCCTTGCTGTATTCAGACATTTTTCTTCTCTTGCAAGATCCCCTTGGTAGAGTGAAAGTTTTTTTTTCTTTTTTTTTTTGGAAAAAAAAATTTCCTCTCCAGGCTGACCTCTATTGCAGATGCTGCTTTATGTCAGGCTACAGAACTTTTTCCCATTCAATTAGCAAGAATGAACTTCTGAGAACCAAATGTATCAAAAGGAATCCTTTATTGAGATGAGGCAATTCATGTAGGAGTTCAAAGCAGTGTCTGAGGTCCCTCAGGCATACAGTGACAGAGGGTGGGATGCCGGGGGCCAATTTTATTAGCACGGTTGTTGGGAGGGGCAGATACGGCGGGGGTAGAGGGCCATATCCGGTTAGGGGATCGCGCTGCCGATATCTTCAAGCGGTAGCGCGCTGCGACCCTCTTCACCCTTCCTGCAGTCCTGGTTGTCCAGAGCCTCAGGCCCTGAATACCCGGCTGTTGCTATGCAATGCCAGGTCCGTTGTCAACAAGGCCCCCCTGATTTGTGATTTGGTGCAGGAGGAGGGCGCGGACTTGGTAGGTGTTACCGAAACCTGGTTGGGCCCAGAGGGCAGTGCCCCTCTGAGAGAGATGTGCCCACCAGGTTTCCTTGCATTTCATCAGCCTAGGTCTCAGGGAAGGGGTGGAGGGGTGGCGGTGCTTATTAAAGAGGTCCTTTGTCCTAGGGAGGCCACTATCCCTCAGACAGCTGGTTGTGAGTCTCTCTTTGTGAAGTGGGGACAAGGGGTTCAGAAGGGCCTTTTGATGGCGTACCTGGCTCCCTGCCACATGTCATCGGCCCTGCCCGGACTCCTTGAGGTGATAGCCGGGCTGGCGGTTGAGACCCCTAGGCTTTTGGTCATGGGGGATTTCAACCTGCCATCGCTCGGTGAAACCTCGGGGGTTGCCCAGGAGTTCATGGCTTCCATGACGGCCATGGACCTGACCCAATTAGTTTCTGCCCCCACTCATATAAGAGGACACACGCTGGACCTGATTTTTGTCTCTGGTCAGTGGTTGAATGACTAATTTCGGGGATTTAGTCATCACACCCTTGTCATGGACAGATCATTCCCTTCTTAAGCTGGACTTCTGTACCGCCACCCTCCACCGCAGGGAGGCGGAGCCATGTAGATGGTTCCGCCCCAGGCACCTGATGGACCCTGAGCGGTTCCAGAGGGAGCTTGGGCCATTTCCTGAGTCTCTGGCTCACAACTCGCCTGGAGACCTGGTAGCCACCTGGGATAGGTTGGCTGCCGGGGCTCTGGACTGAGTTGCGCCTCTGCGACCTCTGACCTGGCACAGATCCCACTTGGCTCCGTGGTTTATGGAGGAGCTGCGGGAGATGAAATGCCGGAAAAGACGTCTAGAGAGCATTTGGAGGGCTAGCCGCACTGAGTCTGACCGGACACAGGTGAGGTCTTATATTAAGACCTACCTTGTGGCGATAGAGGCGGCGAAGCGTTCGCATTTCTCGCCCTTATTGCGTCGGCAGAAAATCGGCCTGCCGCCCTGTTTAGAGTGACCCGCTCTCTGCTTGAACCGAGAGCGCGGGATGACTTCTTGCAGGGTAGGGTAGAGAAGTTTTCCCGATTCCTGCACGACAAAATCGCTCAGATTCGGGACGGGCTGGACTCCAATTGGGTGGTCCCGGGGGAGGTGTCCGGGGCAGGTCTTGAGAATGTTATCTGGGGGGAGTTTGACCCTGTGACCGCTGAGGGTGTGGACAGACTGCTGGGGGGGGGGTTGAATGCCACCACATGTTTGTTGGACCCGTGTCCCTTCTGATTGGTTTCGGCTGCCAGAGAGAAGACATGAGGCTGGCTCCAGGGGATTACCAACGCTTCTTTGAGAGAGGGGTCGTTCCCTACCACCCTGAAAGTGGCGGTGGTGCGGCCTCTCCTCAAGAAGCCTTCCCTGGACCCAGCTGTTTTAAACAACTATCATCCAGTCTCCAACCTTCCTTTTATAGCGAAGGTTGTTGAGAGTGTGGTGGCACGTCAGCTCCCTCAGTACCTGGAGGAAGCAACTTACCTCGATCCGTTCCAATCGGGCTTCAGGGCCCGGGCATAGTACCGAAACAGCATTGGTCGCGTTGGTTGATGATCTCTGGAGGGCCCGTGACAGAGGGTTCTCCTCTGTCCTGGTCCTATTAGATCTCTTGGCGGCTTTTGATACTATCGACCATAGTATCCTATTGCGGCGGTTGGAGGGATTGGGGATTGGGGGAACTGTCTTGCGATGGTTCTCCTCCTTCCTCTCCAACCGCTCGCAATTTGTGTTGGCGGGAGGGGAGAGGTCCACCTCTAGGCCCCTTATCTGTGGGGTGCCTCAGGGGTCGGTCCTCTCCCCTCTCTTGTTCAACATTTATGTGAAGCCTGTTGGGCGAGATCATCCGTGGTCTTGGGGTGCGGTGTCACCTGTACGCAGATGACACCCAATTATTCATCTCCACCCCAGACCACCCCAACGATGCTGTAGAGGCTATGTCCCGGTGCCTGGTGGCTGTGCGGAATTGGATGGGCGGGAACAGGCTTCGGCTCAACCCATCCAAGACCAAGTGGCTGTGGTTTCTGGTGCCCCGATATAGCCAGCTGACACCTTCGCTGGCTATTGGGGGAGAGACTCTGCCCCCTACAGGGAGGGCTCGCAATCTGGGCGTCCTCCTGGATGCACGGCTGTCCTTAGAACATCATATTGCGGCCGTCTCCAGGGGGGCGTTTTATCAGGTTCACCTGATTTACCAGTTGCGGCCCTTCCTGGATCGGGACACCCTGCGCACAGTCACTCATGCCCTTGTCACCTCTCGCCTGGATTACTGTAATGCTCTCTACATGGGGCTCCCTGTGGGGAGCACCCGGAGACTCCAACTGGTGCAAAATGCAGCCGCGCGGGTGATTATGGGGGCGTCACGTAGCTCCCATGTGACGCCTCTCCTGCGCGAGCTGCATTGGTTGCCGGTGGCTTTCCGGGTTTGCTTTAAGGTTCTAGTTTTGACCTTTAAAGCGATCCATGGCATTGGGCCAGGTTACCTGCAGGACCGCATTCTGCCGGTGATCTCCAACAGACCGGTGCGTTCCCACAGGGAGGGCCTTCTCCGGGTGCCGTCGGCCTCTTTGTGTCGTCTGGTGGCCCCCAGGAGTAGGGCTTTCTCTATGGGGGCCCCTGCCCTCTGGAATATTCTGCCACCTGAGATACGCACCAACACGGACGTGAGGGCCTTCAGGCGTGCGTTAAAAACCTGGCTCTTTGAGCAGGCTGGCCTGGGCTGACACGAGTTTTTAACTGTCTCCTTTTAATTTAGATCTTAATTTGGGGTTTTAATATGCCTAGGGGGAGGGTTGTTTTATTTTAACAGCCTATTATTTAATCGCATTTTAACTTTTGTATGGATTGGGGTAGATTTGGCTGTACACCACCCTGAGTCCTTCGGGAGAAGGGCGGTATATAAATGTCAAATAAATAAATAAAAAATAAAATAAGGGAGTTTAGAACCCCTCCCCTTATCTCAATGTATATTTAGTGAAACAAAAGCCAATATGTTAATTCCCCTCCCACCCCTTCTGTAGGAACGATCTTTCTCACAATTTCCCAGGACATAACTAATTTCCCCCCACCCCCTTTTTAGAACGAACTTTTTCCAGAGATTCCCCCGACACATCTCATTGTGGAATTTTTATGATCTTCTCATCTCCTGGCTGTGCCTCTCAGAGGTGATAGGTTCTGGCCATCTGGCTTTTCTCCCTCTATGATATCATGTGTGGGTTATACAAATTCGATATAAGGTTAAATATATTCAGGTTACATCAAGAAAGGATTTCTTTATCATTCTCCCCCCCTTTCTTCTTCCACTGAAGAAATGACAGATACATATATCTGACAATCCAGATATTTGTCACATCAGACAGCTTTCATTTGAAAGATGTATGTGTATGTGTGTGTGTGTGTGTGTGTGTACACACACACACACACACACACACACACACACACATATAAATGTGAAATACCACTCACGTATCATCACAAAATTTCCAGAACCATAAAGCCTACAAACTTGAAATTTGGCAAATAAGTTCCTCTTGGCTTCTAGGTGCTCACTAAGAAAGGATTTTTTGAAATGACCATCAGAGCATTAGTATTTCATATATTATTATTAGTACACTCTAATGCTAAGGAGTTCTACTCCCCCTCCCCACCTGAAAATAAATCTGTTCCAAATGCAAAACACAAGCAGAGGAGAGAAATTTCACTTTCAGATTTAATTTCACAACACCAAGCAGCTTTAGTACAGAACAGTTGAGCTAAGCCACGCCCAGGCTCCTTGCTGTCTCCTTTTTCACACAGCAAATACTGTTTCAGTTTCCAAACAGCCCTCAACTCTATTACACATTGACAAGACACTAGCCAGTTGAATACCGATGGATGCTAGTAAGTAGAGTAAGTGGTGGCATCCTTGTTCTTTATTATTCCTTTTTGCCATGCTGTTATTTTCTTAGTGTTTTCAAAGTAAAGTTTACAAAGTAAATAACAATCCAAAAATACTAAAATATATGTAATAACCTTCAAACAGTAGAAATAGGCAATCTTTTAAAATTGACTCCCTCTCTTTTCTGGATATATCAATAGCTCTGAAATTTAGTTTCCGCTTTTCTTTTGAATCCCTCTATTCCAAACTCCTTATTATTTAAATTGGGATAAATTCCTCAGCAGAAAGTAAGAGAGGTCTCACCCAGCACAGCCATACTGCTCCTTGATTTTTTTCCTTCCTTTCTCTTTCCCAGCTGTCACAGCTTCAGTTCAGCCATAATGGCCGTCTTCTCTCCTGCCCGTTTCAAGGGGCTTTCCCCAAATCTAATGGGAGATTACACTTCTCGTGATCTACGGGAATTCTCCTGTATCTTTGTCACCCCTCCAGGGTGACTTTTGGCCCTTAGAGGCCTCCAGGCAGGCAGAAATCAGATAGGTTCAACAGATTCTGTTCCCCTGTTCCGTTTCACTATGACATCAGCTTCCTTCTCTGTGTGCACTTTTCTTCTGTCATTGGCACTTCTTGTCCTTTATATACTATTTCTCCCCTTGCTTCTTGTCCCACTTCATGTTGAAGTGGTGATCATAAAATTCCATTGCTTTGTCCAATGAGTCTAATCTATATCTTTTTTCATGCCAAGTAACTAATATTCCTTCAGGTACCAGCCATCTGAAATTTACATTGTATTTAATCAACATTGTAGTCAAAAATCGGTATTGTTTCTATAAGTCTCTGACTCTCCTAGGGATCTGTTTCAAGACTACTTTATGTTGCAATGGTTTGTCTTTTGCCTTGTTAAGTATTTTGTCTCACTGATTTTTTCACAAATCTCACATGTATTCTCCTTGCGTAATTAGTGTATATGCTAAAATTTTTGTCTGTTTCTGCTTCCATTTCCTGCTTATCCATCCCTAGCGCCTTTGCCAACAACTTTTTCATTGCATCTGGTAGATCTTCCCCCTTCTCTTCTATATTCTGAAATCTCAGATAGTGAGCTGCTTTTTCTGTTTCCAACATTATCACGGTGCTTTCTAGCTCTTTGTTTGCTCGTGCCAGTTTATAATTTATGTCATCCACTTTTTTGTCTACTTGTTCTGATTTCTCCTCCATTTTCTGATTCCTTTGCTCATTTTTTGTTATTATTTGCTGGAAGTTCTCAATTTTTTCATCCATATTTTGAATTTTTTTCTTTTATCTCTCCCATGTCATTTCTCACTTCCCCTATATCTTTCTTTATCTCATTATGGTTTTTTGTCATGAACTCCTGTAATGACCAAAATATCGCCAGCATTTTCTTTTGGAAAGTACTTGATTTCTCCATCTGTAACATGCTCTCTATTGATCTTTGATTAGATGCACTTGCGGAGGCTGATGATGGTGTAGAAGATGTCTTCTTCCCTATTTTAGTTAAATTTGAGTTGCTTGTCATCTCAACAGCTAATATTAATTCCTTCTTTTTCTTCTTTCCCCTATTTGTAAGCTAGCAACAGGTATACCCACCAATCCTACTAACAGCCAATGGCAAACCAACCAAAAGCTGATCACCAACAGCACCCCGACATTTTGATGTCCCACATGTCATATTAAAAAAAAGAGACCATATTACAAATCCAATTCCCTCCTATTCAAGTTCAATCCATCTTCAGTATCTCAGTATCACAATCAATTAAGTTTATAATTCATATGGCCCGCTGTAACCCCAGTCTTTAGTTTTTCAATATTCCAATAGTCCACAGAGTCAACCCACACTGCCCATACTTAATTTAAGAAATAAAAAAGAAATAAAAAAAGTAAAAAAGGAAAGAGGAAAAATATTTATCCTTAAGAATGTCTTTTACTCTGTCTTGTCTTCTGTCAATTAGTATTTGAAGGCCCGCTGTGCCCCCAGTCCTTAATGCTCCAATATTCCAAAATGTCATACTAAATCCAAAGTCTTCTTCCCACGTTCTCAAAATAAATATCTGTCTTTCCACTTTTTCCGTCAGTCAGCCAAAATTATTTGCAATCCACAAAGATTCAGAAGGGGTTCTTCTCTGTAACTGCCACCCATCTTGCTTTTCCCATGATGATTTGCAAAACAAATTTAGTCTTTAATCTATTTCTAAACATTAGGTGCAGCAGTCTTCAAAACAAGGTATTTTCAGTCTCTTATCTAGCTTGGTCACTTCCAAAATATTTCTTTTATATATTATCTTTGGCCAGTAGGTGGCATCCTTACTTTCTTTTTCCCTTTCCACTATGAGTTTAAAAGTCAAGGAAGAAAGGGGGGGGGGGGACATTCACTTATAACCAAAAACAGGGAAAATAATAAAGTGCATATTATCCATATCCATATATGGACAACACATTAACAGCCTTGGTGGTGCAAGGCTGTTAATCATCTAGCACTTAGTGCAAGCTGCCTGCAATTAGTGCAGGCTCGAATCCCACCAGGCTCAAGGTTGACTCAGCCTTCCATCCTCTCGGGGTAGGTAAATTGAAGACCCAAGATTGTTGGGGGCAATAAACTGACTTTGTAAAAATGCCGCTTGGGGGGGCCAAAAGCCCTAGTAAAAGGCAGGCATATACAATGCAATGAAGGCTATTGCCAAGCACTTAGCATGGTGCTCCATAGACTGTAAGCTGCCCTGAGTCTCCAGAGAAGGGTGGCATATAAATGCAAATAAAAATAAAATAAATAAAAAAATAAAATAAAAAATCTTAGATTGTACTTGTCTTGCAGTCCAGTCTTTCTCTTCCCATTTTAAAAATAATTATTCATTTGTTTCTCTTTCTATTCCAGTGGATGTGTAATCAGCTAAAAACTTTCACTTGCAGCTTTCCATTAGAGGGGGAAAACAATTCCTTCCCTCCTCTTTGTAGTCTCTCTTTCTTCTCAAAAGTACTTTTGGTGAACTTAGCTTAATTCTGGGTAGAAATTAGGCAATCTTTACCCAGATCCAGTACATTGTTTTCCTTTCCACTTCTCTCTGTGCTTTCTTCATTCTGGCTGTCACAGTTCTGGTTCAGCCATTAATGGCCATCTTCTCTGCCTGTCAGGAAGATTTCCCTGGATCCAGCAAAGTGGATCGCCCTCCACTTGGAGCTACGGGAGTCCTTCCATAGATCTTGTCACCCCTATCTTGTCACCCCTATGAGGTGACGTTTGGCTCCAAAAACCCTCCAGGCAGGCAGAAATCAGCTGGGCTTCACGGAGCTCCGCTTGCCATAACTGTACCGCTGTGATATCAGCATGGCTATTTTTATTACACAGACTCTTAAAGGGATAACAGCCAAAGATCCTGCTGATTCATTCCCATCATTGCTTCAGATGGCTTAAACCTTGGCATTTTCAATCTCCATCCTCAATACTCTTGACATTGTATAGAACTGGCTATCTTAAATCTAGAACCACTTCTATCCATACTTGTAGAATATTACCTCATAATTATGTATCTGTATATGCTTATTCCAGAAAGAGTATATAATACCTGATTACAAAACATAGCTCTACCTGACAAGCTCTTTTAATAAAAGATATCTCTTTTAACCATCAACTAGGTCACTAACTTGTACATGTGAAGCCATTCGTTCATTCATTCATTCATTCATTCATTCTATTTTGGTCATTGACCAGCAAAACAGAAGAACACAATTGATTAGAAATAAAAAAGCTATAAACTAATGTAGCAATATATTTAAATTATAAGTTTAAGGAATGTGGCCATAAAAATATAAAATGTGATACAATTTATATGACAGCTAAATTATTATTTGGAATAACAGAATTATAAAATTACCTATCTGAAATATATAGAACCATTGTAATTTATTTATTTATTTAATTAATTTATATTGCTGCCTATTCGCCCATGGCGACCCGAGGTAGCTTACACAATGTAAAACCATATTTAAAACAAAAAATAAAAATAAAAAACAATACAAACTAACAAAAAGAATAAATAAATTAGTAAAGTACAATAGAGCAAAATTTGTGGGGAGGAACCAATTCCGACCCCCCTGCCCCAACAACAGCAGATCACACTAGCCATTTGATGGGCTCCATCCCTCTCTGGGTTCTGTAGGCCCACTGGCAGAACCAGGTCTTTAGTGCCTTTCGGAAGAGTACTAGAGTGGGGGTTATTCTAATCTCTGGGGGAATGATATTCCAGAGAGAGGGAGCCACCACAGAGAAGGCCCTTCTTCTGGATCCCACCAGGTGTATTTCCCTCAAGGATGGGACCCACAACATTCCCTGCCTTCTCACTCTAATGGGTAATACTATCAATTATGGAAAAGTTTTCATTAATATTACATCTAGAGAAACTATAGTAATTTAATGTAGTAACACACAAGGAATGATTATGGTTTCAAAACTAAAGGTTAGAGTCCAGTTATAATAACTATATTGTTATGTTGAAATAACTCTGATAGCTAATGAAATTAAGACAAAAACAAGATTCTACTGACAGTAAGGACAAAAGCATTTCTAAAAAGTAGAAACTAAATGTTTATAAACACAAAATATTTAGGAGATATTTCAGTAGAAATTATAAAGTATTGTACAAACTATGGAATAATATTTGGCTGCAATCAGGAATAAGATATGGTATTGGAAGACAGAGATGCTTGGAGAGTTATAACTTTCCAAAATAAAGCTGAATTCTTGGAGTGAGAGGCAGAAATTAGTTGATTTAAAAACTTTCTAAAAACTCTAATAGAAATTATTTCAAATTTTCTCAGAAAATCCTTCATTCTGATTAAGAACTATATTATTAAACCTGTTCCACTAGCAGGAAAATTTGGATTTGAACAGTGATTACCTGAGTCTGCAGTGGGTTAAATAGAAATATATAAAGGAAATACCAGACTCTTTACACTATAAGCTGGCATTTAGTGTTGGAAGTTAAAACCCATTCCTCTCTTAGAAGAATGAAATATTCTAGGAAATATTAAAAAGGCAGAATAGTATATTTCCCTGGATGAGAAAAGGAGAAACATGTCTTTAAAGATAAAGCAGCTTCCTGCAGTTCCCTGCCCCCCTTTAGCAGCAGGGTGATGGGATCAGGGAGTGATAGGATTAGCCCTCTACCCATCTCACCACATGGCATCTGGGAAGATTACATCACCCAGTAAGATTCAACCAAGCTACCCCTGCATGGCCCCATGGGAGTCTGACAACCAATTAGGATACTCTTCCTGTGACCCATGAAGTTCAAAGCCCAGAGAAGGCATAAAACCCAGGGACTCTCGGCATCTCTTCCCTTTTCTTCATCCAACAGCTCCAAGGCATGTGATCCCATCCACCATTAAACCATCTTTCCAAACTGCCTCCATGTTTCCAGTGTATTTTTCCCCACTTGGAACTGAACCCAGAAGGAAATTCTTCCAACAAGAGGATGCCCCTTCCCCCATGAGATTAGCAGGGAAATAACTGTTTGGACCTTTAGTGCCACAGAGAACACAAAACAAAACACAAAACACAAAAAAGGAAGCTAGGAGAAGCTTTGTGTGGAGGTAGGTGAAGGGGATCACCTCTGTGTAATTCTGAATGGTGTACCTCTGTGTGTGTGCTTGTGAATGCAGCTAATTTTACAATACAGACAATACAAACATGCTGGACAAATTTCCCTCCCACCAGACAGAAGTCCAAGGTGTTCAGAACTTGTTGTGCTAGATGGACAGATGAAATCATTCAAACACACAGCAAATGCAAGAATGAAACTTTTCCTGTAAATTAACTTAAAACATTCACTCAAAACTTGGGTTTTTCTTAAAAGCACAAAGAGAAAAGAAAATTGAACTCAGTGTTCTTCACTCTGTCTAGCTGGCCAGAGCAGACTGGATGAAAGCATTTTCTTTCAGCGCTTTTAATAATTTTGTAGCAATTTTTTTTTCTTTTGGATTGGAGACATTTTACAGTTACAATTACCTCGTGGGTGCACAGAGATCTAGACACACATACACAAGGAGGACCAGAAAATAAGAGGAAAAAACAGAACTGCACAGTGTGTTTACACACACACAATCATTCCCACCATAAATCTCAAGTTAAACAAACAAACAAATAAAAAACCCATGTGATCCTGTTTATATATTGCCCTTTTCTTTTAAGTACCTTTATTTGGCCAAATTTGTCTTCCTGTGTCATCCCTCAGCAAAGCCCATTTCTTACATACTTCTCTTGCTCCCAAGCCTTGAGCAAATCTCCTAGGGGAGTCCTAATTGTTACCTTCGAACTGCCGCTTCCTGTGTTCCTTCTCAGATGTGGGGCTCACTTTGGCTCAGTCAGGCACAAAAAGGAAAAAAAAACTCTTCAGGCCATGAATTTTGGACAAAAAAGTGTCCAGGCAGACTCTGGTTCCCTGAGGGAGTACTGGTCCTTCCTTTCCTAGGGACAGTAGACCACAGTTTTCAGACCCCCTTTGGGTCCAGGAGGACCTGCCACCTTTTTTAATTAATGAGTATTGGCCCTCCTTTTTAGCCCATGATTTAGGGCCCCTTTTGGATCTGGAAAGACTTGCTACCCCTATGCAGTGAGTACTGGCACTTCCTGTCATTTATTTATTTATTTACATTTATATGCCACCCTTCTCCGGAGACTCAGGGTGGCTTACAGTCTTTAGAGCACCATGCTAAGTGCTCGGCAATAGCCTTCATTGTATATGCCTGCTTATTACTAGGGCTTTTTGCCCCCCCCCCCCCCCCCAAGTGGCATTTTTTACAAAGTCAGCTTATTGCCCCCAACAATCTTGGATCCTCAATTTACCTACCCTGGGAGATGGAAGGCTGAGTCAACCTTGAGCCTGATGGGATTCGAACCTGCACTAATTGCAGGCAATTGAGCTAAGTGCTAGATGATTAACAGCCTGCACCACAAGGCCTTTCTGTCATGCCTCTGTCAGAGTCTGAATCTGAGAAGGAAGCCAGACAGCTGACAGGGAATGGGAGTGTGGCTTTGTTGGCTGTGGAAGAGGCTGGGGAAGGGCAAAGTCCGGCTGGGAAGAGCAGGGAAGACATAGAACAAGGGAGAGGGAGTTCAGAGGAAGAACCAGGCCCTCCTTCTCTTCGTCATAGGGCATGCAGGGAGGAACGGAGAAGAGAGCAACAGGGGTTGCATGGCTTGTGGGGGAGGGAAGGGCCCTGATTCCCTTCATTAGCCACAGCTGGGAAGACAGTTGATAAGAAAGGCAGGCTGTGTGCAGCAGGCTGCTGGGAGCAAACATGACTTTATCCTGTGTTGTTGTGACTTATCTGTGTCCCTGGCATCTTCCCAACCATTTGAGTTTTGACGTGCCTTCATGTCTGAAATTCTTGCTCCTGCTCTGCCAAACTAATTACTTCAGTTTGGCTTGTTTGGATTTTAAGTTACAGTTTGTGTTGCTCATGTTTTGGATTTAATTTTCTGCAGTCAAAGGCTGTTCCTGGGAGAATTTTTCTCCAGCCAAAATGTAACTTGGACATTGGGGGCAAAGTTGGAGATAATAAAGGGACTCTTATTGCTTATCTGACTGTGTTGCCTTTGTGCCACACCCCGGGTCATCACACTTTCTGAACTAGGCTTTGCTTTTAGGCTTTCACAAGGAAAACAACAACAATAAACATTTTCCTTTCCCACCCTTCAATCACAGCCTGCACAGCTTTTCTTCTTATATGCAGAAGGTCCCAAATTCTGATGCCCCACCCTTGCTTTCCCTGTTCTGTTGATCATGGTTCAAAGGAGCTAGCAACAGGCAGGAGTGTGACTAGAGGCTAAACAGATAAATGAGATCCAGCTGCTGTCCAAGGGTGAAGCCATTCACACACACAGGAAGAGTATCCTGATTGGTTGTCAGACTCCCATGGGGCCATGCAGGAGTAGCTTGGTTGAATCTTGCTGGGTGATGTAATCTTCCCAGGTGGTGAGATGGGTAGAGGGCTAATCCTATCATGTCCTGAGGGCCATGTCTTAATCCCATCATCCTGGAGCTGGAGTGGGGGCAAGGAGCTGCAGGAAGCTGCTTTGGCTTTAAAAACATGTTTCTCCTTTTCTCATCCAGGGAAATAAAATATTCTGCCTTTTTAATATTTCCTAGAATATTTCATTCTTCTAGGAGAGGAGTGGTTTTTAACTTCCAATGTTAGCCATTTTGATTCTTCCTTCCTTCTAAAATTAAAGTTGTCTTTAAAGAAAACAAAATGGTTTTATTGTTGTGTTAAAGAAGCAACCAGAAAGGAAGGCCATAACAAAAACAACAAAGACCTGATATTAAGGTAATGGGAGAAGGCTGAAACAACATCCTTAGATTCAGACTCTGAGTCATGGAATAAACTGAAGATTTTCTAGATTCTTATGTGTAGGAAGTGATAATAATTAAAAGGCATAAAGGAAAATTTTAAACACCATTCTCTCATAAATAGGAATTTGGAGCCTCTAAGATAATTATAGTAGTTTACCATAGAGATAAAAGGAAAAATGCTATAAAAACAGAATTTAAGCATTGTGTAGGATTATCAATCAAGTTTCTGTTGAGAGTAGTTTGTAACATGCTGTGTCTGTTAATTGATAAAAAAATGAAAAATAGTAATGATCCAATGGTGTTCACAATAAGATAGGACACATTTCAGGGCCTGGCACACTCCAGGATTCCAAGGAAGAGATTAATGTTTAATATATAATTTGCACCAAAAAATCCTGGCCTTTTTCTTGACAGAATAATTCAGGAAATATCTATTTATCATTAGAAATTCTGGAGTTCTACTACCAGTCATAGATTAAAGTCTGATATTGCTGTGTTTTGTCATGCTCCAGTGTAAGGTCTGGGGAAAGCATATAGTAGCTTGGTATGATGCCTCCAAATCAGAGGTATAAAACTTGTGTAATCAGGCTTCCGGTTGCAGCGCTGCAGCGGAGTGGGAAGAGAAGAGCAAGCTCTGCTGTCTCATCCCAAATCTGCATGTTCGGAGGCTTCGGCGGGGGCATGTAGACCCTGGAGGGGAAGACGAAGGTGTGAGGAAGCCCAAGGAGAAGTTTGGCGGTGGCAGTTGACAGCTTCAAGGGAGACCCCATTTGCTCCAACATATGAGTGATCGGTCATCTCGATGGCAGTCCGAAGCCATGGCACTTTAACCCAGTGGGGAAGACACTAGAGCATGAACAGCATTTCTAGCATCAATTGGCAGATCAGACTTGAAAGTGAAGGAGACGGAAAGTGAAAGTCAAGGGGAGAAATGGCAGAGAGAGATGGCAGAACTGTGAGTCTTAAACAAAAGGACGGAAATCTGAATGGAAATGGCGATCTGGCAGTGAAAGCAAGGAACCCTTAAGACAGAGATTGAAGCCAATTTATTTGATTAAAGATTGATTGGACTTGTTCTGATAAATTTGGAGTTGATTTAGACTGATTATTTAGGAATTTGAAGCCTAATCTGGTGGATTTGTGACTTGTAAAAGAAGAACAGTGGAAAAAAGTAAGAGACAGGATTGAATCCAAGAACGGAAGTGACATTTTGAGATTATACAGAAGAGAAGCTGATGCAACGGACTGTGACTAAACAAAACATGAACGGACAGGGAAAGGAAAGTGAATGAATAATATTGGACCTCTTTTTACAGAATATAATTAATGAAATAACATTTTGATTAAGGTTTGATTGAATTTATTAAGAATTTAAAAGTTTAAATGACATGAAACTGAAGACTGATGAAATATTACCTTGATGATTATTGATTGATTATTAACAACTAATGAAATAAATAAGATTATATATATAAGAAGTGGAATGTAGAACTGTTTAAAAGAAACTGAACTGTACAGTTAAAGATAAAGAATATAGTTGATATACCATAATATAATAATATAATACAGCTGTATAAGAACAATTTATAGTAAGCATATTTTATGCTATTATATCACACCCTTTCTCTCTTTTCTTTCTTATTTTGATACTACCCTTCCTGCCATCCCTTTTGCTCTCTCTCTTCTTTATCTTCTTTAATATTGGTGATTCAGTTAGTTTTAGACTCTATAGAAGATTGAATCAGCTTTGAATAATTTAGAATATCATAAGTTGGAGAGGTGAAAAGATATATTTTAAGGGAAATTATTGAATAAAATTGATAACGAAAGGAGAATGATAAGGGAAGATATCTACAACAAAGTTAGGAACATGACCAGTACTACAACAATGACCTTGAAAGGGAAAAAACCAATTTCTGGTTCATCAGTGTCTATTGCATCTCCAGCGGGCCAAAAAACAATGGAAGGAATGCTGAACACAGAAAAAACAAGCAACGCGACTAACATGCAGACGATGCAAGCAACATTAACAGCTATTCAGGAAATGATACTTAAAATGCAGGAGACAATGGTAAACAATCACACAGATGTGAAGACGGAAATGGGAGAAATGAAGGGTAAGATCCAAAATCTGGATGAGAAGATAGGAACGATCCAACAGACAATGGAGAAGAATGAACAAAGAATAAAGAATATAGAAATCAAAGCTGAACAAACAGACAAGAGATTGGAAGGGATGGATAGGAAAGTATTAGAGATGAACAGAGATTTAGCAGATTTGATTATGCATCTCGAAATAGAACGTGCAGTATTCTATTTGAGGTTCCAAAATGTATTGGAATCCAAAGATGAAGATCTGGGAGCCATAATGTCCCACTTAATAGCAGAGGCATTGCAAAGGGACCAACAGGAAATAGTGAAAGAATTGGATGAAGTCTTCTGAATCCACACAAACTATGCCAGACGAAACAAGCTGCCTAGAGAAGTCCACATCAGGTTTGCCAGAAAAAACATAAGAGATATTGTATATAGAATCACAAAAGACGAGCCAATGGTGTACAAAGAAAAAGAGATCACAACCTTGAAACAAATTCCGAGGTGGGTAAAAGAGCTGAGGAAGGACTACAGATCTCTGGCGATACTCCTGAATAAACAAAACACCTGGTTCCGATGGCTGATCCCCAAAGGAATGCTGGTGACGTGGCAAGAAAGAAGAGTAAAAATTAACAGTATTGAAAAGGTGCAAGAATTTTATGATCAGTTCATAGAAATAGAGGAAGAGGGGAGCAGCAAAGAAGAGTTGAAAAGCAAGAGACAGGAGGACCAACAAGAAAACCAACAACAGGGAATACAGGAAATGGATCAAGAAGAGAGAGGCAAATAAAAGAGAGAATACCCAAGGAGAGAAGGACTAAGAATAAGACCCCAAAGAGAAGCAAGAACCAGCAGAAGATTTAGGTAGACTCAGAATGAACAATGGAAGAAGAGATTAAACTACTCTCAATAAACATCAATGGATTAAACTCCCAGATCAAGAGGAAACAAATATTAACTAAACTAACTAAACAAAACATCAACATTATATGCCTGCAGGAGGTACATATCCAAAAGCAACACCCAAAATACTTAGAATATCCCAAGTTGGGTGTATTATTTACAGCATTACAGATCAAAAGAAAAGGGGGTAGCAATTTATGTAAAAAAAGGGATAAACGCAAAAAAAATTATGCAGATGAACAAAGCAGAATTTTAATGAGACAAATTAATTTACATCAAAAACAATTACTATTGGTGGGGATATATGCCCCTAACGATAACCAGAAGAAGTTTTATAAGCGACTATATGATAAAATAATTAGTATAGGTGAAGAAAATATTTGCTTGATAGGGGACATTAATGCCATTGTTGATGTTAAAAAAGACTATATTAGCATGGAAGAGATTAGGAAGAGAAAAAAAAGAGAATTCTACCAAAAACTTTTTTCGATTTAACGCAAGACACCAATTTGGAAGCCATATGGAGGAAGAGGAATCCAAATGAGAAGAAATTCACATTTCATTCTAGTCCACAAAAATCATGGTCCAGAATCGATATGGTATGGGGCAATGGGGCAATTGAGAAAGACATTATGAAGTAGAAATAATACCCAATATATGGGCCAATCATAGCCTGGTTAAAATTACATGGAAAGGACATAATAAAAGGAAAAGGAGATGGATATTAAATCCACAAATAACAAAAGAAAAAGAATATATTCAAAGAATTAAAAAGGAGTTAGAAATATTCTTTAAGGTTAATTTAAAACAGTAATAGTTAACAGTATCCGCAGCATACAAAGAAAATATGTACAAAATGTTTCATAGATGGTATTTAGCGAGATTGGCAAAAAAGTATCCCAACATGAGTCCCAAATGTTGGAAACGTAAAAAAGTTGACGGTACATTTTATCACATGTGGTGGTTATGCCCCGTGACCAGGACATACTGGATCCAAAATTGGTTACAAGAGATCACTGGGTATCAGATTGAGCTCAGACTGGAAACCTTCCTCTTAGGAATCATCAAAGATAGATTACTGAAAGAAGTAAATATTAATTGTTACACATTACAACAGCCGCCAGAATAGCCTTTGTGCAGGTATGGAAAACCTCAAATACTCCTAATGAAGAACTAAAAATACATAAAGTAATGGAAAGTGCTGAGATGAACATGTTAACAATGAAACTGAAAGAAAAAGATGACTCTGAATTCTTTTTAATCTGGAACAATTGGTATACATGGTTAATAAATAGAACTAAGAAATGAGACAAAAAGCCTAACTGAAATAATCCTTAAGAAAGTAAAACAAAAGTTTGTAAATTATATAAAGATATAAGAATAGTAATCATAGTTAAAAGTATTATTTAATATTAGATAAATGTAATATAATGTATTATGATATTTAAACCAAAAACCTGTACAGATGCCAAGAACACTGTTGATGCCATGATGTTTTATGATGAAATAAAAGAAACTAAATAAAAATATATTTTAAAAAAACTTGTGTTATCATGGCAGTGTCACGTGATGTATTGGGACTTTTTCCCCCTTTGCTAAACCGGGTGTGAGCGTGGACAGTGTGTGATATATCCGGGCCATGGGTTTGACAGCCCTACTGTAGATGAAAGTTAGAAAATAGTATAATGATCTTTTCTAAACCAGTGTAGGAAGAATGGACAATCTGCCTCATTTCATTTGCCTGGAATTGTGTTAGGAGTTATGTCCATGAATCCCTGCTTTGCAACTTTTCTTTTCCATTGGATATGCTACTGATGAAATCAGATTTATAAGTGAAGTGTTAGATCATGATAAAAAAATATCATTACTCAAGTGATATTTCTTAGAACCTACTGTATAAATTGGCCATAGTTACCTTTATTGAAAATAAACATTTATTAACATGTTGCTGAATTTTCAGAGATAGAACACATTATCCCTTTGTAAAAGTGAAATACTACTGCTTGAAATAATAATTATGAATAGTACCCTATACTATTCAATGATGTAAGTGTAAAAATATACCAGGTTAACATTTCAATAAAATGAAAGGGTACTTTGACTTACTTTAACTTACAGTTGAAGCTATCCTTTTTTCTATTCAGAATTACCATATTTTTGGACTATAAGACGCACTCCCACCAAAAAAAGTGGGTGGAAATGTCTGTGCATAGAGTGAATGTTGCGAAGCCCCGCCTATCCACTGGCCCCCACCCTTTGGCCTCTGCCTCCCAGCAATTTGCCTCCTTGCAGCAAACAGCAAACAGCCTGGTCAGCTTCAGCACAGCCTGATTTAGCACGAGCAGCTGATTGGTGGTTGGATCGGCCTCCCGGAATATCGACGATCAGCTGAAGCCAAAAGTGGGGTGCGCAGAGGCTGAAAATGGGGCGTGCAGAGGCGGTGATAGGCGGCAACAGTGATGGTGCTGATGGGCGGCTGTGATTCCTGCAGCCTGGATCGTCGGTATTCCAGGAGGCCAATCCAACCGCCAACCAACTGCTCTTGCTAAATCAGGTTGTTCTGAAGCTGACCAGGCTGTTTGCTGTTTGCTGCAAGGAGGCAAATTGCTGGGAGGCAGAGGCAGGTTTTTTTTCCTTGTTTTCCTCCCCAAAAGCTAGGTGCAACTTATAGTCCGGATCATCTTATAGTCCGAAAAATACTGTATATTGGAAAGGCAAACAGGGAAATATATTTGTATTAAGCACATGCAGCATATAAGAGGGAAATTTCTGGTCATATTTAAAATATTTTCAAAGTAAGTTTCTGGAGAGCCTTCTTTGTCTAATCATTAAAAATGCTTACCTAGAAATTAAATTTATAGGTTTATTACCAGGGGTGGGATTCAAATTTTTTAACAACCAGTTCTGTGGCATGGCTTAATTTGTGGGTGTGGCTTGGTGGTCATGTGACTGGCTGGGTGTGGCTTGCTGGTCATGTGATCAGCTGGGCATGCTTTCTGGTCACGTGACCGGCTGGGCATGGCCAGGTGGCCATGTGACTGGGTGGGCAAGGCCAGGTGGCCATGTAACTGGCAAACCAAATACAAGTGGTCCTTGCTTAATGGCTGGGTTGCTTAGCAAGTGTTCTAATTTATGACTGACCTCTCCTGACCTTCTTGACCTGTTTTTGGAGTTTTGACAGCCATACACACACACTCACTCACTCCTTTCTAACCCTGCTATTCTATGATTCTGTAAGGGTCTCCTGCTGGAGCAGGGGGTTGTACTAGAAGATGACCTCCGAGATCCCTTCCAGGCCAGCTGTGCTGTTTCAAAGAGTCTTCTGAAGCCAAGGGTTGTGTCCTTCCTTCCTCTCCTTTTTCTCTCTCTCTCCCTCCTTCCCTCCATGTATCCATCCATCCATCCATCCATCCATCCCTCCATATATCTTATTCACTTTCTCCTTCCTTCCTTCCTTCCTTCCTTCCTTCCTTCCTTCCTTCCTTCCTTCCTTCCTTCCTTCCTTCCTTCCCTCCCTTCTCTTTCTTTTTCTTTCTTTCTGTCCCTTCCTTCCATCTCCACTTCTTTCTTTGTCTATCCCTTTTCTTCTTTTCTTCCTTTTTCTTTCTCTCTCCCCTTTTTTTTCTTTCCCTTTCTCTTTCTATCTTTCCCTCTCTCTTTCTCTCTCTTTCCTCCTCTCTCTTTCTCTCTCTCTCTCTCTCTCTATTTCTCTCTCCCTCTTTGTATTCCTCTCTCTTCCTCTTTCTTCCTTTTCTCTCTCTTTCTATCCTTCCCTTCCTCCTTCCCTCTCTCCTTCTAAAGCTAGGAGACCCACCTGAAACAAATACACACACACACACACACTTCCAACGAAGTACTTTTCAAGTGCCTGGCAGTGTCGCTCATGATGAGGGTTCTTCTCGGCCAGTCTCCCAGAGTCCCAGGGACTAAGCATGAATGGACAATTGTGCCCAGTCCCACATTGTCTGGAAAGGTCAGCAGGCAAGGCTTCCGGGTTCAACAAAAGGGCTGCGGGTGGGACTTCCTCTCCTCCCTCTTTTGGGGAAAGGAAAGGGCTGGGAACTTCAAGCAAGGCATGCGCTGCAGCCTCACCCACTTCACTGGCAACTCTGCGCTAGGCAACAGTTTGGCTTTCCTGACTGCCTGCAAACCTTCCTTCTGCGGCTGGTGACAGAGGGAAAAGTGAGTCAGCCAGGGCAGAGCCATTGCCACTCTGCTCCCTACCAGCCCGCATCTCATCCCCTGCCTGGATTCTCCACAGCTGCTGGGGCTCATGGCTGCTGCCAGGGGGTGCAGGAGGCAACCATGAAGCATGAGGCTATGCTGCCCACATCGCCCCTCTGCCAGCCACTCCTCCCTCATTTTGGCTGAGTGCAGATTGTTGCTGTGAGAACAATATGAGCTCCATGGGCTGGAAGGTAAGGCTGACAGCAGGGAAGGAAGATCTGCTCTGGTGAGGCTTGACTCGCACCATTCTCAAAGCCAAAGCCCGCGGGCTGGTGGGCAGGAGAGGGAAGGACAGCAGGCAAAAGGGTGATGCAGGCGGCACAGTGTCATGCTTCCCACCCCTGCCCCTAGCAGTCAAGGCCCAGCAGCTGTGGAGAATCCAGGCGGGGAGTGAGATGCAGGCTGGTGGGGGCCCAAGTGTCAATGGGTCAGCACTAGCTTGCTTTCCTCTCTGCCACCAGCAAGCCAGGCAAGCTGGAGGCTAGGGATGGGGGGGGGGCAGCCAACTAGACCACGAGTGCCACATGGGATGGAGCCAAGGTGCTGGTGGCAAAGCAGTGGGGGGCATCTAACTAGGCCCCGAGTGCTGAAGTGGCGGCAGCACGGTGGTGGCAGCCTAGGACTGCCTGGGATTTGGGACTCAACCAAGTCATGTGGCAGTGGTGGCGGCAAAGGTAGCAGCAATGGTGCAGCGATGGTGGCCTAGGCCCACCCGGGACTGGAATCAGGAGTCAACTGGGGCTTGTGGTGGGTGTGGAAGCAAGGGCTCAGGTGGCGGTGGTGGCGGTGGCGGCGGCCCAGGCCAGTCTAGGAGTCAGGACTCAATCAGGGCTTATGGTGGCAGGGGAGAGGGCAGCAGTGGTGGCACTGTGGTGGCAGCCTAGGCTAGCCCAGGAGTTGGGATTCAACTGGGACTGGCAGCAGTGGCAGCATGTAGGCAACTGGGATTTGCAGAGCCTCACTCACCTAGGGAGATCACAGATCAAATTCCAATCCGGCAGGGCGATGGCAGAAGGCAGGCAGCGATGGCTGGCAGGCGGGTAAAGGCAGACTGCAGGCAGCGATGGCGCATGACTGAGATAATGAGGGCAGGGCGGGCAGGGAGGGGTGGGGCCAGCCAGTGGAGCAATTTGCCAGTTCTCCAAATGCGCAGAATCGTAACAACAGGTTCTGTAGAACCAGTCCAAACTGGTAGAATCCCACCCCTGTACTTCTTTGTAATGGATAGCCAGTCTCAGCTGTTGTTTGGTGATAAGAAACAACACAGAATCAGCATTAAGAATGAGACGATGGTTCTTATAGCAGAGATATAGTAAGTTCTGCATATTTTATCAAAACCGTTTTTCCCCAAGGCTAACTTCATCCAGTTGAGCAGTAATTGCATGGTGGAGAACCTCTGCAAAATCTACTAAAAGAACATAAAATCCAATTATGCAAAATGTCAAAAAGTGTTGTTACTTCTAAAGCATTTCATTACAGAAAATACAATTTCTTGACTTCATTTTTGAAAAAAAAATTATTATGTATATAATATTCTGGATTAATA
Source organism: Bungarus multicinctus (assembly GCA_023653725.1). Lineage (NCBI taxonomy): Eukaryota > Metazoa > Chordata > Lepidosauria > Squamata > Elapidae > Bungarus > Bungarus multicinctus. The sequence goes on from CM042851.1 coordinate 1,506,567, forward strand.
TATTCAAGCTAAAAATGCTATTACCAATATGAATTCATTGTCATGTTGTCAGGCTACAGAATTTTTTCCCATTCAATCAATAAGAATGAACTTCTGAGAACCAAACGTATCAAAAGGAATCTTTTATTGAGATGAGGCAATTCATGTAGGAGTTCAAAGCAGCATCTGAGGTCCCTATACAGTGATAGATAAGGGAGTTTAGAACCCCTCCCCTTCTCTCAATGTTTATTTAGGGAAACAAAAGCCAATATGTTAATTCCACTCCCTGGTCCTCTGTAGGAAGGATCTTTCCCCCACCCCCTCTCTAGAAACGGACTGTTTTTTGGAGATTGCCCAGAGCACTTCACTGTGAAGTTTTTATGATCTTCTCATCTCCTGGCTGTGCCTCTCAGAGGTGTTAGGTTTTGGCCATCTGGCTTCCCTCCCTCCATTGTATCATGTGTAGATGTACAAATTTGATATAAGATTAAATATATTCGGGTTACATCAAGAAAAGGATTCTTTATCAGTCCCCGCCCTTTTTTTTTCTTCTTCCACTGAAGAAATGACCGATACACGGATCTGACATCCTGCCCTCCTTTAAAAAACAGATATAAGATTAAATATATTCGGGTTACATCAAGAAAGGTTTAGGTTCACAGCGTTTTTTGTCTGCTTGAGTTTTAAACTGCTCTAGCTTCCTGTAGAGATAATCTTACCACTGGCCAAATGGCTTGTAAATTATCCATCCACTCCTTAAGGGAGGGGATTTCAGGTTCTTTGGCGGATAGTTCCGGCATGGGGTTGAATTCTTGGCCCGTGGCTACCTGGAATGGGGTGAACCCCGTGCTACTATGGACTGAGTTATTCAACCTGGAATGGGGTGAACCCCGTGCTACTATGGACTGAGTTATTGTATGCTATCTCTGCAAAAGGAAGAAGGTCAGTCCAATTGTCCTGTTGGTAATTAATAAAGCATCTTAAATATTGTTCTAATATGCTGTTCACTCTCTCTGTAGCTCCGTTGGTATGGGGATGGCTTGAAGACGACAATCCCTGGGTGGAACCTAATAGGTTTAAAAACGCCCGCCAAAATTTGGATGTGAACTGAACACCCTTATCTGAGATAATACTTTGGGGGGCTCCATGAAGGCGATAAATGTGTATAAATGTGTATTAGGAACATCTTTGCCAATGACTTGGCGGTTGGGATCTTTTGGCATGGAATAAAGTGAACCTGTTTGGAAAAAAGATCAGTTACAACCCAAATGAGAGTATTCCCAGCACTCTCGGGAAGTTCCACTATAAAGTCCATAGAGATGTATTTCCAGGGTGCAGAAGGGTCTGCTACTGTTTGTAAAAGTCCAGGATATTTTCCTTGTCTTCTCTTTGCAGCAGCACAGATGGGGCAGCTCGCAACATAGTTTTCAATGTCCTTTTTGAGGGACGGCCACCAAAATTGTCTTTTGATGAGGTGCAGGGTTTTTACAAAACCAAAGTGTCCTGCTATTTTGGAGTCGTGGCAGCGTTTCATGAGTTCCATTCTCTAGCTTGCAGGGACATAAAGCTTGTTTTCTACCCAAGCCAACCCATCTTTGACTAAGCAAGTGTTTCTGTTAGCCTGGAACCAGTCATCCTTAAGTAGTGCCTCCTTAAATATTGACATCGTTGTGTCTTCAGTCAGGGATGATTTTTTTTCTCTCTTGTGCCCGGGTGATTACCTTGGCTGCTAGTTGGGTCGATTGGATCATCGGTTTTATAACCTCAATCTTTTTGCTATTGTATTGGGGTTTCCTGGACAGTGCATCTGCTAAGAAATTCTTTCTCCCAGGAAAATATTTGAGAGTGAAATTAAAACGTTCAAAATATTGAGGCCACCTTGCTTGTTTTTTGGAGAGTTTCCGTGGATTTCTGAGAGCTTCCAGATTTTTGTGATCAGTCCATACTTCAAAGGGGATTTGTTTTCCTTCCAGGAAATGTCTCCATGTGAGCATTGCCCACCGCACAGCATATGCCTCTTTCTCCCATACGGCCCATCTTTGCTCGGTTTCCATCAGTTTCTTGGATGTATAAGCGCATGGTTGTAATTGTCCACTTCCATTCTTTTGGAGGAGGACTGCCCGAACTGCAACATCACTGGCGCCTGCTTGGATGACAAAAGGTTGTTCGGGGTCTGGGTGCTTAAGGACCGGTTCTACTGCTAATAGACGTTTGAGTTTCTCAAATGCCACTTGGCATTCCATTGTCCAGATAAGGGGTTGCCCTGGTTTGGGTTCTCCCCCCCCCCCTTTGTTTTTAGCAAATTCGTGATAGAGAGGGCGATGTTTGCAAAAGTTGGAATGAATTGACGATAAAAGTTTGCAAACTCCAGGAAGCTTTGCAATTGTTTGCGTGTGTGCGGTGGATCCCATCCAATACAGCTTTTACTTTCTGTGGGTCCATCTCTATTCCCTCATGGAATATTCTATACCCCAAATAGTCAATTTTTTCTTGGTGGAACTCACATTTGGAGAGTTTTGCATATAGTTTAGCGTCTAAGAGTTTTGTGAGGACTGCACGGAGTAGTTCGATGTATTCTTCCATCGTTTCCATGTAGATTAAAATATCAAGATACACTAAAACCCCTTTAAATAAAAATTCATGAAGGGTTTCATTGATCAATTGCATAAACATTGCAGGCACTCCTTGCAGTCCAAAAGGGAGCACTTTAAATTGGTAGCATCCCAATGGTGTGTTAAAAGCTGTCTTCCACTCATCACCTTCCTTTATTCTAATGTGGTAATATGCCTCCCGTAGGTCTAACCTTGAAAAAAAAATTCCTTTCGAGAGGTGGGCTAACATGTCCTTCATGAGGGGGAGTGGATACATATTCTCTATGCAAATCGCATTCAATTTTTGATAATTAACGCAGAGACGGCTGGAGCCATCTTTCTTTTCACGGAATAACACTGGGGCAGCTATTTTTGGTCAGGCGGGTTCGATGAAACCCCTTTTTAAGTTTTTATCGATAAATGCTATGAGTTTTTAAAGTTCTCTGGGAGACATGCAGTATATTTGTGGTTTTGGGAGTTTAGCCTCTGGTAGGATTTCGATAGCGAAGTCTGTGGCTCGATGGGGTGGGAATTCATCACAAGCTTCCTCGCTAAATGCTTGGGCCAGATCCTGGTACTCATTGGGGATGTTAATGGGTTCGACCGACTGTCCGGTCATGGCTGATTTTCTGTTCTCTTTCGCTTTCTTCTGAGCTTTTTGCAAATATTATGTCTCTCTGGAATTGTACGGTTCCTTGCCTCCAATTTATTTTTGGATTCCATTTCCGTAGCCATGTGAGACCTAGGACTAGTAGCTCTTCCATTCCTGGGGCTACAATGAATGTGAGCATCTCCCTGTGATTTCCTAGTCTTATTTTCAAGGGTTCTGTGGTAAATCTGGCTGGCTCCCCCCCCCCCCCGCTATAGTTCCATCTAATTAGTAGAAAACAATGGGATTTTCCATTTCTTTCAGTTGGATTCCCAATTTATCTGCAAGGGAGGGTTTGATTAGGCATCGGGTGCATCACGAGTCCAGCAACGCTGCAACTTCCTCCCCCTTCCCTCGGCTAGGGATAAGCAGTCTCAGGGATAGGGTGATTGGTTCAGTTGGATTGCTTACCAATGGGTCATCTTCTGGATTGCTTTCAGACTGGCTCAGGTCCCCTCGGAGCATTTGGGATTCTTTCTCAGGGTTGGTGGGGGATTGGAATCCCACATCTACTCGGCCTCTCAGGCCAGTCTCCTTCCCTCGAGGGCTGGATGTTGTGAGTTTCCCCCCTGATGGGTGGTCTAGTTTTCTGGCGGGGGTCTTCGAATAGCATTCTGCTGCACGTTGTCCCTCCTTTCCACACTTAAAGCAACCAGGCATTCTTGGAGTCATGGTGGATTGGGGTTTGAAAACTTCCCGTTTCCCCAGGGGTGGGGATCTTTTCCAAAACTTACTGGTGCGGTACCGGTTTTGAATGATGTCTATCTCTGCCTCCTCTGCCATCATGTACCATTCATGCAAGAGGTTTGCGGTCCCACGGGCCAGGCAGGCAGCGTATAGATCATAATTTAGTCCATCTTTGAACCAACAGACTAGGATATCCTCTGGCCAATCTACCCGGCCAGACAGGTCACGAAATTCCTTGGTGTATTCTGCTACCGGGCGACGGCCTTGTTTCAAGACTCTAATGCGGTCACGGGCTTTTCTATCGGCAGGCAGGTCCTCGAAGTGGTGGCGTAGGGCCGTCATAAAGCGATCTAGGTTTCTTAATTCTGGGGTGTTGACATTGTGGAGCGTTACCATCCATCTGGCTGCTGCCCCTTCAAGAGCCAGGGTGACAACTCATACTCGGAACCCTTGGGTTGGGAAATTCTTGCATGTAGGTGAGCACTTGCGCCAGGAAAAATCCCAGTTTCTGGGGGTCTCCATCAAATTTTACCCCCAAGGGCTGGATCTTCCTCTGTAGTTTTATGTTTCTAGGTTGGCCAGATTTAATCCCCTGATCTGGGGCACCCCTCCCCTTATCTTGATGTGTATTTAGTGAAACAAAAGCCAGTATATTAATTCCCCTCCCACCCCTTCTGTAGGAATGATCTTTCTCAGGACATATCTAATTTCCCCCCATCCCCTTTTTAGAACGGACCGTCTCCATCAAATTTTACCCCCAAGGGCGGGATCTTCCTCTGCAGTTGTATGTCTCTGGGTTAGCCAGGGTTAATCCCCTGATCTGGGGCATTTAAGGGTCAGGTACCTGGTATGGCTGCTGGTTCTTCGGCTTGTCCCTCTGCCCGTTCAATCTCTACTGGATCCGGGGTGCCGGCTCAGATTCTCTCACTTTCTGCTTCCCTCACTCTCCTGCATTGTTGTCCTGGTGCATCCCTCACCTCGAGGTTCTCCAGGGCTTCCCTCACGGGGCGATTTATGTACCTTCTCATTTTGTCGTCGGCCGGTGGCTCCTCATCCCATTCTTCCTGATTCGATAGGGCCTCCAGCTCCAATTTCCACCCGGGTTTACGATTGCCCTGGATGAGGGTTACTCCTCTTGTTCTTCCATCCCAGCTGTCTCTTTTTCCTACACCTATAGACCACCAGGGCTTGGTGGAGGTTTCGCAGGTAGCCTCTGCAGTTCTTTCCCCCACCCCCTTTTTAGAAACAGACTGTTTTTTGGAGATTGCCCAGAGCACTTCACTGTGGAGTTTTTTATGGTCTTCTCATCTCCTGGCTGTGCCTCTCAGAGGTGTTAGATTCTGGCCATCTGGCTTCCCTCCCTCCATTGTATCATGTGTGGGTGTACAAATTCGATATAAGGTTAAATATATTCAGGTTACATCAAGAAAGGATTTCTTTATCAGTCCCCCCCCCCTTTTTTTTTTTTTCTTCTTCCACTGAAGAAATGACAGATACACGGATCTGACACATGGAATTATTGGGCTTCCACTGTAAAGACTTGGCTCTTTAGGAAAGTATTTATGGAAGTGGGGTTATAATCTACCTTGTAGATGATACTCTTATTCAATATGGATTAGTGTTTTATTAGATGGAATCATTTTGGGCTATTATATGATTGTATATGTTGTATTCTGATACATGAATGCACAAAGAAATCACTATCTTCTTTTAATGACCCCATAATCCCTTGTGGAGTTGAATCTAGGCAAGTGAATGGAGTTAGCAGAGTGTTTACTGGCCGGATGCCATTCCTGTCACCAATGCAGATATATTCACATTGTGCTCAGAGAGAGAAATATCTGCCTCTACTTAGGATCGAATTCACAGCCTACTGATTGTGAGGTGAGAGCTCCACCTCTAGGCCACTGCACCCCTCCATGAATGCACAAAGAAATGTGTGTTAGATTTTATTTAGTAATTCTTAGTACAGAGACATTTAAACCAACATTTAAACATCCCTGTTTCCTGTAGTCTCCTTGTGCAGGACTATATCTGGATCCAGCCTCTGTGTTTCCAATGTTTGAAGATCATGTCATTAAAATGTGTTATATGTGCATCAATTTATATCTGAGATTATGAAAACACAGAAATTCAAAAGACACATGTATATGGTTTATAACTATTTGTAGTATGAAATCTACAAAAGTATTACAAAATTCTTTAGAAATGTATGTAATTATTTTGATTATAAGCTTTTTAAAGTTAGTTAACATCTCCACTATTATAATGGAGTAGAATGAGCTACCATTGCCCCCATTTAGACATTTAATGTACAAAGGAAAAATTACAATACTTTAACACTTATATCTTTCATGTTTATTTTAATGCAATAATAAATATAAGCATAAATTGTTACTAACACAAATTCCTAAGTAACACATTCACTCAGGTTCACTATAAAAATGGAAGCAAGCACTGATTCTGTAATACAGTATGAAACATTTAGAAATAACAAAGAGAAATTTCAGTTGTTAGATCTTTCTATAGTTAAACAAGTTACAGTAAATCCTCTACTTACAACTGATCACCTAGTAACTGTTTGAAATTGTAATGGATCTATCTTGGAGCTTCTGTCATGGATCTCTATTGGGACACTGCCATTCATGGGGGTGGGGAGCTGGATGCATAACCTTTTTCCTGTTGCATGCCTATCCTGTACTTTGATTTACCTTCCTGGGAGTCAAAGGGGGAGGGAATGGCTAGAGGGCCATCTGTTTTGTCTCAGCACTGGAGCCTCCAGCAAGCAATGCCTGAAAACAACTTCTTATCACCTTCTCAGCCTGAAGTTCTCAAAACAACTTCACACCTATGGATTGGCTTGCCCTGCACCAGACTAAGGGAAGGGGTTTCTATCTCTTTTAACCTAACGCAGTGGTCGGCAAGCTGCAGCTCGCGAGCCACATGCGGCTCTTTACACACTTTAATGCGGCTCTTCTGTGTGCCGGGCGCCCGCTCCCCTCCCTCCTCTCGGGCGGCCGCCCCAGGAGTCAGGACTTTGCAGCTAGCCTCTGTCAGTGCGCGCCCTGTGTGCAGCCCCGGCGGCCAGCTCCACACAGCTCCAGTCGGGTCATGTGGTATAAAGGGGGGTGACTTTCTGTGTAGCGTCGCGGCGGCGAGGCAGCATCCTCTCTCTGTCTGCCGCCCTCAGAAGAAGACTGCGCCTCCCAAATCAGCAACGTGTCATCAAAAACAGTGTACCATCCTATGTATTTTCGGTTTTAAAAATGTGGCTCTCAAAATAAATTTCAATCGTGGTTTTGGCGAGATTTGGCTCAGTTAAAAAAAAAAAGGTTGCCCACCACTGACCTAACGGATATGCACAGGAATCCTCAGTTCCTGCCTTCTTTGGCTATTACTTTATCCCAATAAAAGTTTCCTATTGAAATGCCAGCTGTTTCAAGAGTTCTTTCTTTTTCTTTTTTTTCAAAAGTTTTTTTATTTTTATTTTACATACATATCAATGTGTGAACAATATAAAATTTGGGTGTTTCCATTTTATATCTGTGAGATTTAAAATTCCCAAATAATTGTATAAATACTCACAACACGAAGACAAGTCTTTGGTTCACAATTTCAAACGTTTATTGTAGGAAAGAAAAGTGGTTGCAAGCGCGGCCTCCAAGACCCTTCCCAATTGGATTGAGTACAAGGAGAGCAAATTTCACTACTTTAACAATACATTTTATATCCCTGCACAGAACACGCCACGCCCCTTACACCCCCTTATTTTCTATATGCTAAACTACTAAATTGGGGTCATCATGACATTGTTTCCTGGGCCTCAATGTTTTATCTTCTATTTATTCCTGGGCTGCCAAGCTTTACCTTTGATGTATGTTCTTATCTTATTTATTCTCCCTAGCCTGGTCAGATCTTTCTGTTTTTCTAACAATGTATCATGTCTTTGTGGAATATATCATCTATATGTGAATGACCTGGCCAGGATGTAACTTCTTTCAGCAGAAACAGCAAAAAGGGAGGGGGTTTTCTGCAAGGACAGAGAAAGCTGGTACATCAAAAAGGAATGAAAGAAAAGCTTTCTTCTAATCTATTTCATATATAAAATGAGCCAAAGAGTTTTCTAATCTTGCTATATAATTTTCATTATAAAAGAGTAACATAATTTTCTCTCAAATCCCCCATTTATTTCTTCTAACTCACTTACTCTTTTATACTTGTAATATCTCATAATATCCCACCTCATCCTTAATTTTTGATGTGGTTCGGTCTTTATCCTTTAGACTTTTTATTCTCAATGATCTTTTATCTACCTTCATTATTAACTTAGTTTCCTTTTTCCCACTTTCTATTGATGTAGTTATTAAAGTCATACTGCTTATAGTTCTCTTTATTACAAGTTGTATGAGGGGAATTAAACATGGTAATATTATTAGGTCCAGGAAACCCAATATTACAAATATAGCCAAATCTTTCCAATTGGAGAACCATCATCCAAACCAATTACTTACTCCATCCAGGTTCACTCCTCTCCAGGTTTGGACCGGTACATGGACTAACTTTATCATTCTGTCTGTTAGTTCTTTCACCACTTTTCCACTCTCATCCACTTCAATACAACAATTACTCAAGTTGAACTTTCCACACACACCTCCTTCTTCAGCCAATAAATAATCTAATGCCAATCGATTTTGCATTATGTATGTTCTAGATTTTATACTCTCCTTTGCTAGGAGTTTTAAAATATTTGCAGTGTCATTTGTAATTACCTCTAGCACTGCCTGTAATCGAATTACCCTGTTTAATATATAAATTGGCTCTCTGGCCCCTAGGGTACCATATTCCATCCAGGTAGCCGGACCATAATAATTAATTATTTTATCAGGTGTCCATTCCTCATCTTTCCAGAGTCCTATTTTTATGATGCTTGGTTCTACAGCTCTATTTGTTCTTACCTGATTGGCTAAATCATCATACACAGCCAACAGTTGTTTTTGTCTAATGGGGAGAAGGAAAAAACTTGGCTTAATTACTCCCAGAACACACGATCCATATCACCCTTTAGGTAGATATTCATAGGCATACTTCCCACATATCCAGTACATACCTTCCGGAGCTACCCCAGTCCAGGGTGTCACTTATGGGTTCCTTCAAATAAGCCATTTCTGTTATTTCACTTAATGTTTCTTCTGCTAATGTTCTACTTCCTCCCCACCAACTGTGGTTATTCCATACAGTCAAGCAAATCATATTCCCTACCGGCACCCTTTTCTTTTTCTGCTTTCTTTCATAACACACTCGTCCTACCAGGTTAGTTATTAAAGCCCATGTCCTTTCCTTACCATTTGTAAATTTTAAAGTTCCATTTTTCCACATATCCACCACTAAATTGTGGTTTAATTCTTGAGCTTCCCATAGCCATTGTTCTCCCATATTAGTTCCACCACATACAAAACAATTCTTTACGGTAAGAGTCTTGGCAATCTCTTCAGCTAACTTTACAAACATATTTATTGCCTTTTTGGGGAATTCAGGTAGTTCTAATTTCTCAAATTCCATATAGTATGACCAAAATATGCTTTTAGGTTTCAACTTTATTTTTGTAGTTTCTATTTTTAATACTAGCCATCCCCATGGATCTTTTCTCTTCCCACTTACCCCTATTCCAAATCCTTTGTATTGTATCCCTTTTCCTAATGATTGATTAGTATATAAACATATGGGGTTGCATTTGCCTAAAGTGCATCAGTTCTAGTACTTCCTATACTTATATTCATTTCTTGAGGTCCAATGCTTCTTTCATTGGGAACATTTGTTGTGTACCAATAGTCATAACTTGGGGATAAGGATGCATGACCAGTACTTTGGAATGTTGCCCTTTTAAAAAGATATTTTTGTTCTTTCATTTAACTTCTCTCCCATTCCAAATTTCCACATTCAACACCCAGCTGGTTATCAGGAAACCCTTGTCCTTTGTTAATGGTCTGGCATGCATCAAAACATACTTGCAAACTAGTTTCTCCCCTAGTTTCATTGTGGGCGAAATAACCTTTTCTCGTTTGGCTTATGGAAAACACTTGAAGTGCATGGTCATCTCCTTTGTATGCATGGTCATCTCCTTTGTATGCATAGACCCATATTCTAGCAGTCATGGACCTAATGCTTTTGGGTCATAGCACTCCACTCCCTTACTTGTATTACACCTCTTATATTGAGTTTCATTTTGGGCACAATCAGTTAAGTCAGTTTGCAGACAATCAGGGATCATAGTGCGGTATATCAGTGTGTTTTCAATTGTTCCTTCCCTTTTTGTTGTTTTGATACACTGAGTACATTCTTCTAATGGTTAGGCTGGGTTTAAGAGTAGAATAACACTTACCCCTAACAAGTACCAATGAGTACCTTCCCAATACATCCTCTATAATTTTTATGTCACACTCTATTATACACCCAGTACAGCAAACACAATCAATACAATGTGAACAACAACAACATCCACATGCACAATTACAAAACCAACACATCCGGGAGGACATGCAATGGGATTTGTTCAGTTATGGTCTCCTTCAGTTGAGAGAAGACCATAGGCATCCATTCTGCTCTGAATAAGAAAAATACAAAAGTTAGCCAAATTATGAATGTCACCACCCCTACTGAAAAAAGGATAGTCCACAGATCCATTAAGTTCTTCGGAACTTCAACTTCAGTGGATCTCCTTCGTGAGATTCCACTTTCCATTCATCTGGAGCTGGCACGGGTCCCTTCACTCTCAAATAATGGGTACACCCTTGCTCTTGTGTCCATACTGCTGTTTCAGTTGTTAACAGGATGAGGAAAGGTCCTTCCCAGGTTGGGGATAATTTTTCGTCTTTCCAGGTCTTTATTAATATCACTGTCCAGCTTTGTATTTGTGCACAGCAAAGTCCAAAGGTGGCATTTGCGCAAGGATGCCTTTCTGTCGTAAAAGAGAAAAGCATTTGGATAGTTCTTGTACATATTTCCTAATTATTTTATCTGTCAGCTCAATCCTTGGTAACCCCTCCTTTCCCATATAAGGTATTTCAAACAATAATTCAAATGAGGACAATCCAATATCTTTCCTTGGTTGCATCCTGATTCTTAGTAAAGGCAAGGGGAGGCATTTATTCCAGGGTAAACTGGTTTCTTCCATTATCTTAATTAGGGCTTGTTTTAATTTGTGATTAGCTCGTTCCACCCCCCACCCCCCCAAGCTGGGAGGGTACCAAGGTGTATGATAATCCCATTTTATTCCCACAGCCTCATTAATTAATTTTATCACCCTTGCTGTGAAATGCATCCCCTGGTCACTATCTATTACTTCAGGAAGGCCATATCTAGGTATTATATTCTGAAGCAATATCCGTGCTGTGGAACTAGCATTTGCTTTTACACATGGAAAAGCCTCCACCCATCTGATCAGATGATCTACAATGATCAGTAAGTATTTCATTCTTCCTGCCCTAGGTAATTCAGTATAATCAACTTGTAGCCTTTGAAAGGGTCTCAGAGCCAATTCCCTTCCCCCCATCGGTTGTTTTCTTTGTGTTGCTTTATTTACTTTCAAACAGGTTAAGCATTTTCTAATCATTTGTAAGGCAATACAGTGTATTCCTTTACATACATATTTTTGTTGTATTAAATCCACCAATGCCTGCACCCCCCAGTGAGTTCCCTCACGCAATTGTTCCACCAGATTCCTCATTACTGCTTTGTTCAAAACCTTCCTCCCATGCAATCTCCATTCCCCTTTCTCATCTTGTATCACCCCCTCCTTTCTCGTTATTTCTTCTTCATTTACAGAAAATTTTGGTATTATCTGTTCCCCCAATTCCAGTATCATTATAAACACTTTATCTCGCTCCATCAATCCTGCTTCCTTTGCCCGCTCATCTGCTAAATTATTGCCATAGACTTCAAACTTATCTCCTTTCTGATGTGCTTCTACATGTATTATGGTTAGTGCCTTTGGTATGTTAAGTAACTGTAGTATTTCAATGACTAACTCTACTTTTGCTAATCCCTTTCCTTTGCTATTCAAGAACCCCCTTCTCTTTTCATATCTTTCCAAAGATATTTTGTATGGGCTATTCCAAAAGCATACATAGAGTCTGTATATATATTTCCCCCCTCTCTGCCTAACTCTTTCAAAGCCATTTTTAAAGCGTATAGTTCGCAAACTTGAGCAGACCACTGATTTGGTAATCTTTCAGATAATATTGTTTTCCATGATTCTCCTATCACTGCATAAGCACTTCTCCTTTCTCCCTCAACCACTCTGGAACTTCCATCTATAAATAAGGTCCTTAATCCTTCTATTCTGGTTTCTTCAAATCCTCTCTCACCTTTGTCTGGTAATCTATTGTCTCTAAACAATCGTGCTCTATCTTCTGTTGGTCTCTTTCCCCACTCAGAAACTGGCATTTCTGTGGCATTACATTGGCATCAGTGACTATGAGTAAACTAGGATCTTCTAACAAAATGCTCTCATATTTCATGAGTCTAGAATTTGTCATCCACTTCTGAGCTTGTTGATTTAAAATACTCCATACTTGATGTAGACTAACTACAATTGCTCCTCCAAAGGTTATTTTTCTGCTTTCTTGAACTAGCAAGGAAGTAGCCGCTATTGCTTGTATGCAAATCGGCCACCCCTTTATTACTGGGTCCATCAACTTTGATAAAAACGCTACTGATTTCTTCAACTTTCCCCATTTCTGGGCTAACACCCCTTTAGCTACTCCATTTTCTACTGCCACAAAGAGGTGAAAGATTTTGTCTAAATCTGGCAAGGATAGAACTGTTGCTCTTTTCAATTTCTCTTTTAACTCCTGGAACTTCTCCCTATCCTCCTCTGACCATTTTATTGTCCATGGTTCAGAATCTGTCAATTTTGAATATAGTGGTTTAGTTGTTTCTGCATAATTTATAATCCACTGTCTACAGTATCCCACTAGTCCTAAAAAAATTCTAAGAGCCTTTTTGTCTCTCAGTAGTGGCTGGGTTATTATGCCTTCTATCCGAGAGGGAGTAATCTTTCTGCTGCCTTTACTTATCAGTTGTCCTAAATACTTTACCTCCCTTTCTACATACTGGAGCTTGTTTTTAGATACTCTTAGTCCTTGGTCTGCTAAATAATTTAGCAAATCATTAATTCCTTCTCCACATCCTGCTTCTTCTCCCCCAAGAGCAACAAGTCATCTACATATTGTATTACGGACAAGTTTGGACCTTTTGGGAATTTCTCTAATATTTGTTCTAAAATTTGACCAAATAAATTAGGACTTTCAGTATAGCCTTAAGGCAATAGTCCATCTCAATTGACATTTTCTTCCTGTGTCTGGGTCCTCCCAATCAAATGCAAAAACATTCTGAGATTCAGGATCAAGCAGGCAAGCGCAAAAAGCATTCTTCAAATCAATTACGCTAAACAGATGGTGTTCTGGGGGACTCCTGCTTAGTAGAGTGTGTGGATTGGGGACCACAGGGTACCTAGAAACTATTATTAATTTTTCTCAAGTCTTCAACTTAGGCGATAATTCCCATCGGGTTTTCAAACAGCTAGTATAGGAGAATTGTATGGAGACATTGCAGGCTCTAAAAGTCCATCCTGTATTAATTCCTTTATGACTGGTTTTAAGCCCCTCCTTCCTTCAAGGCTGATCTCATATTGCTTCTGTCCTATGGGCTCAGTAGTTTTTAGAGTGATTTTTATGGGGGTTACTTGTAATCCCCGTCTGCTTCCTTTAATAGCCCATACAACAGGTGTTATCTCCTCTTCATTCTCCTCTGTTAATACTAGCAATTGTTTCCTAATTAATTGGATCCCCCATTCCCAGTTTTGAAACACATCTCTACCTAGCAAATTCACTCCTGCCTCTGGTACATACAGTGGCTGTATTTTGGTCTCATAATCTCTCCACTTTAAGATTAATGGATTTAATTGAGGAACTTCAAAGGATTGCCCCATTACTCAGGATATTTTTATCAAAGTGTTACTTAATTGGCAACCTTGAGGTATACTTATGAGAGATGTTCTTGAAGCTCTGGTGTCTATTAAGAGTACTAATTCTTGTTTTTCTGGTGCCACTTGTAGATTTACCAAGGGTTCTTGGTGGAAGCATAATATCAAAGGCTCCTGACCTCCCTATTCCTCATCCTCTTCATCCATAGATCTATACACTCTCTGTTCCCTCTCCATCTCTCTTTCTCTTTGAGGGCAGTTTTTTGCAAAATGCCCTTCCCTTCCACACTTAAAACACTGATTTCTATCCCCTTGTCTCCTTGTTCCTCTTCCCCTCCAGCTCCATTCCCCTCGATTTCCAAACTCTCTTCTCTGCCCTCTCTAATCCCCTAACTTTTTATCCACCATAACTCCCACTGTTGATAACAGCATTTTCTTATCCTGTCTCCTCTATTGTTCACCCCGATTCACAAATACTTTCTGGGCCTCTGCCACTATATCCATTATATTCTTTTCTTCCCAATTTTCTATCTTCTGGATTTTCTTTTGGATGTCCCCATAGGACTATATAACAAATTGACTTTTCAGCAACCGTCTAAAAAATTTGCTGTCCTCTTTCATTCCTCCATATTTTTTCATTGCATCTCTAAGTCTCCCCAGGAAATCCCCAGGTGATTCATCCTTTCTTTAATGTACACTGAAAGCTTTAGAAATGTTCTTACTTTGGGGTACACAGTTACGAATACCCTCTACAATTATTTGCTTTAAATCTTCCATTTTCTGTCTATCGGCCAGAAGGTTATTATTTCAATCTGACCTTTGTAATGGAAATTTGTCTTCTGCAGCTGCCTGACTTAGTCCTGGATGATGGTCTTCCCAATATTTCACTGCTGCCTTTCTAATTAGCTGCTTTACTTCTGTAGAAAAAAGGAAGCCCAGAGCGTACTGGAGTTCATCCCATGTTTGGTCCTAGGAAAGCAGCAACCTCATCAGTAACTGTCTGAGATTCCTCCTGGACCTTCTCCATTCTTTGTTTAAAGTCCCTCAACTCTGTGGCTGTGATATTATGTGATACATAACCCATCACTGGTTGTCCTTGTGCATTTACACCTCGGGGAACCTGCCTTAAGGGGAATAATTTCTCTTCTTTTTCTTCCTCTCTCTCTCTCCTTCACTCTCTGTCTAGTTCTTACTGCTATAGGTTGATCTGCCACCTCCTCCCCCGCTCCTACTGCTCCCTGGTCGGCATATGGGTTAGGGGGCTGAGGTGCCTGAAGTACCTGTGGTACTTGGAGTACCTGGGGTGCCTGAGGCAGCTGAGGTGCACTTGGAGCTACATAAGGGGGAAGATATTCCAGAGGATTCCACTTAAGTGGTTCCTCTTCTTTCTCCTCCTTCAATTTAAAAAGCTGAGCCTGCTCAGGTGGAACTGGGCTTTCCCAGTGTACATGGTACCATGGTTTTACATATGGTATTTCACTATTTAAAGTTGGACTTGAAAGTATATAATGTTCTAGTTTCCCTATCCAATATTTGTCTGACTCTCCCAAATGGTCCCAATGATAATCAGGGGGACTTATAATATATTTTGGCCACTTTTTGTGACATAATCTAATAATTTGACTTTTAGTTAATTTACAGGTCCATGGGATTAAATTATCATCATCCCATTGAGATAAAAGTTGTCCTAAGGGACTTTCTGATGTTATTTCTACTGTACTGTTAGTTAGTTTTACAGCAAGAGTATCTTTTTTTGGCTTAGCACAACAACTACAATTATTGCCCATCTTCTCTCTTGAGAGTTTTCTTGATTATGGTTTTCTGAGGTTCTCAATTTTATGGCCACTCAATATCACTGACACCAGTTGTTTCCCTTCAGGCTGACCTTCCCCCTGGTGGGAGTAAGGAACCACAACCTTTCAGGTCCACACTGGACTCACTAGTGTTCCTGGAACACAGTCCAACACACAGAGAGAGCCATTATCGATAAACCTCCCACAATTGCTCTCCCGACCACCCAGGTACAATTGCATCTTTCCCATTTTGGAGGCAAAAGTTTCTTACCTGGGCTGGTGCACTGGGTTGCCTGGTCCTCTTAGGGCCTCAGCAGTTGTTACCACTTGCCTGCTCCTTTGATATCGTGGACCAGAGCTGTTAAATTAGATTTGGCTTGAGGCCCGCAAATGGAAGTTCAGTCTCAGATTACTCTAAACAGTTGAAATCAACCGGCGCGCCCCCAGACTTTACTGAGGATGAATCTCAAAAGAAGCCCTCAAGCCCCATGTTGGGCACCAAGATTGTGAGATTTAAAATTCCCAAATAATTGTATAAATACTCACAACACAAAGACAAGTCTCTGGTTCACAATTTCAAAGGTTTATTGTAGGAAAGAAAAGTGGTTGCAAGCACGGCCTCCAAGACCCTTCCCAATTGGATTGAGTACAAGGAGAGCAAATTTCACTACTTTAACAATACATTTTATATCCCTGAACAGAATACGCCATGCCTAAAAAGCCCTCCCTTTACACCCCCTTATTTTCTATATGCTAAACTACCAACTTGGGGTCATCATGACATTGTTTCCTGGGCCTCAATGTTTTATCTTCTATTTATTCCTAGGCTAACAAGCTTTACCTTTGATGTATGTTCTTATCTTATTTATTCTCCCTAGCCTGGTCAGATCTTCCTGTTGTTCTAACAATGTATCATGTCTTTGTGGAATTGTCTATATGTGAATGACCAGGCTAGGATATAACTTCTTTCAGCAGAAACAACAAAAAGGGAGGGGGTTTTCTGCAAGGACAGAGAAAGCTGGCAAAGGTACATCAAAAAGGAATGAAAGAAAAGAATCTTCTAGTCTATTTCATATACAAAATGAGCCAAAGAGTTTTCTAATCTTGCTATATAATTTTCATTATAAAAGAGTAATATAATTTTTTCTCACATCCAATAACATATTAATAATCATATTAACTATTTTTCATTATCTTATTTCATTCCAACCTTAATACATATCTTTATATTCCATTTAATCTTATTCATTTACATATTCCATATTTTGTTATATTACTTGTTTTATGCTAATCCTCATATTATTCAAATATACTTAATATATTTAATTTCCTTTCTTTTTCTTATATCATCCTATTAAAAAATTATATACCACTATTTTCTCCCTCTTCCATTCCATCCCAATTCTAACTTTCAGTTATTTCACTACAGTTCCAAGAATATTCACTAATTTTTTTCTTTTTTATTATAACATTTCATTCATCAATTATGTCCTTCCTTTTTACCACAGATAAAACATCATTAATCATATTTAATACATTTGACAAGTCCTTGTAGCTCTATTAATAATAATCCTATTAGTATTAAGTCACCACTTTAACAATCAATCAAATTCCATTTCATATAGTCCCTTATTCCCCCCTCTCTTATTTCCAACATTATTCTAATTTTAATTATATCTTTATTATATTGGAGAAAGAAGAAAAGATAAAAATAAGATGAAAATGGAGTTTTTTCTTTAACCATTCTCTCTCTCTCTTTGTTCTAAAATACTAAACATATTCTTTTTTAACTCACCTCCTATATTCCTCTCTCAAATCTTTATTCCTATCTGTTTCCACATTTTAAGCCTTTTCCCTTCTCCGCCCCATTTCATTGTCTAATTTCCAAAATATCTACTCTTACTTTTATTTCTCTCAGAGGAGAGAAATAAAATTATTTCTCTCTTACAATTTTATTGACATCTTTAATACATTTAACAAATCCTTATAGCTCTATTACTAATAATCCTATTCATATCAGATATTTCCATTATTTAATTTGTCAATATTTCAGTACATTATTTTTATATTAATCACTACTTTTAGCTATCATTCAAGTTCCATTTCATATATTCCATTATTCCTCCTCTCAATAATTTCAACCTTGTCTACAATTTAATTATATCTTTAGTAAAAAAGAGAAGAAAAAGGAAAAAGAATTATTTTTAAAAAGAATAAAGTTTTTCTTTAACCATTATCTCTTATTTGTTTTTGCAAATTAAACTTTCTCTTCACAGCTCACCTCTCATATTCCTCTCTCAGATCCTTGTCCCTGTCTGCTTCCAGGTCATAGCCTGTCATTTGGAACTTGTCTCTTCTCCACCCCGTCCCATTTTCTAGCACTCAAAATGTCCGCTTACTTTTTTCTCTCTCACATTTTGCAGTTTTATTTCCTCTTTCCATTCCCTGCTCTCCTTTCTGTTTATTACACTCATTTTTATTATATTTATTGTCTCTTCTTTCTCATCATCATAGTCTATTTGTTGATTTTCTTCTGTGTTCTCTTTTGGTCCACTAATTAATTCCTCATCTTCTTGTACATCTTGCATGCTCCATGCCAACTTTTCCTCTATGCTCTGCATTTTGTTAAGAACTCTGTCCTGGCTGTTCTTAATATCCATAAGTATTGACATCATTTCTGCCCAGCTCCCACTTTGTTCTTGTTGGTAAGTCATCTTGTTTACTTTGTTTTAATGTTTTATTTTATTTTTAAAGTCCAAAAGTCCAATAATCCACATATCCAAAGACAAGTCAAATATCCACGCCAAAATCAATCCTCACAAGGTTTAAAGTTCTTATATCTTATTTTCAGTCCTTTTATTAAAACTTTCAAAGTCACTTCAATATTAATTTAACTTCCTGTGAATATCCTGTTCGCTGGTGATGCAGTTAAATCCTGTAATTTTAGCCAGTTTCCAATTTTAAAATATTAATCCAAAATAGTAAAGGATCCAATTTTTAAAATATCTGTTTCCAATTTTTTAGAATGCTTCCACAAAACAATATTTTTTCTTTTAAAAATTCCAATTTTTTGGACTTTCCATATTCCAAAAATTGTCTTCTCTTTTCCTTTTTCCCCTTTCCATTTTTAAAGTCTTTCTCTTAGTGCTTAAACCGCTGCTTTTAATATAATAACGAGCTCCTTTTTTCCTGGTATAAACTTTTTGGGGTAAATTTTAAATAGTTCTTCTCACCCAGTTCTGTATATCATCCACTTTCTCCTCTCCTGCACAATTCTTTGGTGTTCAGACTCCATGTTTTGGTGTCAACTTTGCTATTGAGACTCCATGGTGGCCATTTTGACCAGCCTCTTCTCACCATCATGGCAATGAGGGAAAAGCTCTGGGGTTCTGCAGAGGAGTTGTGTTCTCCTCTGGGACCTCACAAGCACCCCTCCACAGCTTAATCATTCCTCCAAGGCAGTTTTCAGCTCCTTTTAGAGCCCACAAACAGCTGAAGATCAGTGCAGGAACAGAGCTCTCTGTTCTCTGCCACTAGCTTTGTCTCGACATCAACCAGCAAACCTAGAGTTCTGCTTTCTTGAGGAGGGAGAAGAGGCAGATCCTTACATTAGTCAGAATCTGCAAAGTGGTTAGCCTGAAGAATCATTGCTGTTCTGAGGGGACCTTGACTGCCATGTCCAATTTGAACAGCGAGCATGGAGAAGGAGAATGCTGGGGTAAAACAACCACTACCCAACTGGACGCAGCCTGCAGCTGCCCTACCAAAGAACCAGCCATCTTGGAGAACCCCATGAAGCCGAGGTGATCAATCGGAGTGGGGAAGAAAGACAGCTGAGAGGGCAGGACCAAAGGTGCAGAGCTGGAAACCCTGTTGGACCACAAGGATATGGCCAAAGAACTGGTCTGCGACAAACACCACAAGAAGTACGTTATGCATTTTGTGATGGAAGCATTTGAGAACATGAGAGCCAGGGGTGAGCTGGACTGCTGGGGTGAAGGAGGTGAAGCAGCTGCAATGGCTGATGGTGCGAGGGCTGACACCTCGGTCCCAGCTACTGCTGGTCAAGCAGATGGAGCAGATAGGAAGGCCACCATCCAGCAAACCCGCTGCATCTGGCACCAGTACACCGAGACCAAAGCAGTTAAATTAGTCCGAGCAGTCCTAAACAAACTCTGTACTGTAAAACGTTATGTGAAGCTGTCAAAATGCAAATTTCACAAGGAAAGGATAAGTTGCCTAGGTTATAGAATCTCCAATGAAGGAATGGAAATGGACCCAGAGAAAGTGTGGACAATGGTCGAATGGACCCTTCCTTGCACACATAGACAGCTATAAAACTTACTGGGGTTTGCTCATATCTACAGACAATTTATCCCAGCATTTGCCCAAATTGTGCTCCCATCACTAACTTGTTAAAAATCAAGGGAGGTGATAAACCCAAATTGAGGGAACCCCTGAACTGGACTATTGAATGTCAAGTGGCATTCGAAAAGCTAAAAGGATTATTTTTGGCAGAACCAGTGTTAAAGCAACCACCAAGAAAAATCTAGCCATGCGCATACATCTCCAAAAAATTAAAAGACACTGAATATTTATTTATTTGGTTTGTCAATTGCTTACAAGATAATAGGTATAAGTAAAAACATAGTTATGAATACATGGATACATATAAGAAAAATAAAAAAATAAAAAAATAAACAATAGGACAGGGACTATAAGCACATTGGTGCGCTTATGCACGCCTCCTACAGACCTCTTAGGAAAGTGGTGAGGTCAAGTCCTTACAGCTTCTTACAATCAGCCCTGCCTATAGTCAAATGACTGAATTTCAGACGCTCAGCAACATGACTGCATTTATTTATTTTTATGTATTTATTTTGTCAAGCGATTATAAGATAACAGGTATAAGTATAAACATAGTTATGAATACATGAAATTGATACATATAAGGAAAATAAAAAGAAACAATAGGACAGGGACAGTAGGCATGTTGGTGCACTTATGCATGCCCACTACAAACCTCTTAGGAAAGGGGTGAGGTCAATAGTAGACAGTCTAAGGTTAAAGTTTTTGGGGTTTGGGGAAGAAACCACAGAGTCAGGTAGAGTATTCCAGACATTGACCATTCTGTTGCTGAAGTGGTATTTTCTACAATCAAGTTTGGTATGGTTTACCTTGAGTTTGTATCTGTTGTTTGCTCTTGTATTGTTATGGTTGAACATTGTATAATTGGGTAAGACATTGTATAATTTTATATACTATTCTTAGATCAGACCGAAGGCGGTGTAGTTCTAGGTTTTCTAGGTCTAGAATTTCGAGTCTGGTGGCATAAGGTATTCTGCAATGAGTAAAGGAGTGGAGAACTCTTCTTGTGAAATATTTCTGGACTTTTTCAACTGTGTTAATATCAGATATGTAATGCGGGTTCCAGACTGATGAGCTGTATTCAAGTATTGGTCTAGCAAATGTTTTGTATGCTCTAGTTAGTAGTGTGATATTACCAGAGAAAAAGCTACATAGGATTAAGTTAACAACTCTTATTGCCTTTTTGGCTATGTAGTTACAGTGGGCTCTAGCACTTAGATCATTAGAATTGAGTACTCCAAGATCCTTGACAGAGTTTGGATCATCAACAAGGTCTTGACTATTCAGCTTGCATTTTATTTTCTGATTTTTTTTTGCCAATATGTAAGACAGAGCATTTATTTGTTGAGCTTTGAAGTTGCCATTTGTTTGACCATTCTGATACATAGTCGAGGTCTTTTTGAAGGGTAGCAGTATTGTCTGTGGTGTTGAATAACTTCATATCATCAGTGAAGAGAATGCAGTTGCTCTTAATATGATCACAAAGGTCATTTATGTAGAGTATGAAGAGAGTTGGTCCTAGAACACTGCCTTGGGGGACACCACTGTTGACAGGTACAGAATTTGATAGGACACTCCCAATTTTGACCATTTGTTGTCTGTTTGACAGGAATGCTTCTATCCAGTTATGCAGGTGTCCAGAGATACCATAAGATTTTAGTTTTAGGAGTAGTTTGTCATGTACCACTGAATGAAAGACTTTACAGAAGTCTATGTAGATTGTGTCTATTGCTTTGCCCTGATCGAGTTGTGTAGTCCATATGTTCTTGCAGTGTAAGAGTTGCAAATTACAGGATAGTTTTTTTTAAAACCAAATTGTTTATTAGAGAATAGGTTGTTTGTCTCTAAGTGGAGGATAATGGATTGGTTAATAATTGATTCCATGACTTTACAGGTGACACAGCATAAAGAGATTGGTCTGTAATTTTCAACTAGACTGGGCTCTCCCTTTTTGAAGATGGGGATGACCGTGGCTTGTGACGGTAGTTTTGCAAGGAGCTGGTCCTGAAAGATTTTTCAAAGATTATGCTTAGAGGTTCAGCTATGACAGTGGATAGCTTTTTTAAGAAGTAGGCACATTGTCAGCTTTCAAGATTTTCTTCCTTTGCTTTGCATTTTTCAGCTGTCATAAGTAATGGGGGTAGGAGGGGGGACATGGTTATGGGAAGCAAGCTGGAGGTGTTACAAAACAGAACTGTATAAGTTGAGGGGGAGGTTCTTGCTTAGGCATCTAAGGTCAATGGACAGAGGCCACATCACTACCTGGAGATGCCCAGATGATGCTATATACAACTCTTAATTGGATGAGCCAATTGAACTATTGGGGGTGGGAACGTTGCCATCACTTTGTATATGTGATTTATGCACTCTTTTTCTCAGATTCAGAATTCTTTTGTTGCTACCACTTGATTTCCAGTAAAAGATGTCTTTTCTCTAATTAATGGAATCTAAGTATTTCTTTCTTGGATTTTGAATGGAGCACCACCTGACTCACATATTCCATCCGGTCCAATATATAGAGATGGTTTTAGATTGCGTAGTGCTTTTTCAACATTGTCTCCTGTAAAATCGATATGTATTAGATCATTGTAGTTGTCTGTGATTTGAGTAGGAAATACTGGGCACAATCCATTGCGGTTTACAAATACTGAGCCAAAGAATGTGTTAAAGAGGTTGACTTTAATGGTGTCATCGTTGCAGTCTTTACCATTAGGTCCTTTCAGGGGTGGGATGGACCTTGAGTCTTTTAGTTTGTTGTTTACAAAATTGTAGAAAGCGCAGGTGGAATTGGAATTGGTGCATAGAAGATTTTCTTCTTGTTTAATGTGATAATTGGTGCATTCAGTCTTTATCTGGTGGCATAAATTTTTGTATCGGCTTTTGAAGTTGGCAACGTGACCAGATTTGTTTTTCTGCCAAAGTGATTTCTTTTTGGATTGAAGCTTCCTTATTGTTATGGGTAATTTGTTTTTTTCTGGTTTTGGGAGTTGCTATTGGTACATATAGTTTGATGACTCTTTTGACTTCAAGTAAAAATATGTTGTAATGGTCTTTAACAGTATTGCATCCAGTGAATAGAAGTTGCCAATCAAGAAATGAGAGTTCGTTGTCTATAAGATCATGGTTGCCTTTTTTGAAGTTATAATTGGGGATCCCATCATTATGATGAATTTTGTGTGGACGTAGTTGAGACAAAAGTCAATCATGTTGTGGTCACTGTTGGAAAAGGGTTCTTTAATTTGTATTCCATAAATTAAATTCAAACTATTGCAGAAGATGAGATCGAGGCAGTTGTTAAGTCTAGTATTGTTGGTTACTAGTTGTTCCAGTCCCAGATTTGTTACAGCATTGTAGAAGTGTCAGATCCGTGTATCTGTCAGCTCCGGTGTCAGATCCATGTATCTGTTATTTCTTCAGTGGAAGAAGAAAAGGGGGGGGAGATGGATAAAGAAATCCTTTCTTGATGTAACCTGAATATATTTAATCTTATATCAAATTTGTATAACTGACACATGATACAATGGAGGGAGGAAACCCAGATGACCAGAACCTATCACCTCTGAGAGGCACAGCCAGGAGATGAGAAGACCATAAAAATTCCACAGTGAGATGTGTCCTGGGAACCTGTGGAAAAGTTCATTCTGAAAAGGGGGGGGGGGAAATTAATTATGTCCTGGGAAACTGTGAAAAAGATCGTTTCTATAGAAGGGGTGGGGGGGAATTAAAATACTGGCTTTTGTTTCACTAAATACACATCGAGATAAGGGGAGGGGTTCTAAACTCCCTTATCTATCCCTGTATGTCTGAGAGACCTTAGACGCTGTTTTGAACACCTACATGAATTGTCTCATCTCAATAAAGGATTCCTTTTGATACGTTTGGTTTCAGAAGTTCATTCTTGTTAATTGAATGGGAAAAAGTTCTGTAGCCTGACAGTTGCATATATGGGTTCAGTTTTACATTCGTTTAGGGTGCAGTAAATATGAGGTAGATTGAGGTCACCAAGAAAGATAAAAGTGTGTGGGCAGGATGTTGCCCATGTTAGTAGTGAATTTAAGTTGTTTACATGTTCGATGTCATAATCAGGGGCTCTGTAACATAGTAAGAATCGAAATGTGATATTTAAGGACAGTTCACAGACGATGGCCTTAGGAAGAGCAAGCTCCTGGGTAACTTGGATGTTTTTTAGATGTAGGGACTTTTTATAGAAGATACCAATACCACCTCCTCTATACAGATTTCACGATCTGATCGGTAAACATGATAGTCTTTTACTGTGGTAATGGAGTCAGGGAGAGATGCATTGAGCCATGTTTCACAGACAAATATGATGTCAAATTTAGCCGTATTTAGTAAGAGGAGAAATTCAGGTATTTTATTTACAAGGCTTCTTGCATTGAGTAGCTTGCATTTAAGGCCAGTTGTAGTTGGAATAGAGATAATTAGGGGCGTGCGTGCCTATTTTGAGTGATGGTGGATTGGATGGGGTAAGGTAGGGGGCATGCATAAGCGCACCAATGTGCCTACCATTCCTGTCCTATTGTTTCTTTTATATTTTATTTTTCTTATATGTATCCATGTATTCATAACTATGTTTTACTTATACCTATTATCTTGTAAGCAATTGACAAATAAATAAATAAAAAATAAATAAGGTTGGATGCAGAGCTGTGGGTTGTATGACTTTCTTTTGATGCAATCAGCGCGGTAGTCAATGTACAGGTCCTTTTCTCCATTGTCTAGACGTTTTTTGAGTTCTATGCGCAGTTCATGGGAGCAGATTCTTTGCAGTATGGATAAGTCTGGTCTTGAGCGAAGTTTTTTATGAGTGTGATTGGTTTTTGCAATGGCGTTTATTGTATAAATGAATATACGTTTGTTGGACTCATTTTTGCAAACAACTCTACAAAATCTTGGGGCCACAGAGCTGTCACTGTATTTGAACTCAAGGCCATCTCTGGTTATTTCAATGATATCTTCAGGAAAGATGTTTGTTGTATATGAGTTGCTTATGATATTATGAACTTTGGTGATGTCGTCTGATTCGTTGGTGTCTTCAAGACCAAATAAGATGGCATTTGGATGTTTCTGATCACGTTCCATGATGACTCTGATGAGAAGGGGATATCATTTGTGGAATTATTTGATGGGATAATAATTATTTGTGGCTGTGCTTTGGTGGTTATTTTTTATTGTAGTGATCATGTGCTTTATGACAATTTTGTTGAATGCCTGCATTTATTTCTGGTTTTCAGAAAAATGACATCCATATTGAACCATTAGTTTACTTAACAATTGTGGCTTTTGCTTAATGACCCCAACAGCCACTGTAGAAGATGACCAGACTGAGGCCAAGGAAAGGGTCAAATCACCATCAATCATGAGTCACTGCATGCCCACAAGAGATCTAGGTCCAGGCCACCTTGAATGCCTCTAAATTCCTGCTAATTTCCCTTGACCATTAATAGCTCAGATTTTGTAGAGAGTTTAAACTTGCAAGAAATCTTTATACTCTTTTGAACTGCCTGAATCTCCTGATTTTTCTTGTGCTTGACAGCCAATGTACAGCCACCACAAAAATTATCGTGAAATTTGATTGGTCATGTAACTGATTCATTTTACAATCATCATGACTAATGATTGTGATGGGAAGACTCCATTGTAGTCATAATTTGAGAACTACCTATATAAACAGAATCATTGAATACAAATGTAAATCACATGCTGTGCAATATACTTCTTTCGTGGCATTATTATATACATAAAAATGTGAAATCACAACTGCCAGTTATTTATCTGGTGTTGGCCTCCATTTGTATCAAGTTCTCAATATTATTATTATTATTACAACCAGATGATTAGAATAGATTTTGAATTTTTAACCACTTATCAAGTCCTTCCCAAGGATCAGGAATAGGGAGATATTGTTCTTTGTTTCTGTTATTTAATAACTGAAAAGATTTTGCATTTTTCTTTGCAAGTGAATAAATTCAGTTTTACTAAGACTAAAAGAGAACATGTTAGTGCTTCCTGTGTTCATGACAACTGAGTAAAGAGACTTACATCAGTGAACTAACATTGTAATAATAAAGATTAAGATAATTAGTAATAATATTTTCTTTGAACGTAAACTAAATACATTTGTATGATTTTATGTTTCATGTTTGTTTGTTTTTTAATTAACAGTTTCTGTCCAGGGCCCATGGGAAAGGGCCATATCACCAAATAAAGTGCCCTACTACATAAAGTAAGTATTAAAAATTCATAATTATTTAAAGAAATTAAGTTGTTAAGATTGCTTGCTGTTAAAACTCAACTATGTTTTCATTATACAAATCCAGTAAACATTTTACAGTGGCAATCACAGGGGTGGAATTCTACCGGTTCGGACTGGTTCTATAGAACCAGTTGTTATGATTCTGCACAGTTCAGAGAACCACCAAATTGTGCCCCTGTCTGGCTCCTCCCCTCCCTGCCGAGTCAGTCCTTATCATGCATGTGCGACATTGCACGCATGCCCAACCTCACTGATTGCGTTCTCTCCCACCCAATCACTCCTTAATGTATTTCTTTTTTTCCCCCCTCCTGATGATCAGTTGTTCCGATGATCAGCTGTACTGGAATCCCCATCGCTATCTTACTGCTTCCCCCAGGAGGCTTGCCTGACACCCAGGATGCCCAAAAACAGAGCGTAGGGGGGTGCTGCACACCCCCATGCTCCGTTTTTTGCTTCCTGGGCCCCAGGGAAGCCTTCTGGAAGCAAAAATCCCCCCCAGGAGGCTTGCCTGAGGCCCAGGAGGCAAAAAATGGAGGAGGCCACGCCCACCCAGTCACATGGCCACGCCCACCTAGCCATGCCCATAGAACCAGTTGTTGAAAAATTTGAAGCCCACCCCTGGGCAGAATGTAGTTATGATTGGGCAGAATGTAGTTATGTAAGTTCCTGCTTCTCCTTCTCACTCAAGAAAATAAAAACTCTTGAAACTCAGTACTTCAAAAAGAACCTTTTATTGAGCAGAAGTGATAGCAGAACAAAAGCAAAGCAGACTCTAAATCACTTCAGGCAATACAGTTAGAAATAAGGCATTAGAAACCTCTCCCTCCAGTCTAGCATGGATTTAGCCAATCCACAGGTGTGAAGATGTTATTGTATAGTGTCCTGAGAACTCAATAAGCAGGCATTCCCAGGATCATATTCCACCGGCTTTTAGAGTGAAACAACCCACATGACCCTTCCCCCTAGTACATTCCCCAAAAGGCGAGAAAATCTCAGTGTGCTTAGGTGCCAGGATAAAGGTTATAAAATAGCAGTTGTCAGAGATAATAAGAAATTATTACATTAGGGGTTCCCGCCCTCCTCCAGTTGAATGGCAGTATCGCTCTAGGGATCTGACATATCTATATTAAACTGGCTGTCATTAAAGATCAACATTATTTTAGTTAATGCATTATGACTGCATTTTTACTACCAGAAACATTATTTTTTTCTGTGTTAAGATATCAATCTAATTTCGCCAAACTTGTAAACATTGCATTTTGTTTTTTGGTTGGATGTCCTGTTGTACAGGACAGGGTGGTGTTTGGAAACACTGAGAGCATGTGGTGTGTTTCCTGCTGAGTAGAGTCTAAACAGCATGCAAATATCTTCTTTTGTTAACACTACGATTAGTAGTAGCTTGGATAAATACTCATTTCTTCCACATTTATAGTTTATATCATTAAAGGTTGCTGAAAATAAAAGATATAAAAGATTCAATTATATCCAGCCACAGCATGACACAGACCTAATCTCAAATAAGGAAATATATATTTCAAATTGTTCTTTGAGTATCCAAATAGTTATTTTAAGATTACAATCTATATAGAAACTTTCATTCTGTCTTACCATTTATGAGTTTAGATATTGTTCTCTGTTTCATAGTGACATAAATTGCCTACATTGAACATAGGGGCACAACTCAATCGTACTGCACCTCTGATTCTATTTTTCATTTTGGATTTTCTTCTTGATGTCACAATTTTTTTTTCCCACTTTATGAAGTTATAATGTGCTATGTCACTGAGAGTAAAAAAGTGATGAGTTGTTGTTTTTACTTTCAGTGACATTACAACATATTATAAGCTCATAAATCTGAGAAACATTGCTTTAGAACCCTACACAATGTAATATTCAATGTTTTACTGCAAGGCTGCAACAAATTATTTGATCCTATCAATTATAACTAGATATTTATATTTACAGTTGATTAATAATAGCAATTATTATAATTATTACAGTTGATTAATAATAGCAATTATTTTTGCAAACTGGAATTGCAGTTTGTGTAAGAAAAAATAATGGGCAAACCCAAAATTAAGGGAATGTGGCCCAGAATTCACAACAATTCATAGTTCATTTCCTTCAGAAATAATTAAAAAGTAGGTTTCCCACTGTAGTGGCTGTTAATTGAAGTCAATTATCACAAAAGGATTCCTCTTTATGGGCCATCTACTTTCTTCCTACTCTTCACCTCAATAGAATGAGCCTTCCAAAACATCACTTCATACTTCTGGACTATAGGCATGATGTGTTGTTTTGGGATGAGCTTGATTTGATGGCTAGCCCTAAGAAAGAAAGTAATAATTTGTTATAACCAAACCATATTTTATCTTACTATACAAATAAGACATATTATGGAATAAATTCCCATGTGAATTAAAGCAAATATCTCCTCCTTACTTTAGTTTAGGGACGTAGTGGGCATGTGGTCAAGACACTGGGCTTATCAACTGGAAGGTTGGCAACTTGAGACCTAAGTATATGTGATGGATTAAGTTCCCATTACTTGTCCCAGTTCCTGCCAACCATTTGAAAGCATGCAAAATAGATAAATAAATATTGCATTCTGTGGACTTTTGTCATGCTGACCACATGATCACAGAAGTGTTTTTGGACAATGCTGGCTGTTCAGCTGTGAATTTGAGAAGAGCACTACTCCCTACCAAGAATCAGAGATGATTGGCAGGGAAAACCTTAACCTTTTTTAAAAAAACCTGAGTTTCATAATAGGCAAAATGTATCTAAGTGGATGAGTGGATGGATACAATATATAAAATAAAATGCATATTTTAGGAAAAAATATTGTCAGTACATATTTAAAAGTAAAGTAAGTTTTGCAAATGAGCAGTGAGATGGTGTGAAAGGTCTTTTTTTCCTAATTTATAGGTTATTGTGAATAAAAATGGAAGATATATGAATGTACAGAGATAAAAGTTGTATGAACTAAGACTAATCAGCCTGATTTGTCTTTCTATAGCTACCTTCTTTGTAACCCAGGTTTCTTTGTGTGCATTTGTCTGTGTAATAGATCTTGCACTTCTTTTTCTGTGATCACCAGAGATTGTGAGCCCAATGGACTGGGGCCAGTTGTAGGAGGGTTGGCTATTGTTGGTATGTTTGAGATGTGTGTTGTGGAGATAGGTGGCTATAGTTTCTTTTCAAACCTGCAATAGAACACATTCAGGTCATCTGCTAGTTGTTGATTTCCTTCTGCCTGGGAAGGAGGTTTGCTGAAGCCAGTGATGTTTTTAAGAGTTTTTTACATGTTTGCTGGTTCATTTGTTGAGAATTGGTTCTTTAACTTTTCAGAGTAGCTTCTTTTTGCTGCTCTGATCTCTCTTGTTAAAATGTTTCTGGCCTGGTTGTATAGCATTCTGTCACCATTTTTGTAAGCTTCCTCTTTGGATAGATTTGCTGCTTAAGTTTAGCTTTGAACCAAATTTTATTGTTGCTATATATTTTCAGGTTCCTTGTTGGTATACATAAGTCTTCGCAGAAGCTAACATATGATGTTATAGTATCTGTGAACTCATCTAGGTCTGCAGAGGCATCTTCAAAAACATTCCAATCAGTGCAATCAAGGCAGGCCTGGAGTTTCAGCTTTGCCTCATCAGACCAAGTCCTCACTGATTTAATTGTTGGTTTAATGGTTTTAAGTCTTTGTCTGTAGGCAGGAACAAGGTGAATTGTATAGTGGTCAGAGTGTCCCACAGCTGCTCGTGGTAAATACCTATAAGCATCTTTTACTGTTGTGTAGCAATGGTCTAAAGTATTTTTGCCTCTGGTGGGACAATTTACATGCTGGAAATATTTTGGGAGCTCTTTCTTTAAATTTGCTTGATTGAAATCTCCTAAAATGATGGGAAAGGAACCTGGATGTTTGGCTTCAGCCTCCATAATTTGATCAGCAAGAGTTTGTAATGCCTTGTTTACACAGGCTTGTGGAGGAACATACACAGCTATTAGGAGAAATGAGGAGAACTCATGTGGAGAGTAAAATGGCTTGCAGTTGATGTGTAAAGACTCTAAGTTTTCATCACAAAACTTACATATTATAGTTATATCCTGAGACCAACTGTTGTTGATATATAAACATAATCCTCCACCCTTTGTTTTATCCGATGTCTCTTCAATTCTGTCTGATCTAAATGTCTGAAATCCTGGGATGTATATGATGTTGTTCCCATGAATTTGTGGATTAAGCCAGGTTTCAGTAAAACAAAGAACAGCTGAATTATAAAAATCATAATTTCATTTATTTAAGAGATGAATTTCATCCATCTTGTTAACCAGTGAGCGTAAATTAGTCAGAAAGATTGAAGTGAGAGGAATTTTTTCCCCCTATTCCTTAGTCTGTTTAAAATTCCCGCTTGTTTACCTCGTCTCCTCTTCCGGTGTGATGGTTTCTTTGCTTTCTTTGTTGTAATCCATAGCATGGGGGAATTGGTTAGAATCTCCTCCACGTTTGCAAAGACAGCTGGGGGTGGGGAATCAGAAAGCTGCTCCTTAAGGAAACATTGCCTAATTCTTAGCAGATGGTCTCATAAGTATGAAATCCGTAGTGAATTGCAGATAATAATAAGGAATAAAAAAACCATTAGAGAGCATTTCACTGAGGCAGCCGTCCTAGGTGCCATCTTGGCAATGAAATAAACAATTGCAATAAACCTTTGGAGGAAGATAAATGGAGGTATATCACACATAAAAGGAAACACAATAATCAAAGAAAGAAGCAGCACACATCTAACAAACCCCTACTGCCCAATCTAACCCAATCAGAAGCCCCATTAAAACTGAGCAACCAATTTCTCCCCCTAGTTGAAATACTCAGATCCACAACCTCCCCCTCAAAGAAAGCATGCAAAACCTATAAATATCCCTAAAAAATTCACATCAACAAATTCACCTGGTATAAAACAGAAAAGCACTCCAGACTGCATCCCCTAAAAAAGGAAGGCAAGTGTTGGTGATAGGAGATCCTGTTCTCAAAGAAACAGAACCAGCCATCTGCAGACCGGACATAGAATCTAGGAATTGTCTTGCTGGAGCAAAAATCAAGGATGTGACTAAGAATCTACCAAAATAATTAGGCCTACAGATTACTACCCTTTTCTACTATTACTTGTAGGGACGAATGACACAAAAAGGACTTGAAAACAATATTGAATGATTACAAGCAGCTAGGCAAGAAAGTCAAGAACTTAGGTGCACAAGTAGCTTTTTCATCTGTACTGCCAACAAAAGGACACCATACAGTAAGAACAAATAATTCTAGAAGTGAACCACTGGCTAAAGAGTTGGTGTTGCCAAAAAAACTTTGGATTCCTGGACCATGGTCTGCACTAATTCCATGATGGGCTTTTGGCAAGGGATAGGCTGCATCTCACAAAGCCTGGGAAGAATGTCTCCAGAAAACGACTGGCTCAACTTATCAGAAGGGCTTTAAACTAAAATTGAGGGGGGAGGGTGACCGATCTTTAGGATTTCCAGGACCTAATTCCTAGCAAAAAAAAAAACCTTAGAAAGCAAGTCAAATAATGAAGTAAGGATGTATGGGAAGAAAGATAAAGTCAAATGCCTAATAAGGAGACATAGGAAACACCCAGAGTCAGACAAAAAGATCACAAGTGCCTATATACAAATGCACAAGGTCTGGGGAACAAAAATGGTGAACTATTTTTGGTATATGTTTTATTCATAGTTTTCTTTTAACAACCAATATTTTTTGTGGACAGAGTAATGACTGGGTTAATATATTTTTCACACAATGCTACCGGTAATAATACAATTACATATACAGAGTTTTTATCTTCCAACTTCTAACCTTGATATGCTCATTATAATTATAATATATTATTTTATGTATCAATATATATTATACTGTTTTTCCAATTAGTAATTATTTCTTTATTTTTCCCATTTGTTGGGGTTCTTCTATATTCACTTCATTACCTTTAAACAGTACTATTCTCTCTTTATGATTTTTTATCACTTTCTCCAAAAATATATGTAATCAATAACATCTCTTCATATAATATACTTATTAATCCCTGTTAAGTCAGTTTTAATATTGTAAATATCACTCAGTGTTCCATCACATTTTCAATATTTCAATTTGCTATAAACACCAATAAAACCATTGTTAATAAGATTTAATCAGTCCCAAGATTATATCTCTAAGTCCCCTGAATTTATAGTCCTTGAAAACCTAATCATAATATATTTAAATATATTTAATCCTAGTCTTCCACCTCCTAATCTTAATATATTTATGGTTATAATAAATTATATTATATATTTATATATGAGTTACTATTTTCCCAATTTAAACTTTTCACTTATTTCTATTGATTTTTAATATAATTACTATATTGCACGATGCTACGTTTCTATCCATCATCTCTCAGTCTTTTTAGAATTTTATCATTTATTGATTTTTTGGTGATTCTTTTATATTTCTCTCTTAGAATCTTATATGTCTTTCTAGCATTTTTGTACAAACAGATTGTTCCCTTTGCCTTACCCTTTATCTCCTTCTGTTGCATCTTTTAAATATCCATCCATAACCCTTTCATTATTTTTGAAAAATCTTCCTTTTTTTCCTCTATTCTATTGTAAACTCTTAAGGGATTGTCTATTTGATTTTTAGTATTTATTGTTACTGTCTTTTCAGTGTTTTATCTGCTTGTAACTTATTTTTATCTTCTTGTAGTTTA
Organism: Bungarus multicinctus; assembly: GCA_023653725.1. NCBI lineage: Eukaryota > Metazoa > Chordata > Lepidosauria > Squamata > Elapidae > Bungarus > Bungarus multicinctus. Next base: position 1,539,651 of record CM042851.1, read on the forward strand.
TTTTGTTTTATCTCCTCCACCACTCCTAATTTCTCATCTGTCTTCTGTGAATCATATTCAAATTTTCTCACCATTTGTTGAGGGCCTTCTATGTTCATAACTTTATCTTTAAATATTCCCATCATCTCCTTAGAATTATTTGTCACCATTTTTAACATTTCTTCATAGAATTTTATTGTCTCCTGCTGGGTCATTTTGTACCAAGTCCATATACCTCTAATATCCCAGTATCCCAGTATCTAAAAACTACAAAAAAGTCAATTATTAATAAAATTTGGTCAATCCCAAAATTATTCCTCCAAGTCCCCTAAATGTCTAGTCCTTAAATGCTATAAATCTGTGCTTTTCAGTCTTCATAATTTCCAGTTTACACCTTCCTAATTGTCCAGATTTTAAAGTCTTATTTATCTTTTCTTTTTTCTTTTTCTCTATTTTCTCCTTCTATCACTTTTCTTCTTTTGCTTTGTAGGATGATCTGTCGTGATATTAATATCCCAAATCCAACTTAGCCCACCAGGTTTCTTCAAAATGTTCAAATCCACTTTTCAATGCACAGTTTCAATAAAATTTTAGTGTTTAGTTTAGTTTGCCTTATGGATCTTCAAAAAGTTTAGTAAATATTTCCAGCATCCAAATCACCTACCTTTAAGATAAAATCAAGGTCAAGAAGCCTTCCAGGTGTGGTTTACTTTCTCACCTTTCATTACTTTCCTTTAAGTTTTACACATTGCAGTAATCTTCATCCTCCAGTAGATGGCTCCCCTGCTCCCAATTCCTGCATTCAATAGAGTGTAAAAGTCAAAAACAGCTGATTGTCAACCAGTCGGGGGTTAGGGAGAGAGTTTAGAAAAGCAATTTCTCCCAATAAACACTTTTCACAATGTTATTTGGCTTTTCTAAGCTTTCTATGTCCTCTTGTGTCCTCTTGTGTGAAAGCCAAAGTGGGGGGGAGGGTGTCGAGCGCAGAAAAACTCAAGTTCTCGCCTGCACAATCAGCAACGAGGCAAACTATGGGCTTCCAAAATGCTCAGCTCAACCTAACCTGTAGTTCCAGTCAGTCCCACAAGCGAAGGTCAGATGCCCAGACCAAAAGAGCACTGAGTAATACGGGCTCCTAATACCCAGGCAACACCCCTCCCCTTCAGCCTTTACACAAGAGGACTCCCCAAGGCTAGGCTCCAGGTTTTTCCCACTGCTTCCAAGCAGAGAAGGGTCTCTCCCTCCAGGCCTCGAAGCCTCTCCCCAAAGTGCACACATGCTGGGCTCTCCCCACAGAGCAAAGGCATTTCCTGAGGAGGCCCCCATCCACCCACCCACCCAGCAGCAGCAATCCCAGGTCAGAGGAAGGGGTTCCGAGCACCTGGCCATTGCGCTGCACCCCATCCTTAGCAGAGCAGAGTGCCGAGAGGGACAAGAAAACTGACCCCAGCAGCCCTGCCCCACTTTGGGCTTCTGAACTGGATGGTGAGTGCAGACTTGCCCACTCCGCCACCTCCCACCACCACCAGCTGGTACTTTTCCTGCCCTGGGCCATCCCTACAGCCCGCAGCCATCGAGGAAGAGCCCATGCCAGGAGAGGCGAGCTGGAAGGTGTGGGAGCACTGTGCAAATGCAAGTAGCGTGGCGTTCCCACATCTTTCAGCCATCCCCATCACCGCTTCAGCCCACCAGTGCTGCCAGCCCCCTCTTGCTGCAACACACCATTACCTCGTCCTGGCCAGCAACATTGCACCACCTACAAATTTGTACATTACAGGTGCCAGTCCCTACAGCGGAGATTTCAAACCTCACCACCAACTGGTCCCATATTCTAGAGCTGCAGTAGTCACGAGACTGACTCTTTGGTCATCCCATAGCAGCTCATCCATGGCAGGCCAGTGCACAGGCCAATCCTGTGACTACTGAAGCTATGGAATGTGGGACCGACTTTCCCACCAATGTCAGCAAGCCACCCCGGGGCGGATTTCCCTTCCCCACCTTGGGGGAATGTTTATAAACACCCACCTTATTGCACTTGGAATGCAGCCAGAGAACTAATTGCCAAATGCAGGGCAAGGCCAAACTTGACATAGTCAAATAGAACTTTTCAAAGCTTGAATCGACCAGATGAACTAATTGCTTCCTGCAAAAGCTCACATCCCATTCGCTCCTCTTTTATGTCCTATGGGAGGGGCCAATCATCTCTGAGGTGTGGCCTTATTCCTGAGTCGATTCTGCTTTCTCAATTGTTCTTGTCTTCTGATAGCCCTGTGCATGCACAGGCTGGCAACTGGTTCCAGAAACTTCCTTGCCTTACTGCTGTCTGAGTCTGAAGGCAGCTGATGACTGCCATCCCTGCCTCCAATACAGAGCCCTCATCCAAGCCCTCCTCAGCCTCCAAGACTGGCCCAGGTTCCTCCTTGCTACCATCCGACTCTGCTGCCAGCTCCATCAGCCACCAGAGGGCCACAGTAGACAGGCAAATACAATACTTAAGCATTTCTTTTCAATTTGGGCATAATTCAACTCAATGGAGGAGAGCACCCTGGATGCGTATGCAACTGGCTGACCTTCTTACAATAGGCAACATCCTAGACCATTTTTGCTCGAATTTGGATAGTAACAGTTTTTATGACATAATAGTATTTTAACACTGGAGCAATGGTGACCAAGCGTTTTATCTCCTGTACTGCCTGGTCATGCTTGGTGTCTCAATGGCTGACACATCTCAGACAGGTATGGCAGAAATTTTGCTAAATATGTGACAAAACCGATAAATCTCTGCTAGCATCAGCAGTTAGTGGCATGTCCACAATGGCTTTAATCTTATCTGGAACAGCTTTCAAGCCTTGTGAAGACAGAATATGCCCATGAAAGTGGACTTCTGGCACCTTAAATTGCAACTTCTTTACACTGAGCCTTAGCCTCACTTTCCTACACCAGTCTCATAGTGCCATTAGCTTCTCATCATGGTCATGCTCAGCTTCTTTGTCTGTTTCCCTACAGCCAACTATAAGAATATCATCCACTATTGGCTCAATTTCACTAAGCTTACTTAATAATTCATGCTGCTTTCATTGATACATCTCTGGTGTATGGAAATTCCGAAGGTAGCTTGAGCCATCTCTTTCTGTCCCATGGAGTCCAAAACGTAGTCATATAGCTACTCATTTCATTCAGCTTGCACTGTAAAAAACATCAACAAGTGTGGAAACCCATGCTTTAGGTACCTTGTGCAAGACATCATCAAGTGTTTGCATTAAATTTATTTATTTATTTTAACTTATATACTGCCCCCTCTCCCAACTTGGGACTCGGGGCGGTGTACAGCCCGAATAAAACAATACTATTACAGAGAAAAGTTTAAAATAGATTTAAAAAGATTAAATTAATGGCTGAAGATTAAAAGTACAACAAGACTAAAAACAGGGTAAAAAGGTTAAAAAATTAAAAACCATTTTAATAATACTAGGCCAGACCAGCCTGTTGAAAAAGGTGGGTCTTTAATGCGCACTGGAAGGTTCTAGGTCAGGGATGGTCCGCATTTCCGGGGGTAATTCATTCCAGAGGGAGGGTGCTCCCACAGAGAAGGTCCGCACCCTCGGAGCCGCCAGCCGCCAGCCGGCACCCTATGGGAGCACACTAGCCGGCGGGAGGCCGATGGTGGCAGCAGGCGGTCCTGTAAGTACCTGGGTCCCAAGCCATGGACCGCTTTAAAGGTGACCACCAGCACCTTGAATTGCACCCGGAAGGCCACCAGAAGCCAATGCAGCTCGCACAGGAGCGGTGTAACATGGGAGCTCCGAGAAGCCCTCAGAACCACCTGCGCGGCCGCATTCTGCACCAGCTGAAGCCTCCAGATGCTCTTCAAGGGGAGCCCCATGTAAAGAGCATTGCAATAATCTAGGCGGGAGATAACAAGGGCAGAAGTGACTGTGCGAAGTGCGCCCAGAAAGAGCCGCAACTGGTAGATCCGATGGACCTGAGCAAAAGCCCCCCTGGCGATGGCCGCTATATGATCTTCTAATGACAGCCGTACATCCAGGAGGACACCAAGATTGTGTGCCCTCTCCGTGGGGGCCAGAATTTCTCCCCCCACAGCCAGCGATGGAATAAGCTGGCTGTATCTGGGTGCAGGAAACCACAGTCACTCGGTTTTGATCAGGTTGAGTCGAAGTCTGTTTAGACCCATCCAGTTCCGTACGGCTTCCAGGCACCGGGTCATCACTTCAACGGCTTCATTGGTATGGCCTGGGGTAGAAATGTATAGCTGAGTGTCATCAGCATACTGATGGAACTCTACCCCAAAACCACGGAAGATCTCACCCAGTGGCTTCACATAAATGTTGAACAACAGGGGCGAGAGCACAGACCCCTGAGGTACCCCACAAAACAAGGGCCTCGGGGTCAACCTCTGCCCTCCTGCCAACACAAATTGTGAACGATCGAAGAGGAAGGAGGAGAACCACCGTAACACGGTGCCTCCCACTCCCAACCCCCCCAACCGTCGCAATAAGGTACTGTGGTCGACAGTATCAAAAGCCGCTGAGAGATCTAACAGGACCAAGATAGAGGAACAACTCCTGTCCCGGGCCCTCCAGAGATCATCCACCAATGCGACCAACACTCTCTCCATGCTGTGCCCGGGCCTGAAACCCGATTGGAGTGGATCTAAATAGACAGCTTCATCCAGGTGCTGAGGGAGCTGTCGTGCCACCACATTCTCAACAACCTTCACCACAAAGCGAAGGTTGGAGACCACACTATAATTCGATAATAATGTTGGGTCCAGGGACGGTTTATTGAGGAGGGGCCTCACCACCGCCTCTTTCAAGGCGGTGGGGAAAAACCCCTCACTCAAGGAAGCGTTGATAATGCCCTGGAACCAACCTCGTGTCATCTCCCGGGTGGCCAAAACCAGCCAGGAGGGATACGGATCCAGTAAACATGTGATGGCATTAAGCCCACCCAGTATCCTGTCCACGTTCTCTAGGGTCACAGGATCGAACTCACCCCAGATGACCTCCCCGAAATCCACCCCCGCCTTCCCTTCCAGAGTTGCCCAGCCAGAGTCCAGCCCGTCCTGAATCTGATTTTGTCCTGCAGATATCTAGAAAAATCCTCAGCCCGTCCTTGCAGGGGGTCCTCCTGTGCTCCCACATCCAAAAGGGAGCGGGTCACCCTGAAAAGGGCGGCCGGGCAATTTTCTGTGGGCGCAAAAAGGGCGGAAAAGTAAGATCGCTTTGTCACCCTTATCGCCACTAAATAGGCCCTAATATGGGACTGCAATAGTATTCGGTCAGATCTGGAGCGGCTGGTCCTCCAACCTCTCTCTAGGCGTCTTTTCTGGCGCTTCATCTCCCTCAGTTCCTCGGAAAACCAAGGGGCTTGTTGGGATCGGCATCGGGTCAGAGGCCGCAAGGGCACGACCCGGTCAAGGGCCTCGGCTGCCACCCTATCCCAGGTGGCCACCAAGTCCTCAACTAAGTCATGTGTGCAAGTCTCAGGAAACGTCCCAAGCTCCACCAGGAACCTATCTGGGTCCATCAGGCTCCTGGGGAGGAACCATTTTGTCGGCCCCACCTCCCCGCGATGGGGTGCGGAACGGAAGTCCAGCCTAAGGAGCGAATGATCAGACCATGATAGGGGCTCTATAACAACATCCTCCATACCTAGATCATCCTGCCACTGACCAGAGACAAAAACCAGATCCAAGATGTGACTCCCAATGTGTGTGGGATCCCAAATGAATTGGGTCAGGCCCAAGGCTGTAATGGAAGCCATGAACTCCTGAGCAATCCCCAAGATCCCGCCGGCAGAGGGTAGGTTGAAATCCCCCATGACCATAAGCCTGGGCGTCTCAATCACCAAGCCAGCTATAACCTCGAGAAGCTCAGGCAGGGCCGATGTCACATAGCAGGGAGCCAGGTATGTGATCAAAAGGCCCATCTGAACCCCGGAACCACATTTAACAAAGAGGGATTAACATCCGGTCATCTGAGGAACAGTGGATTCCCTAGGACACAGATCTTCCTTAATAACCACCACAACCCCCCCACCCCTCCCGTGAGCCCTCGGCCGATGGAAAACCCGAAACCCAGGTGGGCACATCTCCACAAGGGGAACACCCCCCTCTTGGCCCAACCAGCGGGGGGGCCGTCAAAGCCGGTGGGGTCGCCCCCAAGGGGGTCGCCCCTGAAACTGCCAGTCCCACCAAGCCATCGGAACTGAGGCAATGGCCGCGGCTGGGACCGAGCTGAGGCTGGAGACGAGGCCAAGGCCCGAGACGAGGCCGTGGCAGCCAAAATAAGGTGTGATCATTTCAAGGCCATATTTAAAAACTTGGGATCAATGCAAATTCTAATCTCCTGCCTCCTAACAACAACCATGTTGCTTATCAATTGGTGGGCTCAGATACTGAAGTAATATGCCCTTCCACCTCATACTTATCCAGTTGTGCTTTAACCTGCAGCTTGATAGCTATAGGGACATTACATGAGGCACTTTGTACTGGAGAGATGGTGGGGTCAAGTTCAAAATGCACCTCTCCTGGAAAAGATATTATAGGGCCCTCAAACACCTCCTTATAAACTTGGAGGATTTGCTGTTTTATGAGTGGCCTCGCCACAGGTTTGGGGCAGGGGTGGGATTCAAATTTTTTACAACCGGTTCTGTGGGTGTGGCTTAGTTGGTGGGCATGGCTTGGTGGCCATGTGACTGGTTGGCATGGCTTGGTGGTCATGTTATTGGCTGGGCGTGGCCAACTCAACATCATTCACATTGAGGCACACATCTCCTTGCCTGGCCTCTCATGACTGTGGGAATGCTGCAACAGTCGTAAGTGTGAAAAATGATTATAAGTCATTTTTTTCAGTGCCATTGTAACTTTGAATGGTCACTCCACACAAGCAAAATACCATCAAAGGAGGGGAAAAAAACTCCAGAGAAGTTCCTGAGACAGGAAGTCTAGTCCTGCCAAGAATGTAATAAGAGTTAATGGAGAGGCAGTTGCTGTAAGCAACCCCAGAATGTTTCCTTCCTGCCTTCCTTACAGGATTAGGCCAGTAATTTCTTTTAACAACCGGTTCTCCGAACTGCTTAGAATGTTAACAACCGGTTCCAGCGAATAGCTGTGAACTGGTAGAATCCCACCCCTGGTTTGGGGAGTGACTCACAACATTGTGTAACTCCATCAGAATGGTGAATTGCATCAACCCCAAATGCTCACACATTGATCCTGACAATAATGGTTTCTGATCGGCTTCCACAATCTCAAATTCAAGTTTATAAATACCCCCATGTATGCTACATTCTGTTTGGCATAGGCCCAGTGAAACCATTAATTCCCCTGAATATAACTTCAATTTAGTACTACTAGGTTGGAGAAGTGTCCCTGGTGTCAATTTCATTTTATCCTTTAAACTCATAACATCACATATTGCACCTAAGGCCAGCTGGCAGGGTTGAGTTATGTTGTTGAATCTGAGATTTACGAACCATTTTTTACCCTTAAGAGTGTATCGCACCAATGCATTCTTTCCTATAGACTACATCAGTGGTGAACAATGATGCATCCTCCAGGTCCGACATTTGCTCAATTTTTTGCAGCTTCCTCACTTCCATTTTGCGTGACCGACAACTCCTGCAAAGTGATTTAACCTCTCACACACTGCAGGTTTTTCCACATGCAGGGCACTGCTTTCTCCTATATGCACACACTGCCATAATTCTTGCATGCTACTTGGTTATTTCCAAGTGAATTAGAAAGCTGCATTTTATGCTGACATTTGTGTTGATAATTCGTCATGCTTAGCTGTTGTTTAGAGACTGCATTAGCACAATCATTAACCCACTCTAAAGCTCTCAGCCATTTGTCAGTAAGTTCTATATAGTCCAACACATCTCAATTGTTGCTTGTAAGTTTAGGTTAAGCTCCCTCAAGAGGCGGCAGTATGTGCTTTCACTGATAACGCCAAAGACTATTTTATCCCGAATAAGTTTATCTCTTAAGGGGCCATAGTCACAGCTTGCCACTTTTTCTCTTAAGCACATAACAAAGCTGTCTGTTGTCTCATCTTCTTCTTGCATGCAGCTACTGAATACATACCTTTCACAAATGACATTTTTAAGCTGTCTAAAAAAGGCTTCCAAAGCATCCAAATAGCTCTGGTGTTGCTTTTCTGCTCCTCAGTAAGGGTTAAGTTGTGTTTATAGATGTGAAGGCATTCATTGCCCATCAATCTTCTCAATGTGGCAGTTTGTACTGCTGCAGGCTTATCATTTAAGCCCGTAGCTAAGGAATAGTCCTCAAACTCTGCCCTGAACTTTTCCCAGCTGCTGCTACAGTTCCCCTCATCCTCATGGCCTCGGGTGGAGGTATGCTGTTAGCAGCTGCATACCAGTGGTGGCATTCAGCCGGTTCGCAACAGATCGGGCGAATCAATAGCAAGAATTTGATGTGGGTCACTGAAACGGTAGTAAGTTCTGGCTGGCACACACCCCCGGGTCGCCCTCCCGCCCGATGCTTGCTCACCCCACCCACCTGCCTGACATTCCCCGCCCACCTGCCTGACATTTGCCTAAGGTATTTCTTTCTTTTTTTTTCCCTCCTGACAATCAGCTGTAGATAAGATCAGCTGTGTTGGGATTCCCCTTGCTGAGGCCCAGGAAGGCAAAAAATGGAGGGAGGAGCTCAGCCCCCCCCCTCCATTTTTGCCTTCCAGAGCCCCAGAGGAGCCTTAGGGGAGCAAAAACACTCCCTCCCCGGGGCTTGTCTGAGGCTAGGAAGCTCCCAAAACAGAGCTTGGAGGAGTGCTGCATGCCCCTCCCATGCTCTGTTTTTTTTCCTTCCTGAGCCCCAGAGGAACTTTAGGGAAGCAAAAATGCCCCCCCAGAGGCTCCTATGTGGCTAAGAAGCTCCCAAAAATGGGTGGGGACTGCAAAAAAGAAAAGCCACGCCCACCCAGTCACATGGCCATGCCCACCAAGCCATGCCCACAGAACCGGTAGTAAAAGTTTTTGAATACCACCACTGCTGCATATTACTCAGTTTCTTGCTTCAAATGCTTGGATTTCAGGACAGGACCCACTAGTATGCATCAAATGTATGAGGAAAACATGGATTCAAATACTTCTGACACCATGTTTCAAGAAGTTTAATCAAAATGCAATTAAAAGTCATAAGCCATCATTGGGAATATATATATATATATACCTATAACAGGAACCGGGAATTGCCCCACAGGAGCAGATAGAGGTAAATCCTAGAGAGGCAGGAAATACATCACAGAACAATGGAGATGAATGCTAGAGAGGGATAGTGCTGCCTACACAGCAGACATAACCCCTATAACAGTCTCCAGCAATGAGACCCAGGAGCAGTTTGTGGTCGGTAATCAGTTCAAAGTCTCTACCATAGATGTACTCATGGAACCGCTTGACCTCCACCAATGCAGCCAGAACCTCCTTGACCAGCTGGCTGTAGTTCTGCTCAGTTGCCAATAGAGTCTTGTAGTAGAAAGCAATCGGAGCCTCAGTCCTGTTTGGCATTCGGTGGCTGAGGACAGCCCTGACGCCAAATGGGGTGGCGTCACAGGTCAGGATGACGGGTAGGGTCTTGTTATATTATATTAGAATGCTATCAAAAGACAAGAGTCTCTTGACTTCAGAAAATCTGGTGGCTTCTTTGCATCCCCAGTTCCATTTTGCCTTCTTGTGTAACAATCGGTGTAGCAGTTCAGCCACTGTCGCCTTCTGCAGCAGAAAGATACTATAAAAAATTAACAGGCCCAGGAATGCCTGGAGTTTTGTCTGATTTTGGGGTGTGGGGGATTCCTTAACAGCCCTGACTTTGCTTTTAGTGGGGTGTATCCCCGAGCCATCAATTAAATATCCTAAAAACTCAACCCTTTGCACAGCTATCTGGCACTTTTCTCTGTTTACTTTAAGTCAGGCCTCTTGAAACCAAATCAGAACTATCCTTATATTGGCTGTGGACACCAAAACATCATCAAAGTAAGACACCATCCCCAGAATGCTCTGTAACAGCCTTCCATTATGCTTTGAAAAAGTCCTGGTGCTACACTTACACCAAATTGCAGATGGTGGCATTTAAATGCCCCTCTCTGGGTCACAATAGTTTGTGCCTCTGGGGTGTCATTGTCTACCGGCAGCTGCTCATATGCTTGGGCTAAATTGAGTTTTGCAAAAGTTTTGCCCTTTCCTAGGGAATGCTATAAATGTTTTACAATCGGCACAGGATAGGCACTCTACTGCAGTGCCTTATTGATCGTACATTTATAGTCCATGCAGATGTAGACTGAGCCATCTAGTTTGATTGGTGTGACAATAGGGGTTTCCTATTTGGCATGATCTATCAGCTCCAAAAACCCCTGGGCTTTGTCTAATTGTCTAATTGGCTGTCAATTTTGGGCCAGTGAGCAAAAATGACCCTTTATAGTTTCATTCAAAAAGGGGCAAGTTTGGGATTTAGGCTGAAGGAGATGGGTGTCCTCTTATACTTGTCCAAACTCCCACTGAAAATGTCTGCAAACTTCTTGACCAGATCATCAGTGCTGTCATCTTGGATGGCATGGATACCTGTCACCCCTAGGCCCAGGGAGTCGAACAAGTCCAGACTGAGCAGACTTGGCAAGGTGCCGTCCACCATGGTCAGCTTTAGCGGTCCAACAAATTTTTAAAATTTGACCTGGAAGGACCCGCTTCCTAAGACAGGGATGCAGTTCTCTTGATAGTCTTTTAGCTGCACCCTCTGGAGCTTTAGATGTTTGTAAGCCCCAGAACCACCTTCTTGATGGTTGCCCAGGATACAATGGTCATGGACGACCCTATGTCCACCTCCATGTCACATGAGGATCCCTCAGTGAAGACCGTGACATGGATTTTCTTAGCACATGGTGCGCTGACACGTCCAATTGTCATCTGGTATGTTTCTTTTGGTTCTGCAGCTCGATCTTCTCTTCACCTGGGTCTCTGGAGTTGCAGCTTCCAGGGTCCCATCTGGGGGGCAGGCTGACATGGACAGTATATTGCTGGCTGGCTAGCTGGCATGGCAAACCCTAGCTAGGTGCCCCTTCCAGTCACATCTTTGGCAGATGGCGTCCTTGAACCTACATGCCACTCTGGGGTGATTGCCCTCGCATATATGGACTGTCTCTCTTCTATCTCATGGTTGTCCTTCTTCTTGGAACAAAGAAGAAGTAGTAGACTTCTTAGTGGTAGACTTTATCGTCCTCATCGGTAAACTCTTCTTTTGATGCATGGTGACAACTCTGCGTGAAGATGGTGGGCTGCCAGTTGATATCTTTCATGCCCAAAACAAGTTCGTCCAGCTCTCTCAACTCACAGTACGCCATGGCTTTTCTTAGCACCACGACGTATTGGTTGATCGTTTTGCCTTCCTCTTGGTTCCTGCGGTTAAACTCATGCCACCTAACAATTTTTGATGGCATGAGAGCATAATGCGTCTGCTCTGGAGTACAGTCCAGGGCACAGTCTGCATGGCTCTGATAGCGCCTTAGCTATTTCAAAAACTTCTGGCCTGCAGTAACTTAGGAAGAGCACCCTCTTCCTATTGTCTGACAATCCCAAAAGATCATTTGCTTCCATTAAGCATTCAAATAGGACAATATAGGAGTCCCAGTTCTCTGTGGCTGGGTTGAACAGAGTTGGTGGGGTATGTATGGTCATCTTGGTAGGCTGATGCAAGTTCTTGATTAGCTATACTGATGGCCATTGATGACTTTGCGGAGGCCCGGCTTCAGTTCACTTCCAACTGGGATCTTGATCTCAATCAGTTCTTTTTGTCTTTTAGTCCACTTCCAATCCCCCCTTCGTCACCAGTGTTAAGTTGGGGCAGATTGAAGAGGCAGGACACTGAGATCAGCAACAACAGCTTTTTATTGAATAGATCAGTACAACCCAGCAACTTGCCTGTCTGACAGCTCATCCTTTTATAGGAGTTGTTGGACAGCTCAACCAATCAAATTAAGCTATTCTTCCCGCCAGAATGGCCGACCAATTAATTTAAACCATTCTTCCCGCCAGAATGGCAGACCTGAGTGAAGCCTTCATTCCTTGACTTCACTCCTTATTAAAATATTCAACAGTTAGGGTCTCTTGCTTGGGCGAAAGGTTGGATTAGATGACCTACAAGGTCCCTTCCAATTCTTAATCTGTAAAACCTCTGAAAACCTTCCTGCCTCAAATCATATTTTCTTTTATTTTTTTCCATCATTCCCCAGCTTGTTTTTCCATTTCCTATTCCCTATTATAATAGGCAGGGGCAATTGCGTCTATCTTTTTCCTCCCAGCAGACAGGATATTTCAAAGCAATCTATTATCTTTGCAAACTAAAAACACCTCTGATCCACATTGAGCCCAGAGGTATTTCAAAGAATAAAAATAGTACATTGCTCAAGGACAGTACTTCATGTTAAAATTCTCCTTTCCCTTTTTAGGTTTTTTTTAATGATGTATAGATTAAGCAAGCCCCAGCATAGATGATAATGTTTGAATTTTATGGACTATGTATTGTATTACCTATAATTGCATATAACATTTTGCCATGCATCAGTGGAATTCACCATAGCTCATTATCTGTAATCGTAGCTTCATAGATTTAACCAAATACTGAATCTATTGATTCCTGTACTTTCTGCCAGAGAGCATTCTTGTGCTATTGGCCATGTTGTTCATTTAACATTTTAAAATTTCCTTTTATATTTTATCAGTATATTATATATACTAAATAATAATTCTTATTTGATGCCAAAAAAAATAAAAGGCATCCAAAAATAGTAACTGGTAACTGACAACCATCATTAGAAATAACTGAGGAAAACAACTCACTATTGAACTCTCAATATCTATTAGAAATAGTGTTCAGTTATTAATAGCATTCTTCATGTAACTTCCATTTCACATTACTGAAAATGTTAATAAGATGATAAACATGAATTTTAAAATCAACACAGCTTTTAAAAGTTAGTGCTTTTGTACCCTTATTTTAACATTACAGTTAATCTTAATAAAATGCAGACTATAAAACAAGTGAACACTTATGTATTTAAATAGCTGAATGCATGAATATCTACCATATTAAATCTACTATTAATCATTTGCTTTTCCCAGGAAAGTGTGGAATTCTTTGGAAATTACAAAATTGCAAAAAGAAAAACATTATATAGCCCTCTTCTTGTTGCACATAGTATTTACTGTTTTCATTCTCATTTTGGTATTTTACACATGACAACAGTATAATTGTTCTCAATATGATTCTGAGATATTTTAATTTATCTATCCAAAAATAAATGTAATTATTTCAGATTTTGTAATGTAACAAGATATTTTGCTGCTTCAGTAAAAGTAATTTGTTATTTAAATAGCTATTCGTAACAAGTATTGTTTAGATTTTTAATTATGCTTTTCAAGCATAAAACAAAAAATAATGTTCAAATGGTACAAGGAAAGAGAAAAAATTATTCAAGGAAGAAAAAGCTGAGAAATATATTGCCAAAAAGAACAAAATTTAAGAAGAAACTATAATTAATAAGCTGAGTTATGAAGGATGTCAAAACATTATAGTTTAACAGTTAAAATATCTAGATAGTTTCCCTTGTTTTAGTTAGCATTTTAAAAAATTTATTCATTAGGATATAGCCCAAGAAGATTATATGAAAAGATCTTTTGTCTTCTATCACTGTTTGAATCTCAATTATAAAATTAATTTTCAGTACATATTATAAAGAAAACACATATGAACATTTTTTTGATTTGTAACAAAAATCATTTTCTTTTTATTGATGGTAAGTTCATTGCTCTGTATAATTATCAAGTATTCGTAAATGTTGATTTCATGCCAGGACATGCTAACATTTGCTCATCAGTGATCAGAAGATAATAGGATTCTTTTTCCAGTTTTGTGAAAGGTAATATGTGTCTACTAATTAGATCTTTACATTTTAAGAAGTTTTTAGTAGCAACAAATGTCTTTCTTCCATGCCTAAAATTATAAAAACTCATGTTAGTTAACATGAAAGAAATAGATTTGTGTGTTTTTGCATATGTGACTTAATAATCCCTCTTTTAGTCTTAATCATCTGCCAAAATAGTGATATAACAGGATATGATTATAGGGAAGAAAACCTATGTTCTCTACAAGACCAACTCCATGTATTATTCCCAGAGCATTCCATGCAAGACAAAGCAAAGAAAGATGGTGTCCTCTTATGTCTAAAAAGGAAGGTCATGCTGGGTGCAGCATGAAACCCTTACCACCTTGAATGAAACACTTGCTTTTGTGCAGGTGAGGGCTTCTACCTATTTTTTCCTCCAGAATGACAGGCCTCTGCATTGGACATGTCACGTGGCATGCCTTTGAGCAAGATTCCACCTAGGTTCACATCTGGGCAATTTTCTTTTTGAAAATATCTAGGATAGCCTGCATTACAGGAAGCCAATTTAGAAGATATTGGAACATAAATAACTAAAGGTAGCCTATCTCTGTCTTGATTCCTGGGATACTAGCTGGTCAAAATATTTGCATTTTAAGTCAACATTTGTGCTTCTATATTATTACATTTGATTTCATATTGCTGTCAAAGGAAAAGTTGGTAGAAATATTTTTAAAATAACATAATTTCTGTTTTATTTCAGTGTTTGGTATTTTAGTTAATAATACAAAGCAAAATACAAGTTATGTATAACAAGTTCTCAATCTGAAAAATTGAATATCTTTCAAGATAAAGAAAATAGGAAATGGAATTTCAGTCATCAACTTCATGCCTCATAAAACCAGATTTTGCAAATGGTTTTTCCTGTTTTTATTCAGAAACTCAGTATGAACTAACTTCAGTATTACATTACTAGTCACTTATTACATCACATTATCAAATTTATTTGTCTTTGATGAATAGCTTAATATACAGTTTAGGCAATACAAAGTTAAAAGTTTAAAAAATTAAAGTAATAACATAAGCATTAGTAAATGCATTATAATCATAGTCTAAATGATCTTTCCAAATTTTGAATATACAATAAGAGATATCCAGTTTGGTCTAGTCATTAAGGCTAGAAAATAGAAACAGCTAATTCTAGTCCCACCTCAGCCATAAATGCCAACTGGGTGACCTTGGGCCAGGCACTTAGCCTAACTCACATTACAGAATTGTTGTTGTGGGGAAAATAAGAAAAGGAAGGTGTGTTGGATATAATTGCCATCTTGAGTTATTTCTAAAAAAATAATAAAGGCAGCATACAAATAAATAAAAAAATCCATGAAAAAGATAACTGGTATGGATTGCATTTTCTTAATTAAAGTGTGGCAAGTTTTAACATTCAAATTAATCATGTCTTAAACATCTTACATAAGTACATTCTCTTATTTTATTTTATTAAAATGATAGAGGAAATAAAAAATAATGGTAAAAGCTAATGTCAGGAGTTGCTCAAATGTTTCTTTTTCCATGTGCTAATTAATTCTAATTCATAGTTCATGTCTGGTAATAGCCAGCCACAACAATTCTTCATGTTTCCAGGTTTTCCTACTGTTAAGTTTCTTTAAGAATCCAAAACTGTTGGTTTACAATATATGGTTGTAAGTCATGATGACTCATCATTTTACTGAAGCCAGGATACTGATTGGCTACAAGTAGCAGACTTACTATAAAGCAGGAAACCAGAGAGCACACATCTCCATCTCTCCATATCTCTCCATCTCTCTGCATTGATGTGTTGAGCTACGGTATTGCTGTTTTGTCTGCTGACTATGATGGTTAGTTTACTACTGTATTGACTGATGAACTGCGTATGAAACTGTGCCTATATTCTGTATATAAAACCTTTACTTTAATACCTTTCAACTTCTGTAGTTGTTTGACTTTATGTTCATTGCTACAACTTTGCACACTGCCTTTCGTTTGCTACATACTCCTTGTAACCAAGGAAACTCTGCTAATACTTATCATTGGTTATGGGCCCAGATATCCCAGATAACCCAGATATCCCAGGCCCATACTCAGAGTCAAAGGTGGTTAGCATGAACTGGTGAACTGGTGGTTAGTCACTATACAGAAAGTTCATTGTGGTATATGGTTGATGTGAAAATGGCACAAGAACATATGTCCAGCTTAGCTATGATTACCCGGTTGGATGGCACCAACTATGTTATCTGGTCCACCAAGTGCAGTTTGCTCTTGAAGAGAGAGGGACTATGGAATACTGTTGTCGATCCACTGGATGTAGACACTTTGGATACCTCGAACGATGCTGACCGAAAGAAGCTAGATGATTTTGCCAGAGACAACGAGAGACCTTTGTGCGTTATCGGACTTACTCTTGGTGATTCACAGCTGTGCATGTTCATGGTGTGGACTCTGCAGCCAAATGCTGGAAGACCCTCAAGAAGCTCTATGTTAGAGACAGTGTTGGTTCTCATATTAATCTAACAGGAAAGCTTTTAAAGCGTGTATGCGTAAAGGCGGTGATATGCTTGCTCATTTGGAGTATATGAAGAGAGCTCTGCAACAACTTCATGAACAGGAGCTGATTTTCTCTGAACTTCATCAAGTCTATATTATTCTTTCATCTTTGGATGAATCCTATGATGACTATGTATCTTCACTTGAAGTATTAGACAAGGAAGAAATGACTTTGACTAACATAACAGGGAAGCTAATAGAAGAGTCAAGAAGGCGAAAGGACAGACAACAACTGAGACAAGATGACCAAACTATGGCTGAGGAACAAGCTACAATTTGTGTTATTAAAAAATGTTATGTATGTGGGGTTAAGGGTCATTTGGCTAGAAATTGCAAGAAGAAAAATACACAGGGTAGAAAGTTGAAATAGAAAAGCAATAATTTAGCTATATGTAATACTGGTTTAGCAGGAAACCATGATAAATGGGTTGTGGATAATAGAGCATCACATTGTATTACTAATAGAAAGCAACAGTTTGTTAACATGGAACACAGTGTTCAAAGTATTTCACTGCTAATGGCTAGAAGCTCAAGGCTTCAGGACAAGGTAATGCATTCTGTTCTTGTCTAAATGAGGAGTTGCCCATGTTATATGTGCCTAGCGCAACATATCAGTTATTATCAGTAAGTGTACTGATAAAAGCGAGGTATACAGTAACATTCAAATGATTAGAATGTGTATTAGAGAAACAAGGTAAGCGTGTTACAGCTAAACTTGATAATGGCTTGTTTATGTTACAAGATAACCCAGTTCTAAACACTAAGGTGGGGTTTGAGAACAGAAAGTCACATGATGAATGTATTCATCTATTACATAGACGTATGGGGCATGTTAATTTTAAAGCATTAAGAAAAACTGTGGAATTATCAAAAGGTATCAGGATAAAGCTCTGTAATCACTATGTAGATTGCAATGTTTGCAACAGGGAGAAAAGTAAAATAACTCCTGCTAATAGAACAAATGGTTTTAAAGCCAGTGAGCCTCTACAAGTGGTAGTAGCAGACTTAATTGGTCCAAAGGACCCCAGCTTTGGGGGAGTGAGGTATATATTAACTGTTGTAGATCTAAATTCTCGATATGGGTTTTGTTATTTAATGAAAAGCAAGGCTGAAACATATCAGAATTTTACAAATTGGTTGAGGTTTGTGGAAAGAAAGACAAAACGTAAAGTCATGTCATTAGTGACTGATAATGGGTCAGAGTTCACTAACAATAAGTTCGTAGCTATGTTGAAGAAGACAGGTATAGACCATAAGCGGTCTGTGCCTTATAGACCACAACATAATGCCTATTGCGAACGGAGAGGTCAGACATTACAAACCATGGTTAGAGCTATGCTCAGTGATTCAGTTTTGAACAAGAAATTGTGGGGAGAAGCTACAAAATGTGCTAATCATATTCTAAATAATGTAGTCCACACAGCAACAAATGAATTGCTGTTTGTTCGTTGGCATGGTAGATCTCAGTTATCTCCATGTATTTGGGACCCCTGCATGGATACATATCCCAGCTCAGCTGAGAAGCAAGGAGCAACCTAGAGCTAGAAAACTGTTTTTTGTGGGATACGAATCAAATCACAGATCATTTAGATTTTGGGAACCAGGCACAACTAAGGTTTTTCATAGTGCTAATGCGAAGTTCCTAGAGCACATAGAATGGGAGAAAATACACCAGGCCATGAATGGAACAAATGCATAGTAAAGAAACTAAACAAAATAGGTTTTGAGAGTGGTTTGGCAGACCTATGTTTGTTAAAAAGAAAAAAGAATGGGGTGTTAGCATTTTTATTACTGTTTACTGATGATATTGCCATAATCACTAAGACTATGCAGGAAACTGAGGACATAATAGACAGTTTGCAAGCAATGTTCAAGATAAGAACACTAGGGGAAATTAAACACTATCTTGGACTTGATATATGTAAGACACAAAACGGGTTCAAGATATCACAAGTGGATAAAATAATTACTTTATTAAAAAGGTATAACATGGACCAATGTAAAACTTCCAAAACTCCTATGAGGAAGGAGTTTAACAATGATAACACTGATAGTCCTATATTTGATAAGGAGATTTATCAGTCCTTAATAGGCAGTTTATCATATTTAGGAAATTGGTCAAGGCCAGATATAGCTTATAGTGTAAATCAGTTGGCAAGGTATACTATAGAGCCTAATGTTAAACATTGGCAGGCTGCAAAGCGAATACTTAGATATTTGAAGAACACTTTGAATTATGCTTTGTATTTAGAATCCAATAAGGAATTAAGTTTTACTGCATATGCTGATACAAATTTTGCAAACGATGTCAAAACAAGGAAATCAACATCTGGTCTGGTAATAATGCTAGGGAATGCATTGATAGAATGGCAGTCAATTAAACAGCAACATATCAGTCTTTCAATGGTGGAAGCTGAATTTTCTTGCTTATCTTTGTTATGTACAAAGCTGATTTATTTTAAACAACTTTGTTTAGATATTGAGTTGGATGTAACTAAACCATTTACTGTGTACAAAGATAACCAGGCTGCTATAAAATTAGCAACTAATATTGCTGTTAAAACAAGATCAAAGCATACTGATTTAAGGTATCTGAATGTACGGCAATGTGTAGAAAACAAACTGATTGTGCTAAAGTATTGTGAGAGGGAACAGAATACAGCTGATAACTTCACGAAGGCACAAGGTTTTCAAAAACACAATGATTGTTGTAAGAAATATGGTTTAACTCTGTAACACTGTAATACTGTAAATATGCACTGTAACTTTGTGTATGCATATATGTTGGATGTGTATATATATATATATATATATATATATATATATATATATATATATATAGTAAACCAAGAATCCAAAACTGTTGGTTTACAATATATGGTTGTAAGTCATGATGACTCATAATTTTACTGAAGCCAGGATAATGATTGGCTGCAAGTAGCAGACTTACTATAAAGCAGGAAGCCAGAGAGCACACATCTCCATCTCTCCATATCTCTCCATCTCTCTGCATTGATATGTTTGAGCTACGGTATTGCTGTTTTGTCTGCTGACTATGATGGTTAGTTTACTACTGTATTGACTGATGAACTGTGTATGAATATTAGACTGAATCTCGGACTGCGCCTATATCCTGTATTTAAAACCTTTACTTTAATACCTTTCAACTTCTGTGGTTGTTTGACTTTATGTTCATTGCTACAACTTTACACTTTGCCTTTTGTTTGCTGCATATTCCTTGTAACCAAGGAAACTCTGCTAATACTTATCATGTACCCTATGTCCTTCATCCCCATGAAGATGAAATTTTACTTATCAACTAAAATAGGTGGACATGGTATGTTGCAAGTACATCTGTTGAAAAAGTTAATGAAGAAGAAAAGGGCATTGGAAGAATGCAATGAAGAAGATATGATAATGTTAGTGTATCAAGGAAGCTTATTGAGTATAGGATACCAAACTGGCCTAAAAGAAATATCAGTTGAAGAATAGAAAAAGGATGTGGCAAAGCAACATTGGGGCTAGGGTTATTACTGTAAATGCAAAGTATTGCATGGTCAGTAAATTAAAAACATATCATGCAACCAGATACCAACAAGACTTGGCAATGGTGAAGAGGAAGGAAATTTAAGAAAGAGACAGAGAGGCTAATTCTGGCTGTGCAAGACCAAGTCTTAGGTCTTTGTTTTCTTTTAATTTATGTCCAGTTTATTGTAATCACAATACTGGATAAGGACTCACTAGGCTCTTTCAAGGCCTACTAGTGTCCTGGAGAGGATCACAGTATCATCTGCATAGAGCATCAGGGCGATGCTTCAATCACCTATTTTTGGGGGGTGGTAATTTGTTTTGCTTAACCATTGTACCATATCATTTATATAGAAATTGAAAAGCAAGGGAGCCAAAATGCACTCCTGTTTAACCCCTTTTGAGTTTTGACTGGTTTCGAGAGGGACCCTTGCATATTACACATCACCTTGAGGGATGTTTTAGTATATAAGGCACATAATAGATGAAGAAGCCTGTGGTCAATTGAGGCAGCTTCCAGCTTCTCCCATAGCTTAGTCCTTGTAACCATATCAAAGGTTGCTTTCAGATCTATAAAGCCGGCATATAATGATATAGATCTATTTGATACATATTTTTCAATCAGATAATGGAGAACAAAGCACTGATCTATAGTGCCACTCCCCACTCTAAACCCGGCTTGATCTTCAGCGATCAAGTTCTCAAGATCCAACCACTCCTTTGGTTTATCTCGGAGGTGTTTAGTGTAGAGTTTGCTGATTATATTTAGTAGACTTATTGGTCTGTAATTGGCAGTGTCATCTTTTCCTTTTTAAGAATTGGGACTTAATTATAATTTATCATTCTAGAAGTAATGAATATATAATTAATCATTTATCATTGCAATGAATATTGTTTTCAGACTTAGAATTTAAGTTGTAACTTGGCTAATCACAATTTAAATTGCAAATTTTATTCGGATCACTTTTTAGTAGTCTTTGATAGTGTTGTGTGTTGCAAACTTTTGCTTAGTTTTTACAACAATTTTACAACTGCTCTTTCTCAAAATCATGCATGGAGTTTGTGAACACAGTGACATCTAAAAATTCAGGAGGTTGTAAAGATAAAAACTAGCGAAACTTGTGCTAAAAGAATGTCAATACATAAACATGATTACTAATCTTAACTGATCACATGGTATTTTAAAAAATAATTTTGCAGAACCCATTTCTCTACTAGCACCAACATAGAAGGTATAGAGTTGGAATGCTACTGTATAATTCGACCTGCATATTTAACAACAACTATTTTCTATTTTGATATTTGACATTCATTTTTGGAGACTGATATAATTATTATTTTTACCTTGAAATCATGGGTGCGGGTAGAAATGCCCAATTAATAATGGATATACTACACAAAGCAAATAATGTAAATAAAACCATCTTGCATGTTTTTCATAAAATATCGTAATATTTTTCCTTTAAAAAAAAGCTAAGTACCTTGTCATTGGTAATTAGCTGTGACAGTGTAGGCCTTGTCACAGTCTGCAGACCAGTAATTTTTGCATCTATGTTCCTTATTATACTAATTAAAGTGGAACATTGTTCCCTAGTGAGTCATTAATGGATTTTCATTTTATGAATGACATTTGCAGGAGGTAAAAGAGGCAGTTCATTGAAATCCGCAGGCAACTGTGTTAAAATTAGTTATACCAATTTTAATTAGTAAAATTAGTTTTATCAATCCTATTTAGATCCGTTCCAATCGGGCTTCAGGCCCGGGCACAGTACCGAAACAGCATTGGTCGCGTTGGTAGATGATCTCTGGAGGGCCCGTGACAGAGGTTATTCCTCTGTCCTCGTCCTCTTAGATCTGTCAGCGGCTTTTGATACTATCGACCATAGTATCCTATTGCGGCGGTTGGAGGGGTTGGGAATTGGGGGCACCGTCTTGCGGTGGTTCTCATCCTTCCTCTCGGACCGCTCGCAATTGGTGTTGATGGGGGGGAGAGGTCCACCCCTAGGCCCCTCATGTGTGGGGTGCCTCAGGGGTCAGTCCTCTCCCCTCTTCTGTTCAACATCTATGTGAAGCCGCTGGGAGAGATCATCCGTGGTTTTGGGGTGAAATGCCATCTTTATGCTGATGACACTCAGCTTTACATCTCCACCCCAAGCCACCCCAACGATGCTGTGGAGGTTATGGCCCGTTGCCTGGAGGCTGTGCGGAACTGGATGGGCGAGAACAGGCTTCGACTCAACCCTTCCAAGACCGAGTGGCTGTGGTTTCCGGCTGGCCCGATATAGTCAGCTGACTCCGTCGCTGGCTATTGGGGATGAGATCTTGACCCCCACAGAAGGGGCCCGCAATCTTGGTGTTCTCCTGGATGTACGGCTGTCTTTGGAAGATCATATTACGGCCGTCTCCAGGGGGGCTTTTTATCAGGTTCGCCTGATACGCCAGATGCGGCCCTTTCTTGATCGGGACGCCTTACGCACAGTCACTCATGCCCTGGTCACCTCCCGTCTGGACTACTGTAATGCCCTCTACATGGGGCTCCCTGCGGGGAGCACCCGGAGGCTTCAACTGGTACAAAATGCAGCCGCGCGGGTGGTTACGGGGGCGTCGAGATACTCCCATGTGACGCCCCTCCTGCGCGAGCTGCATTGGTTGCCAGTGGCCTTACGGGTTCGCTTTAAAGTACTGGTTTTGGTCTTTAAAGCGCTCCATGGCATCGGACCAGGATACTTACAAGACCGCATTCTGCCAGTAGTCTCCCACCGACCAGTGCGCTCCCACAGAGAAGGTCTCCTCCGGGTCCCGACGCCTTCTATGTGTCGTCTGGTGACCCCGAGGAATAGGGCCTTCTCTGTGGGGGCACCCGCCCTTTGGAATGGGATGCCCCCTGGATTACGAACGACCAGTGACCTGAGGGCCTTCAGACGTGACCTGAAGACCTGGCTCTTCGAGCAGGCCGGCCTGAGCTGACTAATGGGATTTTAAATGGGTTTTTTAGATTACTTGGGACGGGGTATGAAGTTTTATTGATTTTAATTGGGGTTTTTAGATTTGGGACAGTCTAGTGTTTAATTCTCTTTTAAATAATTTATACTTTGTCTACTTGTATTTTAGTTGGCTGTTCACCGCCCTGAGTCCTTCGGGAGAAGGGCGGTATATAAAACTCAGAAATAAATAAATAAATAAATAAATACCATAGCAACAATCTTCCATCATTAGTATTCAGGTCAACAGAAAATGTTTTGTTGTGTTTTTGTTTGCAAATAAAAGTTTTTTCTCATACATTTTGTACTAGAGGCAAACCCCCCACCAAATCCCTAGCAAAATATGCTTAGTTTAAAATAGTGTGGAAGTTTTAACTATTTCTTTTCCTCAGCTCCTGATTTACACTTTGTTTTCTCTATAGCTTTCGAGTTACTTTTATTCATTGTTTGCATGTGGCTTCCCAGCCCAATTTTTATTTATTTATTTGTCGAGCATGTATTAGATAACAGATATAAGTATGAACATGATTATTAATATATGAAATTGATAAGAATAAAAGGAGCATTAGGACAGGGATGGTAGGCACATTGGTGCACTTATGTATGCCCCTTAAAGACTTCACAATACCACTAAGAAAGAAAAACAAGAAATCCAAGAAAAAAAAACAGCATGGGTGCACAAAGATCTGGCAAATTGAAAGAAAAAAAGGATAAGTACAAAAAATGGAAAGAGGGACATACAACTAAGGCAGAATATCAGCAGATAGCCAGAACCTGCAAATACAAAATCAGGAAAGCAAAGGCTCAGAATGAACAAAGACTTGCAATAAAAGTCAAAGATAATAAAAAAAAGTTTCTTCCAATATATAAATAACAAGAAAAAAATCAAGTAAACAGTTGGTCCATTAAAGAGAGAAGACAGCAAGGAAGTAACAGGCAACAGAGAGAAAGCAGAGCTGCTTAACTCATTCTTTGCATCGGTCTTCACCCAAAAAAAAACCATAGCTCAACCCACCAAAAACATAATTTTAAAAGTCAGACCAGAAATAAAAGTTAAAATAAGCAAAAAAATAGTAAGAGAACACCTGTCTGATCTTGATGAAAACAAATCACTGGGGCCTGATGGATTGCTTCCCAGAGTTTAAAGGAGCTGTCAGAGATCATCTCAGAACCATATCTGAGCACCATATCTTTCAAAAATCCTGGAGCACCAGGGAAATACCAGAGGTCTGGAAAAGAGTTAATGTGGTTTCCATCTTCAAAAAAGGGCGAAAAAACAGACCCAGGAAACTACAGACCAATCAGCCTAATATCAATATCCGGGAAGATACTGGAAAAGATAATAAAAAAATAGACCTACCAACATCTAGAAACAAGTAAAGCAGGGATGGGAGTCTACCTGGTTGGACCAGTTCTATAGAACCAGTTGTTACAATTCTGCCCAGCTCCGAGAACCAGCAAATCGAGCCACTGGCTGGTGCCTCCCCACCCACTCATTCCTTACAAGGAATGCGCACCATCCAATTTGCCTGCATTGTGCCTAATTTTTGATGTTGCTATTTTTCCTTTCTTTCCCCCCCAACCATCAACTGTTCCAACTATCAGCTGTTTCAGGAGATTTAGATTAGCTAAAAAGCAGGAAATTGTTGGATTTCTTGCTTTCTAGCTAATCTAAAAACAGAGCTGAACCTTCCTTAGGACTGAAGCTTCTATTTTTCAGTGAAGACTCAGGTAGCAGATTGCAGAAAGGTAGATCCCTGAGTGACTCTGTGATTCTGTGAGCAACTAAATCTGCTTGCCTGCTTTGCCCGATTTTGGATAAAAGTTACTCTTTTTTTATAAAAAAATCAATATTTACATAAACATTTCCAATATTTACATACAAGCCATGCCCAGCCAGTCATGTGAGCACCAAGCCACACCCACAAATTAGGCCACACCTACAGAACTGGTTGTTAAGAACTTTGAATCCCACCCCTGAAGTAATAACTAGCAGTCAGCACGGGTTTGTTAAAAACAGATCATACCAAACCAATCTTATTTCATTCTTCAATATAGTGACTAAATTAATAGACCAGTGAAATACTGTGGACATAATATACTTAGATTTCAGCAAGGCATTCGACAAAGTAGACCACAACCTACTTCTTGCTAAGCTAGACAAAAGTGGAATAGATAGCATGACCACCAGATGGATTCACAACTAGCTGACAAACCGTACTCAACGAGTAGTCCTTAATAGGTCTAAATCTACATGGAGGGAAGTAAGCAGTCAGGTGCCACAAGGTTCTATTTAAGCCCAGTACTCTTCAATATTTTCATTAACAACTTAGATAAGGGAATAGAAAGAGGATTTACCAAATTTGCAGATGATACTAAGCTGGCAGGAATAGCCAACATCCAAAAAGATAGGATCAAGATCCAGATAGACCTTGACAGATTAGAACACTGGGCTGTATCTAACAAAATGAAATTCAGTGTAGAGGAAAGTAGTTGTACACTTAGGCAAGAAAAACCAAAAGTACACATATAGACTGGGTGAAACCAGGCTTAATAGCAGTAACTGCAATGGATAATTTTGTGTACTACGCTTAGGTCAGACCGAAGTTGTCATAGTTCTAACTTGTCTAAGCCTAAAATTTCAAGTCTAGTGGCATGGGGATTTCGTGCACAGAAGGCTTTCCTCTTGTTTGATGTGATAATTGATGCATTCAGTCTTTATCTTTAAGTTTTTGTAGCGGTTTTTAAAGTTGGCTACTTGCTAGTTTTGTTTTTCTGCCAAAGGGATTTTGGGGGGAATTGGAGCTTCCTTATTGTTATGGTAATTTGTTTTTTCTAGTTTTGGCGGTTATTAGTGGTACATATAGTTGGATGACTCTTTTGACTTGAGTAAAAAAATGTTGTAATGGTCTTTGACAGTATTGCAGCCAGTGAATAGGATTTGCCAATCAAGAGGTCAGTGTCTATGAGATAATAATTGGGTTTTTTAAACTTATAATTGGGGATCCCGATATTGTGATGGTTTTCATGAGGACTTATTATGTTGAGACAAAAGTAAATCATATTGTGGTCACTATTGGAAAAGGGTTCTTTTATTTGTAATCCATAAATTGAGTTTAAACTGTTGCAGAAGATGAGATCAAGGCAGTTGTTGAATCCAGTGTTGTTGGTTACTAGTTGTTCCAGTCCCAGATTATAACATTGTACAAGGTTGCATGTATGGGTTCAGTTGTACATTCATTTTATGTCCAATTAATAAGAGGTAGATTGAGGTCACCAAGAAAGTTAAGAGTGTGTGGGCAGGAAATTGCCCACGTTAGTAGTGACGTTAACTTGTTCGCTGTCATAATCAGGGCCTCTGTAACATAGTAAGAAGCAAAATGTGATATTTAAGAATAGCTCACAGATGATGGTCTCAGAAAGAGTAACTTGAATATTTTTTAGATGTAGGGACTTTTTGTAGAAGATAGCAACACCCCCGCCTCTACAGATTTCACGATCGAATCGGTAAACATGATAGTCTCTTACTGTGGTAAGAGTCATGAATGGGTGCATTCAGCCATGTTTCACAGATAAATATAATGTTGAATTTATCCATATTTAGTAAGAGGAGGAATTCAAGTATTTTGTTTACGAGGCTTCTTGCATTGAGTAGCTTGCATTTAAGGTCATTGGTAGTTGGCATTGAGGAAGTTAAAGGTGTGTGTGCCTAGTTTTGGGTGATGGGGGCTTGGATGATGGGGGGGTGGATATTAAGATGTGGGTTGTGGGTTGTATACTTTTGATACAGTCAGCATGGTAGTCAATGTATAAGTCATTCTCTTCATTGTCTTGGCATCTTTTAAGTTCTGTGCGGATTCTCTGCAATATGGATAAGTCGGGCCGTGAGTGAAGTTTGTTATGGTTGGGGTTTGTTTTAGCGATGGAGTTTATTGTATGAATGAATATGCATTTGCTGGACTCATTTTTGCGAACAACTCTACAAAATTGTGGGGCCACTGAGCTGTCATTATACTTGTACTCAGGGCCATCTCTGGAAATTGCAATGATGTCTTCAGGGGAGATGATTAATGTATGAGAGTTGCTTATAATGTTGTGAACCTTAGTGATATCCATCAGATTTGTTGGTGTCATCAAGACCAAATAAAATAGCATTTGGACGTTTCTGTTCACATTTAATGGTGTCTTTGATGAGTAAGGAGATATTATTTCTTGGGTTGGTATTATTTGCTGGGTTGGTGGTTATTTGTGGTTGTGGTTGTGGTTTGGTGGTTATTTGCAGTTGTTTTTGTGGTTGTGGTAGTGGTTGAGATATGATTTTGAGCTGTTAGCTTTTCGTTTATCTATGCTGTATTTTTTCTTAAGAAATGATAGACATGATTGTAAAGTTGTTTCCATGTGTGCTACTAAGTGTTCTATTATGGAGTTAATGGATGATTCTGTTTTCTACTCTTATCAGTCAGGGTATGCCTTCCCAACTGTCAAGTTCAGGGGCTGTTTTGGGCTGATCAGGGAGATTGCGAACACCCTGCATTCACCAGAACCTGCTCCCCCCTTTTGTTGCTCCTCCAAAGTGATTTAGGTCTGTTACAGACCTCCTGCCAGCCTGGGTTTCGATGGTCTCAAGGACCTCCCATGAGACACATCATCTCGCCGCAGTTTCAGCCCCCCCCCCCCCATTCAGTAACTTAAGATCCAGAATTGGTCCCCACCACTACCCCACCCTGATTCCTTCTGCATTACAAACAGGATTGAGTAGAAATCTTGCCCCTGTTCGTCCTTTGGTACCAATTACCACCTGAATGTCCAGCAGTTCTTGCTCTGCTGTTTCCATGATGCTCTTTTTGGCTCTATCTCTTGGTATTGGGCACCTTCTGAAGGAGTTTGGAGGTGTGGAGAGGAATTCCAGAACTAGGGCTCCTTTTATTGTGTCCAGGACCCACTTGTCCATTGTTATTGCTTCCCATCGGTCAGTGAATAGGCCCAGTCTTCCACTGATGGGCGCACTGTTCCAGTTGTCACTTTGTGTAACAGAAGGGCCTGTTTGTGGAGCCCTTGAATGGTCATCTTCCTTGGAATCATTGACCCCCTGTCTCTAAATCTGGATATGACTGGTTGCCAGGTTGGCGTCTGTGTGACTGCTGGGGGTGACCAACCCCCCCCCCGCCCCCCCGTGGCTGGAAAGGACTGCCTTCACCTGTATGGTGACAGCCACCGATCTGCCTGGCCAAATTTCCTAGGCAAGATTTTTCTCTTGTCCTTGGTCTTGACCAGTAAGGATTCGATGGCTTCCCCGAATAGCTTGTTCCCTTTAACTGGTGCTGAAGCAAGTTTCCACTTGTGTTTCAAATCCATCTGCCAATAGCGGAGCCAAACCAGGCACCTGACCACCACCAAAACTGTGATCGCCTTGGTAGCATACTTGACACCATTGAGGGTGGCGGCAGCTATCAGCTCCATTGTTGCTCTCAACTTGTTTAAATCCTGTTGAAATTGCAGATCACCAGGTGGTGCCCTTTCCTGCATCTGTTCGAGCCATATCAGAACTGCCCTGCTAAGGCAATTGAGTTTGCCTTTACTGCCCATGCTGCTGCCTGGTGGACCTTTAGGAGGGTCTGTTCCGCCTTCTTCTCCTCTCCTTTCAGACCCTCTTCTGCATCATTAGCCAAGATGATTGCCAATGTAAAAGCCGCCACTGGCCCATCTATTGTTGGAATTTGAATCATTTCAACCAGTTTCATGTTGTAATTCTTCTTTTCATTCCCACCTGGTGTTGGAAAAATCACGGGTCGATCTAACTGCCCCTCCATGACCTCCTTGAACAGTTCGGGGGAGGGAACCACCTCGCTTTCCACTTTAGTTCTTGCAAAGAGCCTGTCCTTTGTGTCTGGTGACTCTGGAACAGATTTCTCTGTTGCTATGGCAATCCCTAAGCCTGTTGCTGCTTTGGCTTTACCTAGCAGCATCTTAAATAACTGTTGGTGAAACAGACCTGTAAAGCCTGCAGCCTCTGACTCATTCTTTTCTTCATCAGAAAATGCTGTTTCTTTCTGTTCCTCCTCCCCTGAGATCAAAGCCTAACTTTGGGTGTATGATCACATTGAATTGGATCTCTGGGAACCCAATTCCTCCCCTGTCTCCCTGGCTAGTGAGGGAAGTTGTCTATCTGGCCTTCTCACATTATTCACCAGGTTAGATTGATTACATTGTCCATCCCTAACTTCTAACATTAGGGCTTTCATTTCTTCCCTAAAGGTCTGCTTTCTGAGTCCTGCTGCTATTGGAATAAAGCTGGTTTCTGCTTCCAACCTTCTTTTCTTAGGAGAAGGTTCCCAACTCTCACTGAATTCCTGGGAGCTTCACTGTATCTCTGATGAGCACACATTCTCTCTTAGACAAAGGGTTGGTTAAATCCACTGCTCATCAGCTCCCTTTGGTGTCTCACCTGGGCATCATTCTCCTGTTGCTTTGCCTCTATTGGTCCCTTTGCTGAAGCACGAGAATTTCCATTCCTCTCCACCTCCCTTTCTGCCCTTTCAACAGTTTTTTTCAATGACCTTTTGTCTCCTTAACGCCTCCCTTTCATTGGCTTTGAAAACTTTGTGAAATGTTTTTTCTTTCTCATATGTCATTGCAGTTTTACTGGCAGCTTTAAATCCTTTAGAGCCTTGCTCTCTGACTGAGCTTGGGTCAGGGGATCCCTGCTCTTCCAAGCCTGCCTCCATTTCCAAGAATTCAGCCATGTTGTCCCCTTTGTTCTTTGGGCATACAACCTGCCCGCCCTGAAGTTCTGCTGCCGAGGTCTGGAGATTTGTGATCACTTGAGAGTATGCTCAGCTGCAACTGAGTAGTGACTCAAGCCCCAGACCAAATGGGCTTTACAGGGTCTCCCTTTAAAGAGAGTATGCTTAGCCGCAACTGAGTATGGACTCTGCTACTGTTAGGGATCCCTTCCTTGAAGCAATGGTTCTGGTTGGCTTCAGGATGGCTTGCGTGTTTGGGGTCGTGGCGACTTTGTTCTAAGCACTCCCCCCCCCCCCCCCGCAGCCTCAGGATGGCTGACCACCTATCTGTCTTTCTCCTGGGCCCCTCTGCATGGCTGCTATGTCTCAGGCTGGCCGAGAGCCCACCCGCTCACTTGATGCTTTGGATTCTCTGTCCTGTACAACTGAGAAGGTAGAGGTTCTAAAAGATTGTCAATTTCATTGTATGCATACTGTGTATATATGTACAATGACAATAAAGAGTTCAATTCAATTCTAAAAGGTGAAAAGTGCTTTGGGAGCGAGAGCCTCACCTTCCTTTTTGGGCGCCCCCATCTTCTGTTCAATCTGTTATAAATTGTTGTGCCTGGATGGATCCTTTGTAATCAATATAGTTGTCTCAACCAAGCATTCTGAACGTAATTTATGATCAAACAGGAAGAATTACTATAATTGTTACATATCTGAAGAAAACCTGATCAATAAATGATTTATGCATTTGTGTATAATTCTGTGATCTTTGAGATGTTGTTCAAGAAAAAATGGCTAGTTTTCAAATCTGGACAAAGAATTCCAACTGTGTTTTATGATTCTTAAAATATAGTCCAAATTTACATTCTGGGTTCTTCTTCCTATTCTCTTCTAGCCTGTAGAAGTAAAAGTCAGGATCTGTGCTACTAGAAGAAATGGGGAAACATTAGACACCTGATGTCAGAACAAATTGAATTTAGGCAGAAAATAATCTAGAAGAATATAAGGAAAACTATTGCCAATTTATGTTCCTTTTTCTGTGATGCTAAGCATGTGTAAATTTTTCAGCTGATATATCTTCTCTTCCACTTCAACATTGACAAACAAATAAATAAACAAATAGAATCTTTACTTATCAACTGCAAGTCATTTTATTCTCAATGTGAGTTCTCCTCATTTCACCTAATAGCTGTGTGTCCACAAGCCTGTGTAAACAAGGCTTTACAAACTCTAGCTAATCAGATTATGGAGGCTGAAGCCAAACACCCAGATTCCCTTCCCATCATTTTAGGAGATTTTAATCAAGCAAATTTAAGGAAAGAGCTGCCAAAATATTTCCAGCATGTCAATTGTCCCACCAGAGGCAAAAATACTTTAGACCACTGCTACACAACAGTAAAAGATGCTTATAGGTCTTTACCATGAGCAACTGTGGGACACTCTGATCACTGCATGATTCACTTTGTACCTGCCTACAGACAAAAACTTAAAGCCATGAAACCAACAATTAAATCAGTGAGAACTTGGACTGATGAGGCAAACTGAAGCTTCAGGCTTGCCTTGATTGCACTGATTGGAATGTTTTTGAAGATGCCTCTGCAGACCTAGATGAGTTCACAGATACTATAACATCATATGTTAGCTTCTGCGAAGACTTATGTGTACCAACAAGGAACCTGAAAATATATAGCAACAATAAAATTTGGTTCAAAGCTAAACTTAAGCAGCTACATCTTTCCAAAGAGGAAGCTTACAAAAATGGTGACAGAATGTTATACAATCAGGCCAGAAATGTATTAACAAGAGAGATCAGAGCAGCAAAAAGAAGCTACTCTGAAAAGTTAAGGAATCAGTTCTTAACAAATGAACCAGCAAACATGTGGAAAACTCTTAAAAACATCACCAGCAAATCAACAACTAGCAGATGACCTGAATGTGTTTTACTGCAGGTTTGAAAGGAAACTACAGCCACCTATCTCCACAACCCCCATCTCAAACACACCAACAACAGTCAAGCCTCCTACAATTGACCCCAACCCATTGGGTTCATAACCTCTGATGATCACAGAAAAAGAAGTGCAAGATCTATTTCACAGACAAAAGCCAGAAAAAGCACCAGGGCCAGACAAGATAGCTCCTTCTTGCTTAAAAATCTGTGCTGACCGATTGGTCCCCATCTTCACCCGAATCTTCAATAAATCACTAGAGTTGTGCTATGTTCCTTCTTGCTTCAAATGCTCTACTATCATCCCAGTACCAAAGAAGCCCTCCATCAGGGAACTGAATGACTACAGACCAGTTGCTATAACATCTGTAGTTATAAAAATCTTTGAAAGGCTAGTGCTGTCCCACCTGAAAACCATCATGGATCCGCTGTTAGATCCCATGCAGTTTGCATACCGAGCAAATAGATTGACAGATGATGCTGGTAATATGGCTCTGCAATACCCACTACAACACCTTGAATCTCCAAATACTTACGCAAGGGTCCTCTTTGTAGACTTCAGTTCAGCATTCAATACCATCATTCCAGACATTCTTTTAAATAACTAAACCAGTTAGCGGTACCTGAACACACTTGTAACTATATCATAAGCTTCCTAACAGACAGGGAGCAGCAGGTGAAGCTAGGAAGAATCACACCTGATACCTGTACAATTAGTACAGCCCCCCGCCCAAGGCTGTGTGCTTTCTCCACTTCTCTTCTCCCTCTATACCAGTGGTTCCCAAAGTGGGCGGTACCACCCCCTGGGGAGGTGGAATGCCTTAGGGGGGCACTAAGAGGCAAGGGGGCCAGCAGGGTGGTGCTAAGAGGTGGCAGGAGGCATTTGAGGCACTAGCCCTGTAGGTTCACTCATTGACTGTAGCACCGCTGCAGAGCTGGCGCCTCCAAAACAAAGCAGTGGGACGTTATGTGCCATCACAGCTGCGTTCAATGTGCCACCCCTCTGCCGCCTCTTAGCGCCCCTCTGCTGGCCCCCTTGTCGATGCTAAGAGGCAGCAGGGGGGCTTTCAAGGTGCCGGCTCCGGAGTGGTGCTAGTCAATGGGTGAGCCTGCAGGGCTGACCGGCGCCTCGAAAGCCCCCCTGCCACCTCTTAGCTGGCCCCCTTGGGGATGCTAAGAAGCAGCAGGAAAGCATTCGAGGTACCGGCCGGTCCTGCAGGCTCACCCATTGACTGTAGTAATGCTCCGGAACTGGTGCCTCAAATGTGGCAGCACATTGGGAAAAGCCGCCGCCACCGCTTTCCCAACGTGCCACCACTGTCGTGTTCTGTCTGTCTGTCCATCCATCGTTTGGAGGGCATCTGGAGGACCAGTTGTGCTGAGTCTGACAGGACACAGGTGAGGTCCTATATTAGGACCTACCTAGTGGCAATAGAGGCGGCAAAATGTTCACATTTTTCCGCCCTTATTGCATCAGCAGAAAATCGGCCTGCCACTCTGTTTAGAGTAACCCGCTCTCTGCTTGAGCCGAGAGCACGGGAGGACCTCTTGCAGGGTAGGGCAGAAGAGTTTTCCCGATTCCTGCATGATAAAATCACTCAGATTTGGGATGGGCTGGACTCCAGTTGGGTGGTCCCGGGGAGGTGTCCGGGGCAGGTCTTGAGACAGTTATCTGGGAGGAGTTCGATCCTGTGACCGCCAAGGGTGTGGACAGATTGCTGGGGAGGCTGAATGCCACCACATGTTTACTGGACCCGTGCCCTTCCTGGTTGGTTTCTACCTCCAGAGAGGTGACACGAGGCTGGCTCCAGGGGATTGTCAACGCTTTGTTGACGGAGGAGGCTCTTCCTACCGCCCTGAAAATGGCGGTGGTGCGACCCCTCCTCAAGAAGCCTTCCCTGGATCTGGCTCTTTTAAATAACTATCATCCTGTCTCCAACCTCCCCTTTCTGGCGAAGGTTGTTGAGAGTGTGGTGGCGCGTCAGCTCCCTCAGTACCTGGAGGAAGCAATCTACCTAGATCCGTTCCAATCGGGCTTCAGGCCCGGGTACAGTACTGAAACAGCATTGGTCGCGTTGGTTGATGATCTCTGGAGGGCCCGTGACAGAGGTTATTCCTCTGTCCTGGTCCTATTAGATCTATCTATCGATCATAGTATCCTATTGTGGCAGTTGGAGGGGTTGGGAATTGGAGGCACCATTTTGCGGTTCTCCTCCTTCCTCTCGGACCACTCACAATTTGTGTTGATGGGAGGGGAGAGGTCCACCCCTAGGCCCCTCATGTGTGGGGTGCCTCAGGGGTCGGTCCTCTCCCCTCTTCTGTTCAACATCTATGTGAAGCCGCTGGGAGAGATCATCCGTGGTTTTGGGGTGAAATGCCATCTTTATGCTGATGACACTCAGCTTTACATCTCCACCCCAAGCCACCCCAACGATGCTGTGGAGGTTATGGCCCGTTGCCTGGAAGCTGTGCGGAACTGGATGGGCGAGAACAGGCTTCGACTCAACCCTTCCAAGACCGAGTGGCTGTGGTTTCCGGCGGCCCGATATAGTCAGCTGACTCCGTCGCTGGCTATTGGGGATGAGATCTTGACCCCCACAGAAGGGGCCCGCAATCTTGGTGTCCTCCTGGATGTACGGCTGTCTTTGGAAGATCATATTACGGCCGTCTCCAGGGGGGCTTTTTATCAGGTTCGCCTGATACGCCAGATGCGGCCCTTTCTTGATCGGGACGCCTTACGCACAGTCACTCATGCCCTGGTCACCTCCCGTCTGGACTACTGTAATGCCCTCTACATGGGGCTCCCTGCGGGGAGCACCTGGAGGCTCCAACTGGTGCAAAATGCGGCCACGCGGGTGGTTATGGGGGCATCAAGATATTCCCATGTGACGCCTCTCCTGCGTGAGCTGCATTGGTTACCGGTAACCTTCCAGGTTTCGCTTTAAAGTATTGGTTTTGGCCTTTAAAGCGCTCCATGGCATCGGACCAGGATATTTACAAGACCGCATTCTGCCAGTAGTCTCCCACCGACCAGTGTGCTCCCACAGAGAGGGTCTCCTTTGGGTCCCGACGGCATCTATGTGCCGACTGGTGACCCCAAGGAATAGGGCATTCTCTGTGGGGGCATCTACCTTTTGGAATGGGCTGCCCCCGGGGCTATGGACAACCACTGACCTGAGGGCGTTCAGACCTGATTTGAAAACCTGGGTCTTTGAGCAGGCTGGCCTGAGCTGACTTCAAATGGGATTTTAAATAAGGGGTTTTAGAATTGATTGGGGTATGAAAATTTTAGCTTATTTTTAATCGGGGTTTTTAAATTTTTTAAATGGCAGCCTATAATTTAATTCTCTTTTAATTGTATTTGTATTTGTAATTTATATATATTTTAGTTGGCTGTTCACCGCTCTGAGTCCTTCGGGAGAAGGGCGGTATATAAAACTATTTAATAAATAAATAAATAAATCCGTCCATCCGTCCATCCAAAAGGTCTGTTTCCCTGCCTGCCTGTCTCTCTCTCTATCCATCCATCCATCCATCTATCCATCCATCCATCCATGTTCAAAGCGTCGGCCCCGCAGGCACATTGGGAAAGTAGAGCAAAGCCAGTCTGAAAGGGAGGGAGGGAGGGAGAGAGAGAGAGAGAGAGAAAGAGAAAGAGAGACCTGATGCATCAGATTGAATGAGGCCTAGTTTAGACTTAGGCCCTTTTCCACATTGAAACATCTTTGCCAGCACATTGAAACCTCTTTGGCTTCTGTTAAAGGTTTTGTGGACGAAACATGGTCAAAATTACCAGGAAGCTCCAACATTTTGTTGAGGCTTTAAACAGGAGCCCTTGGACCAGATCTCCATCCTAAAAATTACTTTTCCCCAATGTATTACAATGCCAATTCTGAAGAAGGCAAAACCAAAATGTACTGGTAAATTACAAGGAGAACACACACACACACATACACTCCCTTCTAACCCTGCTGGAGCAGGTGATTGGACTAGAATAGATATCTCATTATCTTTCTCCTCCCTCTCTCCCTCCTTCTTTATTTCTTTTTTTTCTGTCCCTTCCTTCCATCCCCCCTTCTTTGTCCCCTTTTCTTTCTTTCCCTTTTCTCTTTCTTTTCTTCCTCTCTCTCTCTCTCCCTTTCTTTTCTCTCTCTCTTTCCCTGTCTCAAGCTCACCCCTTTTGATCAGGGGTCAACAAACCTTTGGACCTCAGTGATCACCAAACTCATAATTTTAAATCCCGGAGACCACTAATATGAATTTTGACTGATGGTGGCTTTCTGGCGTTGGTGGGAGAGAGAGAGAGAGAGAGACAGAGAGAGATCTGATCCAACCTTTCTCTCTCCCTCTCTCTCTCACACACAGACAGGGGTGGGATTTAGACCCCTGATCTAAAGTTGTCAAAACTCCAAAAACAGGTCAAGTAGCTCTGGGGAGGTCAGGCATAAATTAGAACTCTTGCTAAACAACTGGCCATTAAGTGAGGACCACTTGTATTTGGTTTGCCAGTCACCTGGCCATGCCCACCCAGTCACATGACCAGCAAGCCACACCTTCAAATTAGGCCATGCCCACAGAAATTTGAATCCCACCCCTGGGTGTGGGGCACCGGGGATGAGTTTGTAGCAGCAAGGGGGCGGTGGACCGAAAATGTTTGGGAACCACTGCTCTGTACCAATGACTGAATCTCAAACGATCCATCTTTTAAAATACTGAAGTTTGCAGATGATACAACAGTGATTGGTCTAATTTGAGATGATGACGAATCCACATACAGACGCATACACAACTTGCCTCATGGTGCAACTGGAACAATCTGGAACTGAACACACTCAAAACCATAGAAATGGTAGTAGACTTTAGGAGAAACCCTCTCATACTACCACCTCTTACAATACTAGACAACACAGTATCAACAGTAGAGACCTTCAAATTTCTAGGTTCTATCATATCACACCTAAAATGGACATCTAACATAAAACATGTCATCAAAAAAGCAGAACAAAGAATGTTTTTTCTGTGCCAACTCAGAAAGCTCAAACTGCCCATGGAGCTGCTGATCCAGTTCTACAAAGGAATTATTGAGTCTGTCATCTGCACCTCTATAACTGTTTGGTTTGGTTCTGCAACCCAATAAGACAGACACAGACTTCAGACAGTAATTAGGACTGCAGAAAAAACAATTACTACCAACCTGCCTTCAGTCAAGGACCTGTATACTGCACAAGTCAAAAAGAGGACTGTGAAAATATTTAGATCCCACACATCCTGGACATAAACTGTTTCAACTCCTACCCTCAAAACGATGCTATAGAGCACTGCATACCAGAACAATTAGTTACAAAGACAGTTTTTCCCGAACGCCATCACTCTGCTAAACAAATAATTCCCTCAACACTGTCCAATTATTTACAAAGTCTGCATTACTATTACTATTAATCTTCTCATCACTCCTTATCACCCATCCCCTCCCACTTGTAACTTTGTCACTTGTATCCTTATGATTTATATTGACTGTTTCCTAGTATGATTTGATTGCTTATTGTTCCCTACGACTATTATTAAGTGTTGTATCTTATGATTCTTGACCCTTGACGAATGTATTTTTTCTTTTATGTACACTGAGAGCATATGCACCAAGACAAATTCCTTATGTGCCCAATCACACTTGGCCAATAATCTATTCTATTCTATTTTATTCTATTCTATTCTGTAAACATGTCTCTCTATCCTTATTTCTGCTTTGCTAATCTATAGCTAGCAAAGCAATGGGGACATTGAGCTAATGGAGTAGATTTGCTGTGCCCATACATGCATTAACAATATGAATAGACAGAAAAAAATTTGAATTCAGTTGGTTTCTTTGAGGATAAGCAAATAATTTTTTTAGTTTACACCTCCTGAAAATTTCATCCATCTTTTAAGAAAAAGAGCATACTTTTAAGAAAAAGAGCATACTCTCTTTTTCATGGATACCTGTGTGTGTATCACTCAGTTCAGATATTTCATAAAAAACAATGTTCTTTTCAACTTAATTAGGATAGCAGTTGCAATCTCTCTAGCATTTGTAATTATGTGCATATTTTTCTATTATGTGTATGTGTGTGTGTGTGAGAGAGAGAGAGAGAGAGAGAAAGAGAAAGAGAAAGAGAGAGATTGAAAAATTATTCAAGTTTTCTTTTTTCCAGTACTGAAATACCTGATTTATCTGATGAAACTCTGCAGCCTTCCATTTAGGAGCATAGTGTTCTTTGTGCATGCAACTGCTTATTGAAAGTACAGAGTGGGTAGAGGGAAATTCAAGAAATATGCAGATCCTTTACCCAAATACTACTACATAATTTCCATAATTAAAAAGAAAGCTTATTTGGTTTATACTGCTTCTGTACTACTACCTTGTATCATTAGAAAATCAAAAGAGAGGTTTATAGGAAACAAAGCATGGTTCTTGATGTCTCCCAAGTTAAGCATGGCAATATCTTTCATTATTATCGGATTTAATCAGACAAAATATCTTGTCTTTCAATTGTTTCTGTTTTGTGTACTTCATAGAAAATATTATATTCATACTAAAAAAGTTTACTATTTAAAACAACTGATTACTTACTGAATGATAAATAAAGTTCCTCATGACCATGGTCCACCCCTCCTTGTTCTATATAAAAGATATTTGTGACCAATTCTTTGAAGAATTGTTGGTGTCTTTTAAACTCTGGATTTCTAGATTTACTTTTTAATATGCACAGTGTACATTTTCTGTATCTTTTCCATGATGACCTGTATTTGGATCAATAAATTATTTATGGTAGAAAGTACTACTGATTGTAGGAACATTTTGTGGATAAATCTGATAACAGTAGTTTTTAAAAGATATTCATTTATTTCACAGTCATTTTAGCATCCCTGTAATTATCACATTGCATTGTGATAAAAACATCAAAGAGTCTTCTATAATAGCATATAAGAAGTGTATGCTATACTTTCAAGGTCCAGCTCTGCAGCAAAAACATATCCTAAAACATCTTGGGCTTCAAATAGCTGAAATCTGTTTGACAACTTTTTTTTCTTTCAAATATTTTTTTTATTTTTATTTCTTTAAATACATCTTTAACTAACAATGTGGTTCCAGGCTTTTTACATTTTAAGTCAAACATGACCATAATCACAGATATAGCTGCCAGCTTTGGAATCGTTATTAAAAGCTGCCACACAGCTGTGGAGGATTGGAGGGGGCTGATGTTGTTTGAGTAGCTCTCAGTAGACAAAATAGATTCTGTAGTATTCAAGGACATTGTGAATGGCGCAGCAAGAATTGGAGCTGAAGGAGGATTGGTTCACATGATGTATGATGTGGGGAAAAGGGGATGAGTTGTAGGTTTGGTCTTTGTGGGGGGTAAACTTTAGTTTCGGAATTCCACAGAAATGCCAAGTTCTATTCTAATAAAAGTACTTTGAGATTATGGTTATCTTGGAGTTACCGACTGGAATGGATAATGGAATGGAATGGATATTCCGAAACTCAACTAACACAGCACTCTCATAAGGGGGAGCAAAATGGGGTTGCTGAACCCTAGGATTTATTCCAGTGATGGAGAAAGCCAAAGAATCAGCTGACACAGAAGGTGAAGGAGCTTGGGGGGGGTGAAGGTGAAGGAGCTTGGAGGGGCCCTCAGGAGCATTAGCTGAATCCCTCAGCTCCCCCCCTTGGAGGAGATGATGCAAGCATTTAGATATGCAGAGGAAAGAAATGATTTAGGAGCCAGGCCCAGATGTTCTGACTCATGAGGGAGTTATCAGATGACAGTAAATAAAGTGCCTGGAGAAAAATCTTTCTTGAGCCCTCTGCATACAGCAAAGGAGACAGACTGGAGGCTTGAGGCCCAAATTGAATCGGAACCTCTCTCAAGATGACAACCCACAGATTTATTCTAGGAGCCAATCGTTAGCAGAATTACCACAACAATTCCAGCAATTAAAGATTGAAAGTTTTGCCTCAAAGCCACAACCTATCCGGTCAAATTGGAGCCTGGCACAACCCATCTTCTCTTTCCCCAGTGTTACGAGGGAAAAGGAATTTACTCAGATGCCAGATGGAGAGGCCCAGTGTGACAGCCCACAGCGATGAGAGAGGCAGACTACAATAGGTATATTGCAACCTCCATGTCCTCCTCCCCAACACCCAGAAAGAAATTTATCCCTCCAGGGTGGGGATACACCAGGGGTGGATCCAGGTCCAATGGATGCCAGCACCAACAACACTCTAGTCCAAAAGAGAGTCAGCAATCCCTTCCCCACAAAGGGATCTGTACAGGCAGCAGGCAGCAGCTAATCCCCCTCCACCTATGCAGAGAATAAGGCAAAACCCACCCTCCGCATGGCAGTCACCAAATCAACCCCCACTTGGAGCAACACTGCAGGGGCCCCTCTCCCAGAGAGAAACAACCCATCCAGGCCTCGGAAGAGCCTTCCAACCTAGATACATACCTCATCAGGCTCCTTTCATTCTAGCTCAACCTGCAAGTGCAAGCCGATACCACCTCCCCACCCACAACCCAGACCAGACCAGACCAGATACAGTTCAAGGCCGTTTTTGATGGGCACTATCAAAAATTCCTCACTTGAATCTGGTCCCACATAGACCAATTTGGAGGCCAATATGCAACAGAGGCAATCTGGTTACTGCAATAACAGATGGGATAAATGAAGGGGATGCTTCTGACTGGGTGGCCCTGTTGCACTACAAACAAGCCCCAGAGCTACAAAATGTCAATGGGATTTATTCGGTTATTGAAATTCCATTTTGAAAATCTGGAAAGGGTGGCAGAAAATGAAGACAAATTAATGGAAATGAAACAGGGCAAGCAACCCTTATCAGACTTTATATGGGACTTTAGAAGAGTCGCGAACCCCCTCATGGATTGGCCCAAAACAATAATCTTACACTATTTTAAAAACATCATTGACCCAGAAGTAAAGAAAGCCTGTAACATTAGGGGAATACCAGAGACTCTGCAAGCGTGGTATACCACCACCCTTAAATTAGACTGTGACATCAACCAACAAAAAAGGCCCCTACCTGAAGGCCCACCTAGGAGAGCTGTAGCCAGATGACCACTGACCAAACCTGCTGAAGCTATGCCCATCCGACCCAACAGGATGATAAAGTGTTACCATTGTGGCCAGGATGGCCATAGAGCAGCTTCCGCACCTGTTCCACAAGCACCACAATCAAAGTCTAGCATAGCCATCGGGGTCGAAAAAATCAAGGAAAGCCTCCCGACACTAGCTGCTTTGCTAGACACATCCTGGAAGGTCCTCTCCACGCACAAGGGAACAACACACTTCCAGACCAACACCACTTCCCCACTTCCTTCCACCGATGAAGATGACCCTATGGTGAGTGGCCCCATCATACTTTTACTGTCAAAGTGAAGCTAGTGGTACCTAACACAGGGGAGACAGGGGAATTAGAAGCTATCATTGATACTGGATGCTCTAGATGCCTTATTGGGCTCCGTATCGTTGAACAACTGGGCATAAAGCATAAACCACTAAAATGCCCAATCAGATTTGAACAAGTGGATGAGACATTAACTGGGGGGACCCCAGCCACAGAGTTAATCAAAATGGAGATGGGTCCTCACCGCGAACTCATACGATTTATAGTGGCTCAAAGAATGTCAGAATTGGTCTTATTGGGACTCGCTTGGCCAGGTAAATGGGCCCCTACCATCAAGTGGGAGGATGGATTCAAGAAAATCATTATTGGAATGGGCCCGCTGCCCCCCCCTTCCTCCCACTAAAGAAACACCACCCGACCTGGGTCCAAAAATGGAAGCAGCAGCCACAGTCTCAAACATTCTCCCAGGTACTCCCCAAGTACTCAGACAATACAGAGACTTGGCTGAAGCATTCAGTGAAGAGGAATATAAATTTTTACCTCCACATCGAGCCACTGATTGTACCATAGAATTAGAACCCAGGGCAAAACTGCCAAAACCAAAGATGTATTCCATGGCACCAGCTGAAATGACTGAATTGATAACAATTTGGACAGAGGTTTTATTGAACCTGTCAAATCTAAGTTAGCCACCCCAGTGCTGTTCAAAGAAAAGAAAGATGGCGGGTTGATATTATGTGTTGATTTTAGGGGCATAAACGCCTTGTGCATCAAAAACATGTACCCTCACCCCCTCATGAAGGACTTATTAAACCAGGGGTCACCAACCTTTTGGACCTCAGGAACCACCAAACTCATAATTTTAGATCCCAGGGACCACTAACCGGTTCTGTGGGCATGGCCTAATTTGTGGGTGTGGCTTGGTGGTCATGTGACTGGCTGGGCATGGCTTGTATGTAAATATTATAAATATTTATATAAATATTGAATTTTTTATAAAAGAGCAACTTTTACCCAAAATCAAGCAAAGCAGGCAGATTGAGTTGCTCACAGAATCACAGATTCGTTCAGAGATCTATCTATCTGCCATTGGCTAGTTCAGTCTGCCACATAAAATTTGTTTGCAAGCAAACTCATAAAATTTGTTAGCTAGCAAACTCACAAAATTAACTCACAACACACCATGTATGTAAATATTGATTTTTTTATTTAAAAAAAGCAACTTTTATCCAAAATCAGGCAAAGCAGGCAGATTGACTTGCTCACAGAATCATTCAGCGATCTATCTACCATCAGCTAGCTCAGCCTCTCAAATTTGATTGCCGTGAGTCTGCACTGAATTTGCTTGCAATCAAACCTTCAATCCTAAGGGAGGTTTGGCTGTGCTTAGCTAGAAAGCAAGAAATCCAACCATTTCCTGCTTCCTAGCTAATCTAAATCTCCTGGTGCAGCAGAATAGATGATGGTGAGAAAAAGGAAAAATAGCAACTTAGCAGACAAGTTTCCTGGTAAGGAGTGAGTGGGCGGAGAGGGTTCCTGTGGGCCATGTGGGCTGAGCAGCCTTGTGTATCTGCACAGCCTGGATTAATTGCTTTGGGGGGGTGCTCAATTTTCTCATGGCCCACAAAATTTTCGATTGACGACCGCTGTATTAAACTACCTGTCAAAAGGCAAGGTCTTCACCAAATTAGATCTGAGAGAAGCTTACTACAGAGTCTGTATAAAAGAGGGAGACAAATGGAAAACTGCCTTCAACTGCCCTTTGGGTAGTTTCCAATTCCAAGTCATGCCTTTTGGACTCCAAGGGCCCCCCACTGTATTTATGCAACTCATCAATGAAGTGTTACATCCACACTTGTACCAGGGAGTCCTTGTCTACCTGATTGACATCCTTATATTCAGCGAAACTATTGAGGAATACGTCAAATTGGTCAGACAAGTGCTGAAAAAAACTTTTAGCCACCAAGTTATATGTAAAACTGTCAAAATGTGAATTCCACAAAGAGTCGCTGGATTACCTAGGCTACCAAATATCCAACCAGGGAATTGAGATGGACCCTGGTAAAGTGAAAGCCGTGTTGGACTGGCAACCTCCAAAACGCAAAAGCAACTTCAGAGCTTTTTGGGTTTTGCCAATTTCTATAGACAATTCATTCCTTCTTTTGCTGAGGTTGCCCTCCCTTTGACAGAGTTACTAAAAATGGGCCCTTCCCCTACCAAACCGAAGCCCAGTCAACCCCTTGCTTGGACCATGGACTGTCAGAAAGCTTTGAAACCTTAAAATGCCTCTTTGTAGCTGAAACCATTCTCCAGCACCCAGACCCGACCAGACCTTTTATAGTCCAAGCTGATGCTAATGATGTGGCAGTTGCAACCATTCTTCTTCAAAAAGACTCTCTGATGCCTTGCACTTATGTGTCCAAAATGCTGACAGACACAGAGTGAAGATGGGTGGTATGGGAGAAGGAAGCATTTGCAGTACAATGGGCTTTGTTGGCTTGGAGACATTTCCTAGAAGGGGTGAAGGAGCCATTTGAAGTCTGGACTGATCACAAGAACCTTGAGGCTTTAAAGACTCCTCAGAAGCTATCACCAAAACAAGTCCGCTGGGCTCAATATTTCAAGAAGTTCAACTTTAACATGAAATATATCTCCGGAGGAAAAAACATCTTGGCGGACGCCCTGTCAAGGAAACCCCAATTTGACAATCGCCAAGAGGAAGTAGTGCAGACTATGATATCAGAAGCTCAATCGGCAGGCCAGGTAACCACTTGAGGCCAAGCCAACCGCAACCCCAGATGCCTGGAAGACAAACTGACAACTGAGTTGAAAGCATCCCTATTAACCGATCCCTGGTTCCTGGAGCATCAACCCAAATTGACAATGAATGACTGACTGGCTTGGAAGGATATTAAACTTTATGTACCCGCAAATCTAAGACTAATGGTACTAAAGCATAGCTATGATTCAGGCTGGGGGGGGGACTACATTTAATCAGAAGACAGTTCTGGTGGCCAAAAATGAAATCTGACGTTGAGGACTATGTGAAAAGCTGCTCAATTTGTGCCACAATGAAACACAGAACCGGAAAAATCCCTGGCCTCCTCCAACAAGTAGCTGAACCAACACAGCCATGGGAAGAAATCATAATGGACTTCATCGTAGAATTACCTGAGAGTAGAGGGAATACAATCATTTGGACTGTTATAGACTTATTCTCTAAGCAGCCCATTTTACAGTTTGTACAGGACTCCCATCTGCAAAAAAGCTTGCAAAACTGTTCGTGAAGCTACACGGAGTACCTCGGAGAATAATCTCAGATAGAGGGGTACAATTTATCGCTAAGTTCCAAAGGGAGTTTTTAAAATTCATTGGGTCATCCTAAGGATTATCCTCAGTGTTCCATCTGACATGCAACGGAACAGTTGAGAGAACCAACCCCATGGTGGAACACTATATCAGATGCTATGTAAATTATCAACAAGAAAACTGGGCAGATTTATTACCATTTGCAGAGGTTGCTTATAATAATGCAGTACATAGCAGCAAAGGGTTGACTCCATTCCAAATCAACACTAGCATGGAATTTTTCCCTATGCCAGAATTACCTAGAGAACCCCCTACATCCATGTCTGTAACAGAATGGATGAACTCTTTAAAAAAAAAGGTTGGGAGGATACGAAAAAAGCTGTGACCAAAGCTGCAAAAGGTTAGAAAAAACAAGAGTACATTTTTCTTTTA
The DNA here is from genome assembly GCA_023653725.1 of Bungarus multicinctus. Taxonomy (NCBI): domain Eukaryota; kingdom Metazoa; phylum Chordata; class Lepidosauria; order Squamata; family Elapidae; genus Bungarus; species Bungarus multicinctus. The sequence continues at coordinate 1,584,458 of CM042851.1, forward strand.
TAGAAATGAATAAACCTTTTTTTCTTTTATTGGAAGCCTCATCATTTTTCAGCCAATTAAGGACAAAGGCAACATAACAGAAACAATGATAAATGAAAAATATTAGCCAGTTGTCATCTACCTGCAGTTTATAGCTGCTATTCCTTTGCACTGCAGATCCCAAGAATGTATTATTTGCTTGAGCAGTATCTAAAAGTAGAGATCTGCGAGCAAGCCTAGGCATCTTAGTTCTCCATCCTAAGGCATTAATGATGTCCTTCTCCCACAACCCTATAATAGGATTTTATATACTGTATTATAAGCCAATTGTTGATAAAAATGGGATTGCCAACATGATTGCCATCGTCCAATGACGGATATAGCAAGAAGAAATCAATAGAAGTGGAGGTGAAGGATTTTTAGTATTTTTTAAACTGTTTTTAAAAGTACTTTTTAGATGGTTTTGTATCTTTAGATAGCTTTTTAGATGCAAAAAGAAAACAGAAAACTTGACAGTGTTGTAAAATTATTGTCACTTCCAACTTAGTTTCTATCTACCACTGACTGACCTGTGCCTGTATCCAATCAAAGCAAGCACATATACACTCAGTTCAGTTAACAAAAACATAACTTGAGATTTATTAAATAACAACTGACAAAAATCAGGAAAGAATAAGGAAAAAGAAATAGAGACATACTTTATCATCTTATAAGCACTTGCATTTTTATCTTCCAAAAGACAGAATTTTGCAAAGAAACAATAGTGTAATTAGTACTGACAGTCACAGAGGGAGTGGCCTTCGGTTGTTGCACCTTTTATCCACAAATCAGTAGCAAACTAGAAATGGAAAGTAAGACACAAGGAGAGCCATCTTTATTCTGCACCATTAACAAAACAATTTAGTGGATATACCCACTACCATATGAATGTATTCAACTACATAGTACCAATTGTTATATTATTTGTGGTTAATTCTCTGTACAAAATCTGAAAACATTTATCTGCTTCATATAAACTCCGCTGCATGATTTACTTTAGAGTATGCAATTTGGGGGAAGTTGTATTTAACAGATGCACTTGCTATTTTAAAGGACTTTTCTTTCATTGTTGCTCTTTATCAGGATAATGTAGCCTTTGAAATGTTTCCCTATCCCCAGTGTAAAAATAATGAACTAACCCTTCTGAACTCAGAGGCTGAAAATTATCTGTTATATATAGTAATAGGAATTATCAGAAATTCTGGTGCTATGAGGTACAGTAGATTGAAAATCAGAAAAATCCCATGAAAGATAATAGCAAGCCATTTCTAATTGTCCAAAAACTAGGATTCCAAAACTTCAAAGGATTTATTGGGAGTTAACATGTCAGCATGACCTGGATGTAGCCGATTCTGAGACATGTAATTCACTGTCACCCTTGACCCTGTTTTTCCCCCACCCCTCTAAATATATCATAATTCATATTCTCCAACAAAACATGTCTATAGCCAAGAGTCATTAAACATGTTGTCCAATTAGAGATTTGCGCGGCAGACACTTCAGTTGCCTAGTTACAATCTCTGAAAAATATGAATGGAATGCACTTTTGATTCCAAACTGCTGCACAGTTCTTTCAAACTCCCCTTTCTGTTGGCAACTATAAAATGGGCATAGTAATGTTTTATGAGTTGACATTCAGCTCCCTTCACTTCTTGAAGGTGACCTGTACAACACAAAAAGAAACAAATTTATTGCAGGTATAGGATTTAAGGTTGTGAAACCTCACGCCCCCCTCTTGGTTGGATTTTCTGCATGGAACTTTGCTACAAGGCGATCGGCTTGGATGTTCCTACTTTTTACCCAAGATTCCTCTGATAAGGGGTAGCCCTTCCACTCGATTAAATATTGGAGTTGTCTCCTGTGTCACCGCGAATTGCAGATTCGCTGCACCTCATAATGGGTTTGGCCTTCTATGACCATGGGGTCTGGGGGCTCACAAGGTAGGGCCCTCAGGGTCAAGCTGACCATGGGTTTTAAGAGGCTACTATGGAATACCGGGTGTATTTTTCCTAACAATCGGGGCAACCTCAGTTGCACTGTGCCTCGGTTGATGATCTTTACTATAGGGAATGGTCCCATGAACTTTGGCCCCAATTCCTTGCTAGAGAGTCTTAACCTCAGGTGTTTGGTGGATCTTCTCCCCCAACTGGAATGGCTGTTGCAGGGATCAGTGTTTGTCTGCCTGTCTCTTTTGTCTGTGCTGCTTTTGCCAGTGCTTTTTTGACATTCTCTCAAGTTGCTTTCAGCATTGACATCCAATCAGTCAGGTTGATTGAGGAGAGGGGATCCTTTAGATACTCAGGCATTGGGACAAAGTCCATACCACTCACTACTTTGAAGAGGGTTAGTCCCGTGCTACTGTGAACAGCATTATTGTACACGACCTCTGCGAAAGGCAGGAGGTCCACCCAATTGGACTGCTGATAATTCATGTAGCACCTCAGGTACTGCTCTACCATGGCATTCAATCTTTCTGCCCCCCCCCCCACTTGGATGAATGGCCGAGCTAAGGCCCTGGGACAACCCAATAGTCAGCAGGAACTCCCTCCAAAATTTGGCCATGAACTGGACCTTTCTGTCTGAGATAATTCTCCATGGTACTCCATGCAGGTGGTAGGTATGTTTCAAGAACAGTTTGGCTAACTGGTGGGCTGAAGGTGGTCCACTGCAAGGTATAAAATGCACCTGTTTGGAAAATAAGTCTATTACAGTCCAGATCACTGTGTTTCCCCCACTTTTTGGTAACTCCACAATGAAATGTCATGCGCTCATTGGCTCCACTACTGTCTGTAGCAGTCCAGGGGGTTTTCCTAGTCATTTTTTCATCGCAGCGCAGATGGTGCAACTCTTCACATAACTGTCCATATCTTCCTTTATGCCGGGCCACCAGAATTGCCTCTGAGCTAAGTGTAAAGTCTTTAAGAACACAAAGTGGCCTGCCAGTTTGGCGTCATGGCTCCTTTGAAGGACTAAGGTGTGTAGGGATTCTAGGATGTAGAGTTTTGTCCCTTTCCACGCTGGGTCATCTTTTTGTTAAGATGTGTTGATTGTCCTGGAACCAGCAGTCTGCTAGCAGTTTGGTTTTTAGTTTTGTAGTTAAGTTGTTTGCGGGTTGCTCTTGCCGATTGTGGCATTGTCGTCTGGTGGTTACTTGGGCCGCTATTTGGGTAGGGGGACTGATGGCGTTTACAACCTCCCTTTCACATTTGTATTGGGGCATGCAGGAGAGGGCATCAGCCAGAAGGTTCCTCCCCACTGGATTGTTTTAGCATGAAGTTGAATTGGTTGAAGTATTGAGCCCAGCGGACTTGTTTGGGTGATAGTTTCTGCGGGGTCCTAAGGGCTTCCAGATTTTTATGGTTGGTCCAGACTTCAAATGGCCTCTACCCCCCTTCCAGCAAATGGTGCTAGGTTTGCAATGCCCATCTCACTGTGAAAGCCTCTTTGTCCCATATAGCCCATCACCTCTCTGTGTCCGTGAGCTTGTGGGAGATGTAGGTGCAGGTCTGTAGGCTTCCTTGGTCATTTCTTTGGAGTAACCTGCTCCCACTGCCATGTCACTGGTGTCTGCTTGAATGATGAAGGGTTGTCCGGGATCAGGATATTTCAGCACTGGTTCTTTTACAAACAGTTCTTTCAGTGTTTCAAATGCTTTTGGGCAGATTAGGTCCCACTGTAGGGGTTGCCCTGGGTGGGGTTTTGTTCCTGGACTCCCTGTCTTTAGGAGGTCCATTATGGATTTGACAATCTTCGCGAAGGAGGGGATGAATTGTCGGTAGAAGTTTGCAAACCCTAAGAAGCTTTATAGCTGTCTGTGGATGCGAGGGGGCTGCCAGTCCAGGATGGCTTGTACTTTCTCTGGGTCCATCTTTATGCCCTCATTGGAGACTCAGTAGCCTAGGTAGTCCAACTGTGCATGATAAAATTCACATTTTGACACCTTGATGTAGGAGTTTGTCCAGTACCTGGCAGACTAGGGGTATGTGTTGTCCATCATCTTAGTATAGATGAGAATGTCACCCAAGTAGACAAGAACCCCCTTATAGAGACATTTGTGTAGCACTTCATTTATTAACTGCATGAACACTGCCAGGGCCCCTGTAGTCCAAAAGGCATGATTTTGAATTGGGAGCTCCCTAGGGGGCAGTTGAATACTGTTTTCCATTCATCTCCCTCCCTGATGCAGACTTAATAGTATGCTTCTCTGAAAGCTACTGTGTTTCTCACAAAATAAGACCTGGTCTTATTTTTTTTTGAGCTCCAAAAAAACAGCTAGGCTGTCATTTCGGGGATGACTTAATTTCCCCCTAGCATCCTTGCCTAGAGCACCTGCGGGCAGCCATGCCTCGCCATGGGCAATTGTGGTGGAGCACAGAGAGCTCCCTATTTCCGCCAAGCACCTTTGCTGCGGACCCAAGACCTTCAGCGCCCACCTCTGTTGCTTTTCCTTCTGCCCATGCCACTGCCGTGTTTGGAACTGCCGCTTCTGCATTTGGAGCACCACCACTGCGTTTGAAGCTGCCACTTCCGTGTTTGGGGCACTGCCACCGTTTGGAGTGCATTTGGAGCACCACCAATGTTTGGAGCACCACCGCCATGTTTGGAACTGCCACTTCCACATTTGGAGCACCACCGCTGCTTCCACGTTTGGAGCGCCACTGCCATTTGGAGCACTGCCGCCACTCCAAACATGCTCCAAACGGAGGCAGTGCTCCAAATGCAGAAACAGCAGCTCTAAACAGCGGTGGTGCTCCAAACGCAGAAGCGGCAGCTCCAAACGTGGAAGCTGCAGTTCCAAACACAGAAGCATTTGCTCCAAACATGGCAGCGGTGCTCCAAACACAGAAGTGGCAACTCCAAACACGGCGGCGGTGCTCCAAACTGTGGCACTCCAAATGCACTCCAAATAGCAGTGGTGCTCCAAACACAGAAGCAGTAGCTCCAAATACGGTGGCAGCATGGGCAGAAGGGAAAGCAACAGTGGTGGGCACCGACGGTCTCAGGTCTGCAGCAAAGGTGTTTGGCAGGAGTAGGCAGCTCTCCACACTCCGCTATGATCGCCTTTTAGGAGCGGCTGGTGGTGAGGCATGGCTGCCCGCAGGCACTCATAACGGCAAATCTCTGCTGCCCTTCCCCCCATTTCGCATGTTTTAAAATAGGCCTAAATTTGGGGGGAGGGGCTTAATTTCATTTTATACCTATAAAACATGCTGGGTCTTCCTATTGGGGTGGCCGTATTGTTGGAGAAACATGATAATTTGGTAAAGACCTTCCCTTTGGCCAGGTGGGATAGCATGTCCTTCATGAATGGGAGGGGATATAGATTGTGTACACACAGTTCACTGATAGTCCTAAAGTCTACGCATAATCTCATAGTCCCACCTTTTTTTTGTTTGAACAGGACTGGGGCTGTGACCCGTGGCTTAGCTGACTCAATGTTGTTCCTAGGTTTTTGTCTATATATTTGCACATTTCTTGCACTTCCCAGGGCATCATGGGTTATATTTTGAGTTTTGGTAGTTTTGCCCTGGGAATGATTTCTATGGCGCAGTCTGTCTCACGATGGGGAGGTAGGATGTCACACTCAGTCTCGTTGAATACTTCAGCAAGATCCTCTTGGGATCTGTCTGGCCTCAGGGGTTCTGTCAAAGATGGCTGCCAGTTGTTCTGGTGAACCCTCTGGGAGGGTTCCCTGCATGGGCGGTGCTTCTATTTGATGGTGAGGAAGAGGTTGGACTCCCTTTGCTATTCTCAGTCTGTAGCTGCCCCCTGCCACCAGATGGTCAGGCCCCACTTGTCTAGCCAGAAAAGTCCCAGTAGGACTGCATCTGTCATTTTGGGAGCCACTACAAATCAAATTGTTTCCCAGTGATCCACTAGCTCTAGTCTCACTGGTTCGGTTAAGTGAGTGGCATAGGCTCCTCCCAGCAGGGAACCATCTACTTGTTTGAACTTGGATTGGGTGGGTCAGCTTTTCTGCTCTAATCCCCAATTTCAGGATCGTGGTTAGGTTGATCAGGCATCTTGGTGCCGCTTGAATCTATTAGGGCTTGAAAAGTCACCTGAATTCCTGTTTTTGTGGCTATAAGCTGTATTGGGAAGATGAAAGGGGGAACCAGTCTACTCACCATTGGGTCGTTTTCACCCTTGTCCTCATTGTCCTAAGAATCTGGTGACTGGTCATCATTGTCTGGGGTTTCCCCCTCTTTGGCTTGGTGGAGAGGGACCTCTGCAGCCTGAAGACCCTTCTGGGATGCATTGGTGGCATGCCTGGGCCCTCATTCTGGTCATGCCCTGGGTGGTGGTTTCGACCTTGGTTTCAAATCTGGGGTTGCGCACGCCGCTGCCATGTGTCCTACCCCCCCCCCCACATCGATAGCATTTAATTGGGCTTTGGTTTGGGGGTTGGGGGTTTGGGGGCAGATCATGGGACTGTAATCTCCTGTCAGCTTGATGGTCTCTGGTCTGTTGTCCTCTGTCTCGGGTTCCCAGCAGCTTCCTCATGTTGCTAGCGCATAATGCACCATCAACTTTTATGGTTACTCGGAACCACTCAGTGTCAGTTCAGGATGTCCCAATAGATGGTTACTTTGCTAATTTGCTTGTCCAGTCTTGTTCTAAAAAATGAACCAGCATCACTCAGGCAAAAGGGGTAACTTCCCACTGATTCTCCTGAATTCATGGATGTGTTTCTTGATGGGTTGCCCTCCCTGCTTTAGGTTGCTGAACTCATCTTCCACATATGGGTCATCCTCTTCCTCTTCAAATCTGGCCTCTAGCAGTCATAGGAAGTCATCTGTGTCATGTAGTTGGGGGCCCCTTCTCTTGTGGAGGGTTGCTAGCCATCCTCTTGCTTCTCCCTCTAACCCCTCAGAAATGGCATTCACCATGGCTCTAGTGGAGGGGTAGAGGTATCCATAGCATTCTAGGTGGATCTCAGCTGAGTCAAGCAATAGAGCTAGCTGGTCTGGGTCCCCATCAAATTTTCTCCTGAACGGGGGCAGTTCGTAGAGTTCTGCTCCACCCTCCTCCTGTTGCTCTCTGTAAGCCTGTGCTCGAGGTGGCTGGTCTTCCTCCCCAGCTCTACTTCACACAGTGGGAGGGGGCTGCCCACTGCATGGGAGAGGAACTGGCTGTGGCTGTGGGCTCTTTTTTCTTCTGATAGGTAGAGAAGGGGGCTGTGGTCTCACCTGCTCCTCCTTGCTTCAAAAGGCTCTGTGGAAACTCCTTTCTGTTTTGGACAGCATGATGGACCATCATCTCTAATGGTAGTCCGGTCAAATTCCTCCCTCAGCTGCTCTATGGATTTCCTCAGGGATTCCATCAGGAGCTTTGGGGTTCTGGCCTATTCCCTGTCCAGAGCCAATCCTCTTTTCTCAGCTCGCTCAGGGGCCTTCCCCACTTTTTGGCCCGGGGATAGGGGAGCTCAATGTCTGAAGCTTTGGGGAATTTTTTTCCCACCAGTACTCATCTGTTTTTCTTTCCTTCACTAGATCAGGTTTCACGGCTTCAGCTGTAATTATGCTGTCAGCTTCTGTTTGTTTCTGGCTGGAGGCAAGTCTGTTTCTGTTTGGGTCGCCTGGAGTAAGCTCTCTTCTGATAATCGTCCCTCTGCCATAGCCATCTGAGTTACTGTCCATGCACCCCAGATGTCGGGGAGCGATGGAAGTGGCTGGGCATCAGGTACCCTGGTAATGGTGATTAATTATGAGAATCAGCTAGCTGTCAGGATTTTGGCAGTTATCCCAATTAAAGTGTGAGTCTCGAGCCAAACTTCCAAAACTTCAAAGGGTTTATTGGGAGATAACATGTCAGCATAACCTGGATGTAGCCGATTTTGAGACATGTAATTCACTGAAACCCTTGACCCTGGTTTTCCCCCACCCCTCTGGGTGTATCATAATTCATATTCTTCAGTGAAACACTGTCAGCTTTGGAAGCCATACTGACACCAGATGCTTCCACACTGCCACATTCTTGAGCCTGGGAAAATGAGAGGGGGGAATTTCTTGGAGTTCATGTGGTTAGACACAATAGCATTCTTCTTTTAAGTCGAAGTCATGTTATTCTGCAGTTGGGTGAGGGGATGTCTCAAGTTGGGATGGATGGTGATTGGGGCATGCGATGTGATGATGTGTGCAAGGGGGAGGATTTGTAGTTTTTACTTATTGCAAGGAAATCTGGAACTTTCAGATTTCGGATTCCCCAGATGTGCCAGTTTACGATCCAAGTAAAACAGAACCCCTTTCAGCCCCAGGCTGAAAATTCTATTCTGGTCAGGAGTAGGTCCAATGCCAGTAGATACCAGCACTGGTTGCACCATCTGATTCGGGATCACCATGGGGCCAATTCACAGCAACAATCCTGGTGTAGCAATGGGGTCAGTTCCAGCAGTAGGCTGCAGTCACCACCCCCTTTTCCAACACGGCAACGAGTTCAGCAAATGGCCCCTAATCAGCAGCCAGCACATTCTAACTCAGCCACCCCTTGGAGTACCCTTGCAGGAGCCCCTCCTGCTGCCTGCAGCAGCTCCTCCACAGATTCCAGCTCGGCTGGTGGTTGCCATGGTGATTCCACCAGCCAGGCCACAGCCCCCAAAGCCTAGAACAACTTTTGATGGGAAGCCTGACAAACTTGCTTACTTCCTCAGCTGAATCTGGGCACATATAGATCAATTTATAGAATCTGGGCACATGTAGATCAATTTATAGAATCTGGGCACATGTAGATCAAAAAATAGTAAATTAATACAGTATCTTATTTTTTTCTAATAGACACAGTGTTTCACTGAAGTGGCCTCATGTTCTTCAAACAATTTTTCCTGCATAATAACATGGTTAACATGATTTCATGATGTTCTGTGCAGTGTTTTAATCAACAGGAAATAAAAATTTAAAAATGTAATATAGAAAAATTCACTTTCAATGTAGATGAAAAACACTTTCAACTGAGTCAAGAGCCATAGAAAAGTATAATGGTTTTTATTATTGTACAGATAGCACAATACTTCTAGAAAATTCCACAATATTGGGTCTATATTGAATCTATTCCAGCGATCGCTGTGAGAAAATGTTGGTTGGCCGCAGAGAAATCTTACCCCCAGAGCATCCCCCCAAAGAAATTAATCCAGGATGCGCAGAAACACAAGGCTGCACCGCCCACATGGCCCGTGGGAACCCTCCCTGCCCACTCACTCCTTACCCGGTAAACTTGCCTGCTAAATTGCTGTTTTTCCTTTTTCCGACCATCATCTGTTCTGCTGTGCCGGGAGATTTCGATTAGCTAAGAAGCAGGAAATGGTTGGATTTCTTGCTTTCTAGCTAGTCTTTAGATCTTTGGCTCAGCACATCCGAACCTCCCTTAGGCCTTGGTGGTACAGGCTGTTAATCATCTAGCACTTAGTGCAAGCTGCCTGCAATTAGTGCAGGCTCGAATCCCACCAGGCTCAAGGTTGACTCAGCCTTCCATCCTCTCGGGGTAGGTAAATTGAGGACCCAAGATTGTTGGGGGCAATAAGCTGACTTTGTAAAAATGCCGCTTGGGGGGGCCAAAAGCCCTAGTAATAAAGCAGGCATATGCAATGGAATGAAGGCTATTGCTGATCACTTAGCATGGTGCTCCATAGACTGTAAGCCGCCCTGGGTTTCTGGAGAAGGGCGGCATATAAATGCAAATTAAAAAAAAAAATTGGAAACCAATACGGAATAGACCATGACCTAGTTTCTGCAATTATAGATGGGATGAATGAGGGAGTCGCTTCTGTCTGGATATCCCAGCTACACAATAAGGAACTAAATGGTGCAGATGCATTTGTCAAACTGCTCAGGGCTAAGACCCCAACAGAGTAGGTGAAAGTGAAGATAAAATAAAGGAAATGAAGCAAAGTAATTGACCCTTAAAAGACTTTGTGCGGGAATTTAGACAGGTTGCAGGTAACCTCATGCATTGGCCTGACAGGATACTTCTGCGCTATTTTAAAGAAGCCATTTATCCAGAAGTCAGAAAAGCCTGTGGTATCCGGGGGGTGCTAGAGAAACTGCAAGACTGGTATGCCATGTCCATTATTCTGGATAGAGAAATCCATCCACACTGAAAACCTCCCTCTGAGAGGCCCACAGGAGAACTTTGGCCAGATATCCTCTGGCTAAACCTGCTGAAGCCACTCCTGCCCAACCTACAGGGATTATCAAATGCTATCGATGTGGCCAGGCTGATCATAGAGCTTCCAAATGTCTGGCCCTTGCATCAGTTCCACAACCAAGGCCCAGTAGAGCTGTCAGAGGCAAGAGAGCTCCACAGAAGCCCTCAGACACCAGTCGGTTTGCCAGACAAGCTTTAGAGGTTCCCCTCCCAAAGAAGAGAGCAAGAAACCTCTAGCCAAAGAAACCCTTTCTGGAAAGGCAAATGAGGAAGAAGACCCCATGGTGAGTGCTACCATTCCCCCATTTACAGTTAAAGTGAAGCTGGTGGTGCCTGAGACTGGGGAGGCTGGGAAGTTAGAAGCAATAATAGGTACAGGATAAGACACCTGATTGGGCTCCCTATAATTGAACAATTAGGGATAAAAACTAAAGCCCTAAAGCACCCAATCAAGTTTGAACAGTTAGATGGAACATTAACTGGAGGAGTCCCAGCCACCGAAATTACAGAACTGATCAGATTAGAAATGGGTAAGCATCGTGAAATTATATGATTTATAATGGCTCCAAAAAAGTTGGAATCTATCATATTGGGACTTGCTTGGCTTGATAAATGGGCCCCTACCATCAAATGGGAAGATGGGTACCGGAAGATCATAATTGGCATAAGGCCACTTCTCTCTGTCCCTCCTGAAAAGAGACTGCCACCCAACAGGGGCCCACAACCAGAAGCAGCAGCTACCGCTTCAGACTCTCCTCCAGGCAAACCCCAGGTTCCTAAAGAATACAGAGACTTGGCTGAGGTTTTTAGCAAGGAGGAATGCAACATTCTCCCCCCTTCATCGAGCCACTGATTGTGCCTTCGAATTAGAACCTGGAGCAAAACTGCTCGAACCAAAGATGTATTCCATGACACCAGCCATGAGTTGAGGAAACACATTGACACCAATGTAGCCAGAGGCTTCATCGAACCAGCAAAATCTAGGTTGGCAGCCCCAGTACTATTGAAAGAAAAGAAAAATAGTGGCCTGAAATTATGCTTGTATTTTAGGGGCGTCAATGCGGTGCTCATAAAAAACTTGTACCCCCTCCCCCTAATGAAGGACTTATTAAATCACCTATCCAAAGGCAAAATCTTTACCAAACTAGATCTGAGAAAAGAACTACCAAGTCTGCATAAAGGAGGGAGGTGATTGGAAAATGGTCTTCAACTGCCCTCTGGTAATTTTCAGCTCTGAGTCATGCCTTTCGTATTCCAGTTGTATTTATTTATGCAACTAATGAATAAAGTGTTACATGCACATTTGTGCAAGGGTGTCCTTGTGTACTTGATTGACATTCTTATATTCAGTGAGACCATCGAAGAACATGTCAAATTAGTCAGGCAAGTACTGAAAAAACTTTTAGCCCCAAATTATACGCAAAACTGTCAAAATGCGAATGCCATAAAGTCTTTGGACTACCTGGGCTACTGAATGTGAAACCAGGGGATTAAAATGAACCCTGGAAAGGTGAAAGCGGTGCTAGACTGGCAGCCACCAAAAACACGCAAACAACTTCAAAGCTTCTTGGGCTTTGCAAATTTTTATAGACAATTCATCCTTCGTTTGCTGAAGTTACCCTCTCTTTAATAGAATTACTGAAAACTGGGTCTTCCCCAACCAAACCAAAACCTAATCAACCTCTCACTTGGACAACAAATTGTCAGAAATCTTTTGAAACATTAAAAAGTTGATGGACACAGAGCAAGGTGGGCAGTTTGGGAAAAAGAGGCCTTTGCCATGCAATGGGCTTTACTATTTTGGAGGTATTTCCTGGAAGGAGTGACAGAGCCTTTTGAGGTGTGGACTGATCACAAAAACCTCGAAGCTCTGAAGACCCCTCAGAAGCTTTTCCCTGAACAAGTTCCCTGGGCTCAATACTTCACGAGATTCAACTTTAACATGAAACATATCCCAGGGGAAAAATGTATTGCCTTGTTGAGAAAATCCCAATTTGACAGTCGCCAGGAGGAAGTAGTGCAAACTATAATATCAGAAGCCCAACCTGCTGGCCAAGCAACCACCAGAGGCCAAGCCAAATGCAGCTCTATACTCTTTGAGGACCAACTGACAACCGATTTGAAAGCGGCACTTTTAAACAATCCATGGTTTGCTGAAAATCAAACAGATTTGAAAATTAATGAAGGATTAGTTTGGAAAGGAACCAAGATTTATGTACCCAATACCCTAAAGTTGTTGGTACTAAAACCAGAGGTGGTATTCAGACCAGTTCTGGAGAACCGGTAGTGGAAATTTTGAGTAGTTCGAGGAACCGACAAATACCACATCTGACTAGAGATTTTACAGTATCCTTCCCCTGCCACGTCCACCAAGCCATGCCCACAGAACTAGTAGTAAAAAAAATTTGAATCTGACCACTGACTAAAACATAGCCATGACTCGCAGTTGGGGGGACACTTTGGGTTTCTAAAAACCCTACATTTAGTCAGAAGGCAATTCTGGTGGTCAAAAATTAAGACTGATATCAAGGACTATGTAAAAAGCTGTTCAATTTGTGCCACAATGAAACATAGAACTGGGAAATCCCCTGGTCTCCTCCAAAAATAGCTGAACCAACTAAGCCATGGGAAGAAATCGCAATAGATTTTATTGTGGAATTACCAGAGAATGGAGGAAGTACAGTGATTTGGACTGTTATTGATTTATTCTCCAAGCAAGCCCACTTTACAGTGTGTAATGGACTACCTTCGGCTAAAAAGCTGGTGAAACTGTTCATGAGGCATATTTATCGGCTCCACAGAGTTCCTTGTCAAGTAATCTCAGACTAAGACACAGAGTTTACCACTAAATTCTGGAGGGAGTTTTTGAAGTCCATTGGGTCATCCCAAGGGCTTTCCTTGGTGTTCCATCTGGCTTGTAATGGGATCATTGAGAGAGTGAACACTATGGTGGAACAGTACATTAGATGTTATGTAAATTATCAACAGGAGAACTGGCGGATCTGTTGCCATTTACAGAAGTTGCTTACAATAATGCAGTACACAGCAGCACTAGCTTGACTCCTTTCCAAATCACTACTGGCATGGAATTTGTCTCTATGCCAGAGTTACCTAAAGACCCCGCAACATCCATGTCCTTAACGGATTGGATGGAATCATTAAGAAAAGGTTGGGAGGATATAAAAAAGGCTCTAGTGGAAGCAACTGAGGAATATTAAAAAGCAGGCAGACAAACATAGATCTCTCCAACCACCTTTTAAAGTGTGGGACAAAGTGTTTTTGTCAACTAGATATCAAGTTGAAGCTTCCTAGTAAAAAGTTGGGACCAAAGTTTCTGGGTCCCTTTCCTATATTGAAAGTAATCAATCCAGTGACTGTCCAACTTAGCCTCCCTCGGCTGTTAGGAAAAATATATCCAGTATTCCATAGTAGCTTGTTGAAGTCTGCTGTTGGTTCCAATCTACGACCTCTACTGGCAGCTCCTCCCAAATCTCTGTTAGGGCGAAACACATTATGAAATAAAGAAAATCCTCGATTCTAGATTACACCAAGGGTGATTACAATATTTAGTGCTACAGAAAGCCTACTGTCAGCCCTGCTGGGTATCCGATGCTTTGCATTGAAAAACCACTTTACTCAAATTGGTAGATTGCAGTAACAAGGGTTTATTTCTCAGTCAAAAACACAACAATCCCAAAAGGCAACACTGGATCAATTTCAATGAAAGCTAGCGCTGAGAGCTACTGCCTCTTAGCGTTATTATAGCTTCCTATCAACCCCACCCATTTAACCTACATCTGCCCGTCTTCACCCACGCCTCCATCCCACACCTACTTATGCCTAACCTAAACAAATCCATCCCCTACACCTCCCAATACCCCAAAAAGAACAATCAGGAAATGTACTGCCCCAACATTGCAGAGGGGAAGACAAGTCTGATGCTATAGATCCTCTTTGCATAATGCTAATCCCCTCTGCATTCATAATAGCTGACAGTTGTCAACATGGAAACCGCCAAACAGCTGAGACTCCTCTCTAGTGGTTCCACGCAGCCACAGCATAGTCTGAGACCAGCGTTGCCTCCATTAGCATTATCTCAGCAAGAGCAGTTGCGCCGACACAACAGTAAGTAGGTAGGTGGCTGGTGAGCATCGGGGTGAAACAGGCATGCCCTCCTTGCTGCCGTGCTAGGAGTAGTTACACCGACACTGAATTGAGGAGATAGGCAGCTGACAAGCATCGGGGCGACTTGCTTAAGTGTCAGGCTCCGAAGGCTGCACTGTGAGCCCGACAGTGTCAGAAGCTATTTGGGTGAAAAGTTGGGATGTACATGCAGCTAGATTGATTAAACAATTTCATGAAAAATTCCCCAACAAGCCAAAGGATCCCCTTGGAGGGGGAAGAGGGGGTTAAGATGACAATTCATTAACCCCTTCTGGTGTTTTGCTTATTATATTTTTCAAGATGTGATTTTTTTTCAAGGGGGGATGCCTATCAGCTTTGGAAAGCATATTGACACCAGATGCTTCCACACTCCCACATTCTTGAGCCTGGGAAAATGGGAGGGGGGAATTTCTTGGAGTGTATGTGGTTAGACATAATAGCATTCTTCTTCTAAGTCAAGGTCATGTTATTCTGTACCTGGGTGAGGGGATGTCTTAAGTTGGGACGGATGTGATTGGGAAATGTGATGCAATGATGGGTGCAGGCGGTGGATTTGTAGCTTTTATTTATTGCAAGGAAACCCGGAACTTTCAGATTCAGGATTTCCCAGATGTGCCAGTTTACAATCCAAATAAAACAGAACTTTTGAGAAGATATCTGTCTTGGAGTTATTTGTTAGAGTCGAGGTTTTCTGGAATGCTGACAAACATGTCCATAGCCAAGAGTCATCAATTAGAGATTTGCACGGCAGAAACCTAGTTACAACCTCTGAAAAATATGAATGGAATGTACTTTAGATTCCAAACTGCTGCACTGCTTTTTCAAACTCTTTCTTCCTCCTTTCTGTGGCAACTATAAAATGGCCATAGTAATGTTTTATGAGTTGACAATTGTGCATGCTCACAAAGTCAGAGCAACAGTCAAAATCAGTCTTAAGATGTCTTCATCTTGTCTTTTTTAATAAGAGAGTTAGTTATAAAACATGCTCGTGCTTACATTCAGCTTCTCTCCAAACAGAGTTTTGGAGAATCCACCCAAACCATGGTGAAAAGAATAGTTTGGGCATTTGTTTTATCTTTTTAACAAAAAGCCCAACATTGAAGTGATTAGAGGGTGAAGAATATTGGACTAGAACCCCTTGTTTCTAAAGGACAAGAAAAAGTTTTACAGTTAGCAAGGGTGGGTAGCAGAGTGTTTAAAGTGTCCAAGGAGTGCTTTTATAGTCGAAACAAGTTTTGTACATTGTGTTAAGGGATATGATTCCTTTAGTTCTGCCCTAGCACAGATGAACCCAACAATTGTGTTTTATGTCACAGTCTGTTGTTCAATGTAATATACAAACCAGTTATGGTTTACTGGAAAAACCATACTCAAATTATTTAATATGATTAATGAACCGTCTCAATAATAAATAAATTCTTTCATGTTTTCTTTTTATTTCTTTTACTAATACCACAGTCTGAGTTGTTGTTGCTCTTTAAATTTAAGACTATTTTGATAAGTAATTAAATTATTTGTGAAAAAGATGATTTAATACCATGTTTCTCACAAAATAAGGCCGGGCCTTATTTTCTTTTGATCCCCGAAAAAACGGCTAGGACGTCTTTTGGGGGGTGACTTAATTTACTCCCCCACCTAGAGTGCCCCATGCACACTCACCTCTCCACGAGGCTGCTTCTATCAGCCAATCGAAGCACCCCGAAGGAAAAGTATCTAGCCACTTTGGGGCAAGGCGTGGCTGCCCGCGTCCCCTCGCCATGAGGCAGTTTATTTTGGGCGATGGAAGCTCCCTGGGGCAGTCAGCAGCCACTTCGATCGGCCAGTAGAAACGGCCTCGGGGCGAGTGCATAAGCACACTCCCCTCGCCTCGATGCTGCTTCTATCAGCCAATCGAAGCTCCCCAAAGGAAGAGTCTCCAGCTGCTTCGGGGCGAGGTGTGGTTGCCCGCATGCACACGCCCCTTGCCAAGAGGCACTTTATTTCAGGTGATGGAAGCTCCCCAGGGGCAGTCACCAGCCACTTTGATCGGCCAGTAGAAGCGGCCTCGGGGCGAGTGCATATGCATATTCCCCTTGCCTCGAAGCTGCTTCTATCAGCCGATCGGAGCTCCCCAAAGGAAGAGTCTCCAGCTGCTTTGGGGCAAGGCATGACTATGCATCAGGTTCCCAAATGGAAACTCAATCACGTACAATATGCTGTTGTCAGAATAAATATCAGGCGACCCCACGATTCCCACTGCATTTCTGTTTCCTGAGCCAGCTACTCTTCTTCGTCCCCTCAGATAGCCCTATTCCCCCCCCCCCCCCCCGATTTCCCACTGCAACCATTTGGATCACAGGAGGGTCGCTAAAGAAGCTTTTGTCTTCTCCTGTCCCTCTCTTTTAAACTTCTCTCTCCAGCCTTGGAAATCCTCTCCTGGGGACTTCATCCCAGCTCCAACCCTGCTTAGTTTCCATCCTAGACAAGCCCCCCTCCCCCCGTGTGCTCTGGGAATCCAAGGACTGGTTCTGCCCCCTCCCATCTCTTACTTGAGCAGAGCAGGCACTGAGAGCAGGCAGGGAGGGGGCAGAGTGGAGGGGCTTCTGGGTTTCTTGGCTGAACTAGATGAAGAGCATCCCGGTGGGCCCAAAGGGTGGTCTTTCAGATTGCTTTAATGATTAACAGGACACTTCCCTGAACCTGAAATTTATGTTTGCATAAATTATTCCTGTGTTTGAATAAATTGTCCCTGTTATTTGAATAAATGGATTGGTTTATTTATTTTTATTAAAATGGTAGATTTTTAATAAATTGGGGTATTGCTTTGTGGTTCCCCTGGGGGTGGTGGTGGCTGGGATTAAGCATGCAGTTGGTAAATTACAAAAGGATTGTTTATCATTAAGATCTGCTTTGTGATCAAAGGCAACGTGAAATGAGGGCAGGGAGGGAAGAAGTAGCAGCTTGTGCTTAACCGAGAGTTTCTGAACCTGAAGGTCCCTGCTCTTTCACCACTTCTCTTTTGTTGGTGCAATTTACCTGAGGGGGGGAGGTGTCCCAAGACCCTTTGAGTTTATTCATTCATTCATTTATGTTTCCCCAAGGGGCTTTTGGGGATGGGGATTCTTCCCTGCAACGCAGCCATCATCTCTCCCGGGCCCAGCAAGATGCCATCCTCCCCACTGGAGGGAGTTGGGGGTTCAGGGAAGTGTCCTGTTAATCATTAAAGCAATCTGAAAGACCACCCTTTGGGCCCACCGGGATGCTCTTCACCTAGCTCAGCCAAAAACCCAGGAGCCCCTCCACTCTGCCCTCTCCCTGCCTGCCCTCAGTGCCTGCTCTGCTCAAGTCAGAGATGGGAGGGGGCAGAACCAGTCCTTGGATTCCCAGAGGGCACGGGGGAAGGGGCGGGCTTGTCTAGGATGGAAACTAAGCAGGGTTGGAGCTGGGATGAAGTCCCCAGGAGAGGATTTCCCAGGCTGGAGAGAGAAGTTTAAAAGAGAGGGACAGGAGAAGACAAAAGCTTCTTTAGCGACCTTCCTGTGATCCAAATGGTTGCAGTGGGAAATCGGGGGGGGGGGGAATAGGGCTATCTGAGGGGACGAAGAAGAGCGGCTGGCTCAGGAAACAGAAATGCAGTGGGAATCGTGGGGGTCGCCTGATATTTATTCTGACAACAGCAATATTGTACGCGATTGAGTTTGCAGTTGGGAACCTGATGCATAGTCACACCTCGCTCCAAAGAGGCTGGAAACTCTTCCTTCGGGGATTTTTGATTGGCTAATAGAAGCAACGTCAAGGCGAGGGGAATGCGCGTGGGTGCTCGCCACAAGGCTGCTTCTATCGGCCGATCGAAGTGGCTGGTGACTGTCCCTGGGGAGCTTCCATCTCCTGAAATAAAGTGCCTCTTGGCGAGGGGACATGAGCAGCCACACCTCACCCCAAAGCAGCTGGAAACTCTTCCTTCGGGGATTTTCGATCGGCCGGTAGAAGCGGCCTTGTGATGAGGGGAGTGTGCGTGTGCACTCACCACGAGGCCGCTTCTACCGGCCGATCGAAGTGGCTGGTGACTCTGCCTTCAGGGAGCTTCTATCGCCTGATGTTAGATTGGGTATTCTAGGCTACCTGCAGGGTAGCTCCTAAGGCAAGTTTTCTCCCCCCTGCCCCCACCTTTCCCTCCATTTCTCTTCACCTTGTGTACCGTAGTTCTAACGAACGATGTGAGAAATTGCGGGGAAATGTATGGTTTAAATAGGTCTAAATTTTGGGGGTGGGGCTTAATTTCACCTCATATGTAGAAATTATGCAGGGGCTTCCTATTGGTGGAGGCCGTATTGTTGGAGAAACATGGTAGCTGGCATTTGTGTTTTTCCTTATTTCTTTAAAAACTTATTTACAAGAATATAATTGAACATATGTTTAACTTTTCATTAATCAGAGGTCAACAAATTCTTGCTTCTCTCAGGACACATTTTTGCTTTTATTAATATATAATGAAGCCTGGAATGTAACATTCTTCATACTGTGATATGGCTCATTTTATATCTTTCTATATCACCATGAGCTTTATTAATTCTACTTGCTATACATACAACCTTTTACACGTCTTATTGTTCAATAAGCAACCTAGGTATCAGTTCTGCATGTTACAGTATGAAGCTAGGGAAAACCAAAGGTTTGAGATCATAAATTTCTCCAATCTATCATTGTCCATTCTTATTGGTGTTGAGGGAAGATGATCCATAATAGGAAAGTTCAAGACTGTTATTGCTTCTATAAGCAGTTCAAAAAATAAAATACCCCAATACTCCTTTACAGGATTTTGGTATTATGTTTATTGAAATTGTATCCTATAGCATCAAGAGGGATAAATTAGAAATTACTGGACCTCATTGCCAAGCCTTTACTACATATACCTAGAGAAATTGTTCCTCATACTTAAGTATGTCATCTTGGAAGCAATCCAGAAAAAATATAATTTTGGGGGCCTACTTCGGGCTGATGTTGTCCCAGGTTCTTTTCTGACCCCACCCGATACAAATACAGATTAACAGAGTTGGAAGCAACCTAGTAGGTTATCTAGTCCAACCCCCCACCCAAGCAGATCTTACACCATTTCTGACAAATGGCAGTCTTAATCTCTTCTTTTTTAAATAAATTTTTATTAATGAACAACAAACAGAAAAAAAAAACATTAAAAACAATGAACGTGGTGGATACATAACAAAAAATAAAAATATTAATAATCTTTGCTACAATTACTCCTTTCTTTTTTTAAACCAGTGGTAAAACTTCTCCCAAATTCTGTAATAATCAGATTCAGTCTTATCTTTTAATTCTTTTTTTTTATAAAAAGTTTTTATTTTTTAAGACAAACATATACAAACAAAACATAAAAACATAAAACCATCTTCCATTTAATATACATACAGTGTGTCAGTTGGTTACAAATCTTTTGTGCTATCCTTTTGTGGTCATTACTCCCAGTTTATATCAATTTTCACATTGTCAAACTAACATATGCATATATATTTATCAGTTATTAATCATCCATGACTAAACTATGTATTCATCATTTTATATGAGATATTCCAAATTTTGTTTTAAAATTTATATTATACTTTCATCCAATAGTTATATATGTCTATATTATATTTTATATCAATCTATTAAACTTCTACTACAAAATTACCTAGTCTATTACATTACCATGTCTTTTTGTCCAACCATTGATAAAACAAATCCCATAGCATATAAAATTGTTTATCTCTCTAATTTCAAATGTCAATTTATTCATTTCAGTACAGTCCATAATTTTCTTAATAACTTCCTCCTGCACAGGTATTTTATCGTTTTTCCAATTCTTGGCAAATACAATTCTAGCCGCTGTTAAAACATTTACAATCAAATATTTCAGTTCTTTGTTGTATATTTCTGGTATAATTCCCAATAAAAAGATCTCTGATTTAAAGTCTATATGTTGTTTTATCATTTTTTCAAACCATGTGTGGATTTTAGTCCAATATTTTTTTGCATCTGAGCATGTCCACTACATATGGTAATATGAACCAGGTATCTGATGACATTTCCAACATTTATCCGATTTATTCTTAAACATTCTCACAAGTCTTGTCGGGAGATAGATGCTACCTGTAAAACATCTTATACGAATTTTCTTTATATGCAGTTGATATTGTCATTTTATAATTTTGAGACCACAATTTTTGCCATTTTTCTAGATCAATCCCATATCCAAAAATTTTCCCCCAAGCAATTATTGTTTCTTTAACTTGTTCCTCCTCCAATTTAAATTCCAGTAAATGTCCATAAAGTTTTTAAATTACCTTTTCATCAGTACCCATCAAATTTTTATCTAAATTAGTAAACTTATCATAAATACCTTCTGTTTTAACATCTTTGTCAAATCTAGATTGTATTTGCAAATATGAAAGCCAGTTCATTTTTACACCTTGTTCTTCCTACACTTGCATAGATTTAAGTTCACCTTTTTCATTCAATATCTCACCATATCTAACTGTTTGTTCCTTTTTATATAATTGGATAAGAAAAAGCTTCAATAGTAGATATCCATAATGGAATTTTTAAATAGTATTGTCTTTTTATCTTCTCCCAATTCAAAAACAATGCCTCTCGAATATAATGTCTTCTAAAATACCCCTGTGTTTTAGTTCCCTTGTACCAAAGGAAAGCATGCCATCCCAACAGCAAGTCATGCCCTTCTAAAGTCAATAGTCTACTGTTCCTTAATATTATCCATTCCTTTACCCACATCAGACTTGTCGTCTGGTAATACAACTTCCAAGGCAAGGCAAACCCTCCTCTTATTCTTGCATCCTGTAACAGTTTTAGTTTTATTCTTGCTTTTTTACCCTGCCAAATATATTTCAGCACAATTCTATTTAAGTCTTCAAAAAACTCTTTCCCTAGTCGAATTGGAATTTTCTGGAAAAGATATAAAATTCTAGGCAATACATTCATCTTAATTGTAGATATTCTCCCAGTCAATGATAACTGTAAATTTTCCCATCTTGTCAAATATGTCGCAATCTGCTGCTTGAGTTTAAGATAATTGTCCTCCTTCAGTGTGCTACATCTTAGTGTAATGTATATCCCTAATGTCAGGCTACAGAACTTTTTCCCATTCAATCAATAAGAATGAACTTCTGAGAATCAAATGTATCAAAAGGAATCCTTTATTGTGATGGGACAATTCATGTAGGAGTTCAAAGCAGCGTCTGAGGTCCCTCAGGCATACAGTGATAGATAAGGGAGTTTAGAACCCCTCCCCTTATCTCAATGTTTATTTAGGGAAACAAAAGCCAATATGTTATTTCCCTTCCCAGCCCTTCTGTAGGAACGATCTTTCTCACAGTTTCCCAGGACATACCTAATTTCCCCCCACCCCCTTTTTAGAACGGACTGTTTTTTGGAGATTGCCCAGAAGACTTCACTGTGGAGTTTTTATGGTCTTCTCATCTCCTGGCTGTGCCTCTCAGAGGTGTTAGATTCTGGCCATCTGGCTTCTCTCCCTCCATTATATCATGTGTGGGTGTACAAATTCGATATAAGGTTAAATATTTTGCAGGGTGCCCCAGAGGTCTGTGCTCTCGCCCCTGCTGTTCAACATTTATGTGAAGCCACTGGGTGAGATCATCTGTGGGTTCGGGGTAGAGTTCCATCAGTATGCTGATGATACTCAGCTGTATATCTCTACCCCGGGCCACCTCAACGAAGCTGTTGAAGTGATGACCCGGTGCCTGGAGGCCATGCGGAATTGGATGGGTCTTAACAGGCTTCGTCTCAACCCGACCAAAACCGAGTGGCTGTGATTTCCTGCACCCAGATACAACTAGCTTATTCCATCGCTGGCCGTGGGAGGAGAAATTTTGCCCCCCATGGAAAGGGCCTGCAATCTGGGTGTCCTCCTGGACGTACGGCTGTCTTTAGAAGATCACATTACGGCCATCGCCAGGGGGGCCTTCTGTCAGATTCGTCTGATCTACCAGTTGCGGCCCTTTCTGGATCGGGGCGCACTTCACACGGTCACTTCCGCCCTCATCATCTCCCGCCTGGATTACTGCAATGCTCTCTACATGGGGCTCCCCTTGAAAAGTATCCGGAGGCTACAGTTGGTCCAGAATGTGGCCGCACGGGTGATCTTGGGAGCTCCTCGGAGCTCCCATGTTATACCGCTCCTGCGCGAGCTGCATTGGCTCCCTGTGGCCTTCCGGATCTGATTCAAGGTGGTAGTGATCATCTTTAAAGCACTCCATGGCTCTGGACTTCGGTACTTATGGGACCGCCTGCTGCCACCAACGGCCTCCCGCTGCCCAGTGAGCTCCCACAGGGTTGGCCTCCTCGGGGTTCTGCCGGCTGGGCGATGCCGGTTGGTGGCCCCGAGGGTGCAGGCCTACTCTGCGGGGGCTCCCTCGCTTTGGAACGACTTGCCCCCAGAAATACGGACCATCACCGACATTCAGACCTTCCGACGCGCAGTAAAGACCCACTTTTTTCAACAGGCCGGCCTGGCCCAGTAATAATTGTGGGGTTTTAAATTTGGTATTTTAAATTTTTACCTGTTTTTATACGTTTTGATAATTTTATAACTTGGCCACTAATTTAATCATTTTAAATTGCTTTTAACTATACAATTTTTATATCTTGTTTCTATTTTTATCTGGTTGTACACTGCCCCGAGTCCCTTTTTTGGGAGAGGGGGCGGTATAAAAATCTAATAAATAAATAAATAAATAAATAAATTCAGGTTACATCAAGAAAGGATTTTTTTATCAGTCCCCCTTTTTTCTTCTTTCACTGAAGAATTGACAGCTACACGGATCTGACACCTAAATACTTAACCTTATTTGTGACCTGTATTTCTAAAACTTCTTCCAGCTCTTTCTTTTGCTTGCTAGCATATTCTTTGTTAATATCTTTGTTTTTTCTTTATTTATTTTCAAAACTGCTACTTTTCCATATTCTTCTATCTTTTCTATTAATTTAAGTGCTGTTTCCAATGGCCTTCTAATATGAATACCAGGTCATCTGCAAAGGCTTGCAATTAGTCTTCCTTTTTGATTTTCATTCCTTTTATTTCTTTTTCTTCTCTAATGTTCCTGTTCAACACTTCCAATGTTAATACAAACAGCAGAGGCAACAGTGGACAACCTTGCCTTGTCCCTTTTCTTATATCTATAGATTCTGTTAGTTCTCCATTTACCATAACGTTTGCAGTTTGTTCATGGTGTATCATTTCAATGGCTTGAGTAACTTTTTTACCAAAGCCCATTTGTATCAATTGAGATAAAATGAATCGCCAACTCACATTGTCAAAAGCTTTTTGTGCGTCTAGGAACATCAAGGCCATTTGCTTCTCAGGATGTGCCTCATAGTATTCCAGAGTATCCAGAATAATTATCTCATTATCTTTGATTTGTCTCTTTGGCAGAAATCCATTTTGGTCAATATGAGTAAAATTATTTAAATATCTTTTTAGTCTTTCTGCCAAAATTGAAGCAAAGATTTTATAGTCTGAATTTAGTAGAGATATAGGTCTATAATTTTTAACTTGCCTCTTTTAACTTGGTCTGTATCCTCTTTGGTATAAGTGTAATATATGCTTCTGGCCATGTTTTGGGTATTCTTTTCTTTAGCATAACTTCATTCATAACTTCTAACAGGTGAAGGTTTAATATTTCTTGAAAAGTCTTGTAAAATTCCACTGGCAAAGCATCTGGACCCGGTGCTTTCCCAACATTCTGCTTTTTTAAGGCTTCTGTTAATTCCATCATCATTATATTCCTTTCTAGCAATGTTTCAGTGTCTTTAGGTATTTGAGATAAATTCGCTTTCTGTAAATACTGCTTAACTTTTTCTTCTTGAATATTCTCTTGAAAATACAATTTTCCATAGTAATCTTGTAGAATTTTTTTTCTTCTCTTTTCCATAGCAAACATGTCCTTCTTCATTTATTAATTGACTAATCCTTCTTGATTCTCTTTCCTTTCTCAGTTTATAGGCTAGCCATCTGTCTGGTTTGTTTGCATCTTCAAAGTAATTCTGTTTAGCATTTTTAATTTTTTGTGCTAGTTTCTCTTTTTCCATTAGTCCCATTTTATGTTTAAATATATCCATTGTATTTTTAATGTCTTAATGACTTCTGTAGGTCTTTTCCCAATCTTTTATAATCATCCTCCAATGTTTTGAAAGTCTTTTTCTGTTTTATATTTATTCCTTGTATAGTCTATTATCAAGCCTCTTGTGTAGGCCTTCATCATGTCCCAGAGGTAGTCTTACCTTTTAATTCTTGAGTTACTCTATCCATTTCAGCGCATGACCAGATTTTCTAATTATTTCCATCTCTTCTGGCATATCATTTCCTTTCCATCTTTGAGCAAGAGCTAGTCTCGTGGCAGTGGTGACATGGATTATTAGATATATTATCTCTTTATTATATTTACCCACATTAATTCCCAATAAGAAAATTTCAGGTCTGAACACTATTTTAATTTTACACAGTTTCTGATTTTCAGCCAATATATTTGGGCTTTTTCACATTTCCACCATACATGGTAATATGTTCCAATTTCTTTATTGCATTTCCAGCATTTAGGAGATAATTTCAGATACATTTTTGTTAGTTTTGATGGCAGGATATGCCATCAATAAAACATTTTTAGTAAATTTTCTTTATATGATGCCACCAGGGTAATTTTCCTATTCTTGTCCCATAAAATTTGCCAATCTTCCAGATTTATACTGTATCCAAAATCTTTCATCCAGGCCAGCATCGTTTCTTTCACCTTTTCTTTTTCCAATTTACATTCCAATAGTACTTTATAAAGTTTTTAATCAATTTCTCGTCCACTCCTAATATTTTATCTAATTCTGTTTTCCATTTAATAATACCCCATTCTTTCATATCTTTACTATATCTTGATTGTAATTGTAAATAGGCCCACCATTCTATCTCAAATCCCAAATCTTTCAGCTCCTGTCTTGTTTTTAAGCTTCCCTTCTCATCTAATATGTCCTCATATGTAATGACCTGTCCTCATCACAATGGATGTGGGTACATTAATGCTTCCAATGTAGATAGCTAAGCTGGTATTTCAACGTAGAATTGAGATTTAGTTTTGTTCCATGCACTTAGTAAGGTCTGCCTAATTTTGTGCCTTTGAAAATAACTATGAATTTGGTGTTTATCCTGCCACAAAAAAGCATGCCACCCTGCCTTTAAGTTGTATCTTTCTAATGTTAATATTCTTTTTTTTTAACACATCCAATCTTTAATCCAGGTCAGAGTGGTCACTCTATAGTATATTTCCCAGTCTGGTAAACCAAATCCTCCCCTTTCAGTAGCATCCTGAAACAATTTCAGTCTAATTCTGGGCTTTTTTCCCTGCCAAATAAATGTTGATACTAACTTAACCAATTGATTAAAAAAAATTTTTTCTAATTTTACCAGAGCATTTTGGAATAGAAACAGTAATTTTGGTAATATGTTCATTTTTATTGATGCAATTTTCCCCATAAGAGAAAGTCTTAGATTGCTCCATTTTCTGAAATATTCAGCTATTTTTTTGATTAGTGGGGTATAATTATCCTCTTTAAGCATTGTACATTTTGTCAAAATTACAATTCCCAAATATTTAATTTTGTTTGTTGTCTGGATGTCCATTATCATTGTTAAGTTTTCTTTTTGTATATTTGTCATATTTTTAGTATTTTCATTTTTTCCTTATTAATTTTTAGCCCCGCTACTTCGCCAAATTCCTCTAATTTCTCTATTAGTTTTAGTCCCGAATTTTGCAGAACTTCTAAAATAAAAACTAAATTGTCAGCGAAGACTTGTAATTAGTCTAATCTCTTCTTGAAAGCCTCCAGTGATAAAGTTCCCACAACTTCCGAAGGCAAGCTGTTCGATTGGTTGATTGTTCTCGCTGTTAGAAAATTTCTCCTTATTTCTAGTTTGAATCTTTTCTTGATCAGTTTCCATCCATTATTCCTTGTCTGGCCTTCAGATGTCTTGGAAAATAGTTTGACCCCTTCATCTCTGTGGCAGCCCCTCAAATATTGGAACACTGCTATCATATCTCCCCTGGTCCTTCTCTTCACTAGACTAGCCATGCCCAGGTTCTGTAACTGTTCTTCATATGTTTTAGTCTCCAGTTCTCTAATCATCTTGGTTGCCCTTGTCTTCAATTTTTCTAGAGTCTCAACATCTCTTTTATAGTGTGATCTTTTCAAATGCTGCTTGGCACTCCATGGTCTACTTAAGTGGCTGACCCAGTTTTGGCTTTCTCTCACCTTTAGTTTTTAAAAGGTTGGTGATTGGCAATGCAATCTTTGAAAAGGAGGGGATGAACTGTTGGTAGAAATTGGCGAAACCCAGGAAGCTTTGAAATTGCCTCCTAGTGCGGGGAGGGGCCCACTCTAACACTGCCTTTACCTTTTCTGGGTCCATTTCATTCCTTTATTTGAGATACTACAATCCAGGAAATCAATCTTGGTGAAATTCACACTTTGACAGTTTTTCATACAGTTCAGTGTCTCGGTGCCTTTTAAGGACTGCCCGCACCAATTTCACATTTTCCTCCCTCCTTTCAGTTTATATTAAAATATCAACCAAATATACCAACACTCCCTTGTACAAAAAGTCATGCAGCACCTCATTGATCATTGAAAGGGAGCACCCAGAACTGGAAACATCCCAGGGGGCAATTAAATGCAGTTTTCCATTCATTGCCCACTCCTTGATTCGCACCTGGTGGTAAGCTTCCTGCAAGTCTAACTTAATGAAGATTTTTCCTTTGGCTAGATGTGCCAGCATGTCCTTCATCAGGGGTAGCGGGTAGATATTTTCTATGCATACTGCGTTTATCCCCTATAATCAATGCGTAGATGAAGAGTCCCATCTTTCTTCTCCCAGAACAAAACTGGGGCTGCCACCTATGGCCTTGCTGGTTGGCTAAATCCATATTTTAAGTTCTCCTAGCTTGTGTGGAGTCATCGAGTAAAGTTTAGGCTTTGAGAGTTTATCTCCAGGAAGGATTTCAATACCGTAGTCCGTGGGGCAATGGGACAGGAGCGCATCAGAGCCTTTCTCACTAAACACATCTCTCAAGTCCAGTACTCCTTTGGGATTTTGGATTTACTCATTGAGGGATATTGAGCTGTTGTCCCCAGCTCCCTTTGCCCTTTGTTTCTCTCACTGTTAGGTTTTGGGATCTTTTCTTCTTCCTTGGCCACTTTCTGCCAAATCTTTAAAAAAAACTTTCCTCCAATTCACTTCAGGGTTCCATTTCTGCAGCCAAGACAGTCCAAGTAGGAGGGGCCTCTCCATCCCTGGCGCCACTATAAAACTCAGAGTCTCTTTATGATTTCCCATTCTCATCTCTACTGGTTCAGTTATAAAGTGAGCTGGGCCCCCTCCAGCTATAGTTCCATCTAGCTGGCAAAATGCTATAGGCACTCTCAGCCATTGGCGTCTCAGTCCCAGTTTTCAATGACCTCAGGGCTGACTGTGCACCTAGTGCAGCCCGAGTCCAATAAAGCCAGCATCCTCCCTTGGGCCCTTGAAGAGGGCACCACTAACTCCACAGGGAGGATTAGAGGGGTCACCCACTGACTTACCAAGGGATCATCATCACCATCGCTGTCAACTTCACCTGAGTTGATCAGAGTTCCCAACCCCTCAGAGCCAGGAGGTATGAACTCTATGACCTCCAGAACTTTCAGCACTGTCTCTCAAGTCCTCGGAGGTGGTTTCATTGCCTCCTCCCTCGGGATTGCTATGGTGATGAGGTTGGTTCAGCTGGATTGGTATACCACAGTTGGTGCCCCTTCTCTCCATTCCTGAGGCACATCATAGTCCTGGGGTATTTCTTAAACACGAGAGGGAAGGACTCAGTCCGTCTGGCAGCCCTCCAGCATCAGTCCCAGGAAAGGTTAATTTCCACTTCTGCCACCAACACATACCAGCATTGTAGGGTTTGTGGGCCCCCACATGAGATGCAAGTGTGGTAGATGTCATCATTGAGGCTGTCTTTGAAGCAGTCAATGAGGATGTCTTCAGACCATGTGGCCAACCATCATGCCAATGCTTGGAATTCCTGGGTGTACGTAGTCACCGACTGTCATCCTTGGGTGATTGTCTTTATCCAGATCCTAGCTTTGAGTTGAGCCAGTGGATCCTTGAACCATTGGCAAAGGGCTGCCATAAAGTGGTCATAGTTCCACAGTTGGGGGCTTTGTCATTGTGGAGGGAGACCATTCACGCCCCCCCCACCCCCTCCAGGGTCATGGTTACTTGTCTTATACAGGCTTCTGCTGTCTCCAATTCAGCCCCATATTCCTGCATGCTGCCTATGCAAGAGGCTTTTGGGCTCTTTGACTTCCCCTAACCTGTTGTATCAAGAACAGGGTCTAGTTCAGCATGGCTGCCTTTAGGCTTCTTTCCAGAGCGGGATCTTCCCTTTGCCCCT
The DNA here is from genome assembly GCA_023653725.1 of Bungarus multicinctus. Taxonomy (NCBI): domain Eukaryota; kingdom Metazoa; phylum Chordata; class Lepidosauria; order Squamata; family Elapidae; genus Bungarus; species Bungarus multicinctus. The sequence goes on from CM042851.1 coordinate 1,613,263, forward strand.
CGCCCACCTGAGCCTGATGGGCTTCTCATTGAAGTCCAGCTCCTTTTGCCATTCTGCCTTACCTTGAGTCTGGTATGGTTTAATGGGGGAGCTGGCCATAGCTCCAATTTCTTCCAGCTCGCTCCTGTGATTGGACATTGGATGCTTGGTCTCTATAGTAGACTGCTGTCACCTGGTTGACCATTAAAGCAGAGCTTGCTTAATGTCAGGGCTGCCTCTGTTCAATTCCTAGAAAAGAAAAATCCTTGCTCTATAGATTTAGAGAAAAGTATTTTTATTAGGAACAAGCTGAATGCAAACGGTTTCAAGCAAGCTCTGAGGTACAGAGTGGGAACAGCACTTTGAAATCCAGTATACAGCCCAGCCCCCTTGTAGCTAGGCAACCAGAGGTCACTGCATTAAAGAGCCAACTGCCTTGGCCTTGAAGATAACCTCAGTTGCAAAGCTGCAGTGTAAAATTTTCCACAGTTCCCTCCCCCCTATTTTATGGCAACAAGCAACAGGCTGGCTGACAAGTTCCAATTGGGGAGAAAGACACTGGAAATATGAGTCTGATTGGAAAGATGGTTTAATAGAATAAAACCATCAAGCACATGGTCCTGAGTAGCTGACCACATGGGTTTGAGAAAGATATTTATACCCACTCTTGGACCTCGCCCTTGAGGTTCCTGTTCCAATGCAAGAAATGTATTTTATTGGTTGTTGTAGCAGTCACTGCTAACTGTAGGCTGTCTGAGTCAATCTTGGTAGAAACTTGGGCTGATGCAATGCTGTTCCTATTGTGACTGAATGGCTTTGGCCTGAAATATAATCCCATCATCCTGGAGCCTTTTGTTTTGTAGATAGGTTGGCCCAGTCTTTTGTTTTATAGGTAAGCTGGCACTAAAATATCTGCTGGGGGCAGGAAGCTGGGACTGAGTTTCTGTCTCCAAGAACATGTTTCTCAATTTCTTCTCCAGGGAAATATAATATTCTGCCTTTTTAATATTTCCTAAAATATTTTATTCCTCTAGGAGAGGGGTGGGTCCTAACTTTCTACAAAGATGTGTAAATAGCTTTGAAAAATGAAAATGATTTTGATATTTCCTCTTCTAAAATTAATGGTACAACTGGATAAAGGCAAATATTGTGGGATAAAAGTTAAATATTAATTCCTCTGGCTTATGATTCTTTATTACACATAATTAATTCATTATTATTCCCCTATTATTCACTTTTGGTAAATATTAGACTTTCAATCACAGGGTACTATATTTAAGTGACACATACCAGGCAAATACACATGAAGTATACTTTCCTGTTACATTTATCATAAATTAAGATATTAGTTACTGTTCGATAAAATCTGGATCTTACAATTAATTGGCATAATAAACAGAACAGATGAAAAATTCAGTTATAATTTTTCCAATGATGTCTAACAATTAAAACAAATATCAATTGGTGAAGTCTATTTAGTTCTTGAGCACTCTATCTACCTGACCTAGAATGGGTACCCAATAACTGTTTATCTACCACATTATTGGAAAAGGAAAATAATTTAGTGCACCAAATATTGTCCCATCAGTTTCTTGAGTAAAACCAAAATGTGTTAATCTACAACTTAATTATATAGATGGATAATATTCTTTAACTTCATAAGGAATTCAGTTTGAACAAGGAGAAAGTAGCTGAAGAAACATCTGCAGTTTCTTTTGTGGTACTGATTTCAAAGTGGATGCTTACTGAATCCCTGCTTTGTGAGATGAAAAGGCTGTGCTATGAGGTCCCCATAAGAGATTAAATCATTAAACTATCCATTTAATATTAACCAAGTGTAAATTAATATTAACCAAGTATAAATATGGAAAAGGAAAGAGAGTGGTGGAGAAAGATAACTGGACAGATCTGGCCATGGATGAAATCAGTGAGACTATGTAGGGAGTTACTGATTTATTATAGACTACCTTCAGTAATACTTGGGGGCTGCATTTCATCGAACGGAACTAGTTGGAAATAATTAGATCCGGAACAAATTTACTTTAAAACCATTATCAGTTTTTCTAAATCCCCTGAAAAAACAAGAAAATAAACAGGTTATCCAGTTTAAATGCAAAGTCCGTAAGCGTTCGTTAGATTCATCAGTCTTTGTGAAAATAAATAACTGGTGGTTCCGCGAAATGCTTTGCGGATTTGGGCCACATTCTGCTTATCTTGACAGCTCTAAAACGCAGGCTGGCTCAGAATTTCTGGTTCTACCTTAAATAAACCGCCACCATCACACACACACCCGCACAGTTTTTGTTCCCAAACGCGCCGTCTCTTCGGAGCTCTTCAATTGTTGTTTGCAGGTTCAATAGGTGGAGCCGAGGCAGTGCGGGTTCCGCCTAGTCTAGCCCTCTGCAGTTTCCCCCATCTCTCCCGCAACTGGTTCACGATTGCCGCCTTCGCTGCATTGCTAGTCGCTTTTTGGCCGCATCGGTGGGTTCGTTTTGCATTAGGTTGCCGCATTTTTCTTTTCCTGCCTCTGGAGTCATTGAATCAAAGATATAGGACGATGAGAGAACAATCCAAAGGGTAAGTTTAATGTTTACATTTCCTGAATAAATAACCCGTCAAGTGATAAAAATCATTAGGCAAGCAAGGCAGTTAAAGCTTCATTAAACTTCTCTCCGCGTCTTTATTTAGGGAATTTAATTTATAACTTGAAAATCCTTCCTGCCAGTTGTTTTTCGCTGATTCTTGGTGGAAGTGTGCTTATTGACTGGCACACGCCTAAATAAACCCTTTCATTTATGGCTGTGTACCATAGGAACACCAGGATTATTTTTAAAAAATTTCTTATCCCTACTTTGTGTGTGTGTCCGTGTGTGTGTTTATGTATATGGGTAGTAATTTTCCTGAGCCCAATCCAAATTGTTACATCTCTGCCATCCTATGGATTTTATTTTCTTAAAAGCCTTATATTTTTTAACCTTGCCTTTTGTAAATGGTTTTTTTCAATCGTGTGATATGTATTGTGTATTGCGTAAAATAATCCCCGCCCCCAACTTCGGGAAACCATCCTGTTCAATCTCATTTGTGCAAAGACCCTGGAAGAAAAAAACAACCCCATAATATGCCTTTCATTCACTATGGAAAGGTCAAATTTCTGCTTGATTTCTTTGGGGAATAGGAACTGACATTTAATTCAGTGCATTCTTTCTCTGCAATGTGCTTTCCTTGTCTTGATCAATGTGGTCTAGTTAGAACATGCTGGCTGTATAGGAATGAATGGAACAATGCATTGCAATTTGGAAAAGAGCTGAGCAGGGAATTGGAAGACAGAAAGCTAGTTGGTATCAAATGTTTGTGAAATGTGCCATTGGAGAAAGCAGTTAGCCTCAAGAAGGAAAACTTTTGTACAAAATCAGAGAATTCATTTTTAGATGTATCTTGAAGATTATTTTTGGCACTCATTCCCTCAGCAGAGGAGAAAGAGGTATCAATGCCACTTGTGGATGCATTATTTTTTATGAATATTCTTGTTTTATTGAAAAAGAATGGTAGAGTAGAGCAAATAATGAATTAAAATGTATATATTGAGTCAAGTACATTTCACATTGGTATTTCCATTTAGGTTTTGGGCATTTCAAAGTGCAGGCTATTGTGTAGGAGACAGTGTTTTAATATAGTACTTTTCTATATTCTGCTGTTCTAATTCTTAGTTGAGAAAAGAACCTTCATTTTTATGTATTTTTTTTTCTGAAAGTAAAAAATAATTTATTGACACATTGTACAAGTAATATTAAGACTTAAGAAGGCTGTTCTGTATAAGTTGGTTGGCTCATTCTCAGGTATAACTGGTTGCAAATATTATATGATTTTGAATTTGGTATCAGCTTTAAAGCTTTAAAAAGCAAATGGATAAGTGGGCAAGTAACAGCTGGACATTTTGGCTCCCAGTTATTCTCAGAGTGCATAAAATAAAATGTTACACAACAAAAGAAACGCAGAAATAATTACCATATTATAAGCAGCTGATAGTTGCTCTCCTCTGCTTCTATTTGATACTAGTGTAAAAACTTTTAAAATGTATTCTGATCTATTGTTACAATTCTGGGAATCCTAGATAAAGCTTACTCCAAAAATTAAAATTAAATAATTTCAGTGTATATATGTGTAGTCCTTCTCAAGTGCAAAAACTGCTTTCTCCATTATCGGTACTACTACATTTTCTCCAGAAATACAGTGGCTATATACAGAAAAGCAGATTTTCAGTTTCTGTTTCCAGAATAAACTATTAAGGTCTGTTTAGTTCAGGCTTTCTAAGTACTTTGGATACCATTCTTTACTCTAGTTTTCTGTTCATCTCAAGCCTTTAAATTAACTTCTCAATATCTCAATTTCAGTTTTTTTATTCATTTTGGAATGGTATGAATTTTACGTTGCATAATTTTTGTTTATGATTGTGAAAGACTTGTTTTTAAATGGTTTTCTGCTTATTGTAACACTGCGCAAAGTTCTCTTTATATTAATATATATTCCTGCTTCGTTTGCACAAGTAACAATATAACAAACAGTTGTAGTAGCTCTATATGATTGTATTTATATGATAAAATAAATACAGTTTAAATCACTTTCATTATGCATTGTAAAATTAGTCCTTAATTTTAATTATTATTAGATAGGTATTGTTGGTTGCGCTCTCACATTAATTTCTTATTTGCAGTTTTATGTGTTGAATTTTACTGCCATTTTATATACATGGCTTTGGGAGTGGAGGACACAATTTACTCCAAGGTTATGCCAAATAAAATACAATCTACAGGGTGAATTTGTTGTGGCTTGCTTATTTTTTAATTTCATTGTCAGCTTCTTAGAAGAAAGCTGTGTGTATAGATTAATAGTTTACTTTTGAAGATTGATCTTGGGTTAATGTATTTTAAAGCAAATTGTAATAAAGAATGTGTAGTAAACTAAATTGAAACGGTATAATAGCATTCAATTAAAAAGAAAACACTAAGAATGTATTTAATATTTGCTCAATTATAAAATGTTTGATTTACAAAAGACTTATGTGTAATTTCTCTATAGAAATAATTACTAATGTATTTTGAATGTATTATCCTTTTTTGTTTGTTTGCTTTAAATCATGCCTTTATCAACTGAAATGAGGTCATCTTGCAGAGTGAATATTGTGAGTGCCAATAAAATTTGAAGTGATACATCTCCTGGATAGTTGATAATAAATTATATTATATTATGAATCTAGAATATCCAATGTTTAGAATTACAGCACACCTCTGGTGTTATATGAACATTCATTCCATGATAGATACAGGTATGCATTCTTTTTCCAGACACTTGAAAATGACACTAAACCGCTTCATTGTGAATAATGCTCTGTGAAATTATGTTTTTCTCTGATTTTATATAAGGAACCTGATTTTGGATAGTCAAGATGGCCAGTTGATAATTAGGAGTGAAAGAAGAATCTTCATCTACCACAATTTTTCTGGACCTGTTGACTATTACTTTATATGCTACATGTCAACAGTTACCCAGATTGTTTCATCTACAAGTGAAAGGAGATGTTTTTCCTTTTCTTTAAGTGTTTTAGTTAGTGCAGAAAATTGTAATAGAATGTACTTTTTCTTAAACCAAACCACTTGTCTATTTAACTCTACACTGAAGTATGTTAAACTAAGACAAAAAAAAGGCATTTTCCTACCATTGGATAAAGAGAAAGATGTGATCTGATTATATATATATATCACACCTTACATTTTGGAATTCTCAATTTGCTTCAGAAAATTAGAGCAGATTGATGGTTTTCCTAAAGTGGAGATGGATTTTTTTTTCAACACACAAAAAAAAGAGATTTATTTTTGGGCCTAGTACATAGCATAAGGGCAAGCCGAAGCGTATTTCCTGGTGGAAGCAAAATGGCCTTTGTGTGTTTTTCACAATTTGATTTAAGGGTTAATTTTTCCTGTACGTTGTCAGCTTGGGTGGTTAGGCCTGAGACAACATGTGCCGCTTTGAAGCAGAATGGACTGGCTTGGATGGGGAAGCAGGCGCCATCAGTGCTTGGGAAGAGCCAGTTGGGTCTACCTGGTTCAGAACTTCTTCCCTGTCGGCTTCATTTTCTTGATGTAATACTCATTGCAGCCGTTGGTCAACCCAGAAAAGAGGGACAAGTAACCTTCAAAGCTGATTTTGCCATCCCGGCATTCCTCCAGGTTCTTCATGATCCGGTCGATGGCCATGGGGTCCTTCTGGTTCTCCATATACCCCGGGACCTCTTTTTCCATCAGCACCCGGAGGTCCTCCTTGGTTAGGTAGTTCTTGTCGCCAGCAAATTTGTGGAAGGTGAACATGACAGTCTCCATGGCGTGCTGGGAGGGCATCTTGGCAGGAATCTCAAGGAGGCAGACCGAGTCCGGGGACAGAGCAGTCTGGAGTGACAGCTGGCAGAGGCAGAAGTGAGACTGGCTGGCCACCGCCTCTGCAACTCTTGCTGGGCTGGGCTGGGTTGGGCTGGGCTGGGTTGGGCCGGGGGTGGAGAAGCCGGACTCGCATCTCAGATGCACAGCAGAAACCGATGTCTTGGAGATGCGCAAGAGCCATGTCTAACTGGGCATCGGACCTTCAAGTAGACACTCTTTCCTGACCCAAGGGGCTTGAGCTGGGGTGGGCTACTGAATCTTAAGTTACAAATGATTAAAACTAATTTCTAATTTTAATTTTTAAATGAATGTACATCTTGTAAAAAATATCCTAATGTAGATCTTGTAAAAATCTCCTTGGGGGTCTCCCATCCAAATGCTGGGCTTCTCCATTGGGAAATCCCTTCTTTTTTTAAAAAATAAAATTTTATTTTTATAACAACAAAAACAAATAAAATCTTTCTATTCATCAGTGTGTCAATTGGGTACACATTTCTTTGTGCACATAATAACATCATACATATTTTACTTATATATGTTTATAATCATCATATAAAGTAGAGATGGATTGGTTTATTGAACAAACACAATTTTCTTCCATTATCCTTTCACTTTTTTTCTAAGAATTTATCCTTTCAATTCCTGTGCTTCAAAATACAGAAATCAGATTAATTAAATATTAATTTATTAAAAAAAAATTCAAAATTATTTGCATACCTAATGTATGCCCTTTTAAACAGCTCAATAAACAAAAAAACTCATCAGATTTTTAAAAGATCATTTAAAATCTGTATGTATACTAAGTAGTGTCCTTCAGAAGCATCACTATCCAAGTTGGTTATGTGAGAAAAAATACTCCTCAGGAATGCCATACTTGGAAATAAGCTACATAGTTCATTTATTTAAATTTTCTCTCTTCAAGTTTACAGTTCACCTGGAGAAATTTAGGGACTTTCCCAATCTTTTGCACCATATAACTTATTTAAAATTGTTCATAACATTTTATAGTATAATGTTATATTTAATGTTGAGAACCTATGTTATGCAGGGAATGTGGTAAAAATGATCCATTGCACTATTAACATTGAACATAATTTTTTATGGTAGTTCATTTTTATGGATTATGAGAACTGATAGACTTCTTTGATCCAAAGCTGTACGTAGACCTGCTGCTCTTTTCTAAAAGATGCTATTGTATTTTTACATGTGATTAAACTTTTTAGGAATTGCTGAGTTGACATTTTGTTACATATATTATTTGCAGATAGTCCTTATTCAAGTTAACAATTGCCTTTGAAAAATCTCAGTAAAAGTGTTAGGTAGCACTTTTCTTTATATTGTTGATAACTTGACTAGGTTAAAAATGTCCAAAAAGAAGAAACATTTTTTAGCTTGCAGAATAAAACTGCAATCTTTTTATGCTCTGAGTATAGGGTAAAATCTATTTTTTCCAGTTACAGTTAAGCTTCATGTTTATAAGATCTTCAGAAAACATTCCTTAAACTTTAGTATGGAAATAAGTTTATTGCTTTTTTATTTTTAATAGGATAAAATTTTAATAAATAATCTTAAAATTATTACATGAGCTCGGTTAAAGGAATGGTTTAGCAGTATCTCATAACATGTTTGATGCAGAAATGTATGCTTCCTTTTGGGTCCTACTCAGATCTTGCTGTTTGCTGGAAAAATACTAGTTAGGATAAGGCAATGATAGTCACATGAAATAATCTAATTTCAGTTAATCCTTTCTTCCACCTTTTTTCATATTTTTTTGAATATGTGAAAAATCTCCCATATTATATCAAGTCAGTACTCAGCCGTTCTGTTTGTATGGCATTGATTTTCCTACTTTATCTCTCTGTATATAATAGAAAGGAAGAAGGTGTATGTACAACTTACATATATATGTCAACTCATAAAATATTTCTATGGTCTTTTCAGAGTTGCCAACAGAAAGGGAAGGGGGAGCATTGGGCAGCTTGCCTTCCATAAATGTTTTCAAAGGTAGTTTCTAGATGACCAAAGTTTTTGGCGTGCAAATGACTCTTGTATATGGATGTGTCTCATTGGAGAATATGAATTATGATACATCCGTAGGGTGGGGGAAAACCAGGGTCAAGGGGGATAATGAATGATGTGTCTCAGAGTCGGTTACACCCAGGCAGCGCCCGGCATGTTTACTCCTAGTAAATCTTCAAGTTTTGGAAGTTCAGCTAGAGACTCATGATTTAAATGGGGGTAACTTCCTGACTACATATGCAGATAAGTTTATTATCAGAAATCCCAATAATCCGATAACTCTTTTTCAGATGGATTAAGAAGACTAGCTTCTCCATTTGTTAGAATACATTTTTTATGAAAACAATTAAGATAACGTACCTCTCTCACAGTCATAATTGGACATTGTCACCTTTCAAGATAGATCAGAATAGGAAGCCAAAGTCATGCATGGTAATACCATTTTTATATAAAGTTATAGCAACAGAATCTTGCAAGTCTGAATTAACATTCCCAACTCCCATCCCCACGCCCTTTATCATTGTGTAAGTTAGGGGATTCTTCTGGGAGATATTTTCTCAGATTACTTGAGCCCAGGTTTCTTTTATTTCACCATTGACTTATTTGCTATTTTTCCTCAATATTATTTCTTCTGTTTATTGCAGACATTGTCTAAAGAAAACAAAACTGTTCCTCTCGGAGCAAATTAAACTAAAATTACAGTATTCCCACCTGACAATTTTTAATGAGAGTTTAGAAAAATCTTTAATACTTTATCCTTTGCTCTTCCATCAGCTTAATTATTGGATTTCTTTCCTAAAAAGAGATTTTCAACTATATTATTGTCAGGCTACAGAACTTTTTCCCATTCAATCAATAAGAATGAACTTCTAATAACCAAACGTATCAAAAGGAATCCTTTATTGAGATGAGACAATTCATGTAGGAATTCAAAGCAGGTCCCTCAGGCATACAGTGATAGGTAAGGGAGTTTAGAACCCCTCCCCTTATCTCAATGTTTATTTAGGGAAACAAAAGCAAATATGTTAATTCCCTTCCCAGCCCTTCTGTAGGAACAATCTTTCTCACAGTTTCCCAGGGCATACCTAATTCTCCCCCCACCCCCTTTTTAGAACGGACTTTTTTTTTGGAGATTCCCCGGAACACCTCACTGTGGAATTTTTATGATCTTCTCATCTCCTGGCTGTGACTCTCGGAGGTGTTAGGTTCTGGCCATTTGGCTTTTCTCCCTCCATGTGTGGGTATACAAATTTGATATAAGGTTAAATATATTCAGGTTACATCAAGAAAGGATTTCTTTATCAGTCCCCCCTTTTCTTCTTTCACTGAAGAAATGACAGATACACGGATCTGACATCCTGCCCTCCTTAAAAAACAGATAGGTCTACCTGGAAAAAACAAAAATCATGTGTTACATGTGCAATTCAGGATGGTTTATCAGGGTATTTTAGGTGGAACTTTCGTTGAAAGGTGGGTGCTTTTACATTTAAACTTTTCATTTTGTTTTTTTTGCCTTATAGTCATGAGGCGCAAACTACTTGCTGGGATCATCCTAAAATGATAGAGCTCTACCAGTCTTTAGGTAAGAAAATTCTATTAAAACCTTCAAATATTATAAATATTTTTATTGATAATAAAGGCTCAATTTTGAATAAAATGGCTAACCAAATTAGATGTTTTTTTTAAAGGAAATGGATGGACACCATCATATTTTACTTATTGCCGATTATTATTATTACTTCTGCTTTCTGCTTAAAGTACCTATGTAAGAAAACATTCACAATAACTAAATTGAGAGGACATTCAGGAACCTATGATGTAGTGAACCAAAATTTTTTATTCACTATCCATATCTCAAATACAGTATGGCTAACATGTTGATCTAGTAGGAAGGAATAAATAATGTCACATGAATGGGTTCTTCTAAAATATTCCAACATGACACTTTGATTTCCATTGTGTCTACCATTTTTTTGTTTTGCCGTAGGCTTCATTTCTCTTGCCATGTAGTGGGACATAGATCTGGTTCTGCTTTTGGATTCATAGCTGCTCAGCAAAGTATCACAATTTTGCTGGGGATCCAGTATATATTGTACTGTTGTTTACATGCATGCAAATAAAACTATTTTATGTCTTCAAGTAATTTGGTTGCTTTAAGTGAGGCAGGTTTTCATCATAATACTAATTTATAATTAGCAAAAGGTCCAAACTAATTTTATTAATAAAAAAGAGCAAAGATCTATCAAAATTAATAGTGTGTTTTAAAATATATTTTATATTTCAAACAATAATTAAAATATTTTCAGTCATGCTTGAGTCCTAGTGGCTTTAGGTACACATCCAAGTACAACAACAACGTGGAGGTTATTTGCTGTTGCCATCTTCTGAAATCTTTTACAACCCCAGTGTAGTCTCCAGCACTGTTATTTTCAAATAGTCTCTGTAAATACTAAGCCTGATCCTATTAATTTGTTTAGATCAGAGGTGTCAAACTCATGTTGTCATATTGTTGACATGTGATGTATCGCAACTTTTTTCCCATTCACTAAACTGGGGAAAACATGGCCAGCACATGATGCAACTGGCCCATGAGCTGTGAGTTTGACACCCCTGGTTTAGATAGTAGAAGATACACTACTTCATTTAGAATTTCTGAAGGATGCATTATAATTTTTCATTACTTTTGAATTAGAATAGTCTTTCCTCCCTAGTCATCCTCTGGATTATGAACTTTAATTCCCAGAATTGTCTAGTCAGTATAACCATTGCTGAGATTCTGGGATTTGAAGTCCATGCATCAGCAGGACATCATGTTAAGGAAAGGTGACTTTAGATTAATCTCCATTCAAAAATATTTTTTACATCAAAAATTAGTAGGAAATGGCAGAAAAAAGTTGTGTTGGTGTGAGGGAAAAAAAGGAAAGAGATAGGGGAAATAGGCAGCTGTTGTGAAGGCCTCATGAAGGGTCAGCAGCTGCCTTGCCTGGGTACACCTTGTCGGCAGTAGAAGGAAGAAGACTGTGAAAGTGGGGGTGGCTGCTGGGCTGGGGAGAATAATGGAGTTCATAGTGGCCAAAGGAGTAGAGAGAGCAGTGAAATAGGGTGGGGGAGTTGAAATATACACTATGATCATAAATATGGATAGGTTGCTAAATGTCCAAATTTTGATCATATGATTGTGAGGATATTGAAGCATCCTTAACTTCAAGAACCATTATGCATGCCATTTATTCAGTCTCATAATAATTTTGAACAGTTCCTCAACAATGGTTGTTAAATGAGAACTACCTGTAATCCAGTTATAATTCTCCCATTCAAAATGCCATTCAGGAAGGTGGAGATTTATTTGTGGAAAATGAGAATATATGACATAAGACTTGCTGAGAATAGATTAGAGATAGCGTGTATAACCTACTTCCTTTTTGAACAAGATTCCTGTGCTCTGTGATGGCACTAATTGCAATGCATTGGTGGATGCCAATGGCTGACTGGCAATTGTTGTAGGGGCTGGAGAGCTTTGGGGGAAGTGCTGCAGCCAAACGGCATCAGCTGCTTGTTAGGAGAAGGAAGGGGAGGGGGTGGAAGAGCGGAGGTGGGAGAGGCGTAAATAACTCGGCTTCATCCAAAGTTTATCACTCCCGCTTGGCCAGCCGGCACAAAGCCTCGCTGTTCTTCTCCTCCTTGTTGTCCTCCCTGCCCAAGCAGCAGCAGACTCCATGGGACAGGGTCTCATTCCTGCCCCAGTGCAGCAAACTGGGGGGCTGGATGCGGGTGTGAAGGGCCTGGCCCTGCAGTGCTTCCTTGCTCAGTTGAAGGCTCCATTCAGCCTCAAACAGTAAGGCTGGCCCATGTATGTGAGCAGCGCATCAGGGCCATGGACGGCATTGGTTGCTACACTTAGCTGATTCGGATTCCATGGCCAGCCTTACTGTTTATTTCTTGTGTGAAAACCCATTCTGTTCTGTTAATTAGAAAAAGACATTTGAAATGAGTATATTATATAAACTAACAAGGCAGTTTTGGAAGGAATTTGATGTCACCAAGAATTAGGGTGGAATTAGGAGAAGGTAGTACTTTGTAAAACTGCATTGGAGTTTTAAAGAAGCCTCTATGGCACAGTGGTTAGAGTGCAGTACTGCAAGCTACTTCTGCAGCCAGCTGCCTACAATTTGGCAGTTCAAATCCCACCAAGGTTGACTCAGCCTTCCATCCTTCCAAGGTGGGTAAAATGAGGACCCAGATTGTTGGGGGCAATAAGCTGACCCTGTAAACCGCTTAGAGAGGGCTGTAAAGCACTATAAAGTAGTATATAAGTCTAAGTGCTATTGCTATTGTTACGTTGGAGGACTAGTTCTTCCCTCATTTTTTCTTCTTCAAGATCATCCCATATACTGCATCATAATAGGCAGCTCGTCAGTGTTATTGTTGTTGTTGTTATTATTATTATTAACTCTTTTTATTCATTAAACATGAAACTCAAGTCAACTGAACATTTAAAAATATATCACAAATATCATTGACTGGTTGTCAGGTCCCATATATTTCTATTGAGACACTGGCATTCCGGTGGGAGAGGAGAGAATTGGAGAGATCTCTATATGAAGTTTCTGTTTCCTGCATTGCTGTGAGTTTCTATTTCTGTTTCCTGCATTGCTGTACTGTGGGAGGGATTTTGTTAGCATGCTTTAAATTACTGTTTTTAAGTGGGAAAATGTAGTTCCTGCCTAGACCTCTTGCTATCACAAGCCTTTCAATAAAAGCTCCTTTTGGAACAACTTCAGTTTCAAGAGTTCTGCTTTCTTGAGAAGATTGAAGAGGCAAGACCTTACATTAGGCAGGAACTGCAAACTGGTCAACCTGGAGAGGCAACAGCCCTACCATGGGGACGGTGCACACCATATCTGTCCAGGGCAGTGACTACGAAGAGGCTGAATGCTGGGGGAGAACACCCCCCCCCCCAAGGCTCAAGCAGAGGAGACCCTCAATGCCTGGATCGAGGAGAACTTTGTCTCAAGCACCGCTAGCAAGCTGAGATGGTCCATCAGCATTGGGAAGGAGGAAGGCTGGGGCAGCAGGGCCAAGGATGTTTCCCTCACTCATAGAGCCACTAACCCAGCTGGAAGCAGGACATGGAAGATCTCTACAATGACAATGAACTGGAAGAAGCCCCAGACTGGTCCAACCAACTCTTGAGGAAAGCATGAACCTTATGAGGGAGGCCATCCATGGCATGCAGATCCAGAGTGCCCCGGCTTGCACTGCAGGTGAGGTAGGAGTGCAAAAGGAGGCTACCATTGAACGAAGGGAATCCCCAACTCCAGGGGCATCTACTGAAATTGCAGGGGCTACGGGCAAATCCATTGCCACTATGAAAGACATCTCGACCCAAAGCAATCCCTGCAACTCGATGGGAGGAGGTTCTACCCTTAGAATGGAAGGTGCTCCCCCTTGGCATCAACTGGGATTTTTCCTCACACACATACTGACCTACATGCAAGAGTATGGGAGGGATCTCCCTATTGAAGGGGCCAAAGTCAGGGTTGCCACACTGACTCTAGAAGGATCAGCTGCATGTTGGATGGTGAGCCTCCATACTGCAGATGCACTGGAGCTCTGCAATTTTAACCACTTTATGACAGCCCTGAGATGGAGATTTGAGGATTTTCTTAACCAACCACAAGGCTAGAGATGCATAAGACATGTCAGACAGGGGTGCCATCCAGTTGCCGACTACATCAAAGAGTTTCGTGACTTGACTTGCCATGCAGATTGGCCAGAGGAAATACTCATGGTTGGTTCAAAGATGGCTTAAATGATGACTTGTACAACGCCTATATAGCTGGTGGAGCCCCAGTCTGCCTGCATGGCTGGTGTGACTTGGCTGAGGAAGCTGAAATTGACCAAACTTGAAACCAATACTGCGTAAATCACTCCTGAAATTCCCACCAGAACGGTGAAGGAAGGGAACCTAATCTCGCTTTGCCCCATCACGCCTAATCATCTGTTTCAATTGCTGTGCAAGGATGCCCACCAGAAAAGAGAGAAGCAGGTTGGAGGGAAACCCTCAAAGCCACTACCGCATTCCAGAGACACCGCCCTAAAGAGTCATGCAGTCGTTGAGTTCTTGCCGGAATTAATTATGATGCGAGGAACACCAACCCCTTTAGTGGAGGAACCCGATCAGTAAGAGAGTGACTATGAGGACCCTTTGGTAAGTGAGGTTGTTGAACCCTTTACAATCCCTGTAGAACTGTTAATTCCATTGATGGAGAGAAAAGTGAGACTTAAAGCATTGCTGGATTCAAGATGCACAAGAATCTCGACTCTGGTCAGGGAACTGGGCATTCAACTAAAAACTCCAGTCTTGTTCTGCCAATTTGATGGGTTCCATTGCGTGGGGAGCCCCTGCCACATTTGCCACTGAACCACTCGAACTAACAATGGCAAATCACTCCAAAACCATTGCTTTCATTGTGACACCAGGGATGGATTGCCCCCTAGTTCTGGGACTGAGCTGGTTAAAGAAGACTGGACGGAGGAGCCCTCCAATTCCCTAATAATGAATTAGTCCGGAGTGAGGAACCCCACTAGACTGGAATACCGGAGTGGGGAGATAGCTGCAACTGCAGTGAATTGACCCTTACCAGGTGTCCCCAAGGAATACTGAGGTTAAGATGGATGTTTTCAGCAAAGCGGCCTCAGATGAACTCCCCTCCCAATAGTCTATATACTGTGCCATAGAGATCTTACCAGGGCCAAACTACTTAAGACAAAACTTTATGCTATGACTCCCCAGAAACTGGATGAACTGCGGCAATTTATAGACAAAAGCCTCAAGTGTGGGTTCATCGAAACATGAGATCCAAGGTGGCTGCTCCAGTCCTGTTCTGGGAGAAGTTTGACTCATTACACTTATGTATGGATTATAGCAATTTAAATGTTATTTGCAAGGAAAATTGCTATCCCCTACCCCTAATGAAGGACATGCTGACCCATCTGGCGAAGGGGAGGATTTTTTCCAAACTAGACTTAAGGGAGGCTTATTACCAGCTCCAGATTCGGATCTGGGAGGGAGATGAATGGAAAATGGTATTTAATTGTCCTTTGGGATGTTTTCAGTTCAAGGTTTTGCCATTCGGGCTCCAAGGGGCTCTCACCATTTTCATGCAGCTGATTAATGAGGTGCTGCTTGAGCAGTTGAATAAGGGAGTTTTGGTTTATCTTGACGATATATTGATTTGTACTGAAGCTAAGACTCAACATGTTAAATTGGTCTTAGAAGAAACTAAGGGCAGCTAAGTTGTTTGCCAAACTCTCCAAATGTGAATTTCACCAAGATAAAATAGATTACTTAGGGAACTGAATCTCTCATCAGAGGATGGAAATGCACCTCGCAAAAGTCAGAGCAGTTCTCGAGTTAGAAACCCTCTGCACTCTCAAGCAATTGCAGAGCTTCCTGGGGTTCGCTAACTTTTATCAGCAGCTTATCCTCTCTTTTGCCCAAATAGCATTACCAATTGCAAATCTGTTAAAAATGAAGGGGGTAGATAAACCTAGCCAACCACTGAAGTGGACTATGGACTGCCATGTGGCATTTGAGAAACTGAAAAGACTCTTTTCGGCTGAACCTGTGTTAAAACATCCAGACCCAGAGAAACCATTTATAATTTAGGCTGATGCCAGTGATGTGGCAGTCAGTGCAGTTTTACTCCAAGAGAATGAAGAAGGCAAATTACAACCATGTGCATACACTTTTAGGAAATTAATTGAAATTGAACAGAGATGTGCAATGTGGGAAAAAGAGGCTTTTGCAGTCAGGTGGGCATTCCTAACTTGGAGACATTTCTTAGAAGGAAGCAAAATACCTTTCCAAGTAAGGATCAACTACAAGAACTTGGAAGCACTCAAAACCCCATGAAAATGTCCCCAAAACAGATCCGATGGTACTTCCAAAACTTTAATTTCACTTTGAAGTATTTACTGGGAGAGAAAAACTTTCTGGCAGATGCCTTTTCCAGACTACCCCAATACAATACTGTCAAGACGGAAGTAATTAATCTCATTCTCCCAGCCTCCCAATTAGTGGCTGAAGTCACATGCTCTCAGACAAAAAACAAATCCTTTACCTTAGACAATACCACCACCACAGAGTTCAAAAAGGCCTTGGAAACAGATGAGTGGTTTAGTACCCATAGACACATTTGCATAATAAAAGATGGATTTAGCATGGATAGGGAATAAGCTATATGTCCCAGCTAGGGAAAGGCTGAAAGCTATGCATGCTTGTCATGACTCCAAATTAGCTGGTCACTGAAACGGCAATTTTAGTGGCCCTCATTTAAAAAAGACATAGAAAGCTATGTAGCAAGCTGTCCCATTTCCACTGCCACTAAATGTAGGCAGGGGGAAAAACCCCAGTCTACTGCAGCCGGCCGACCCTTCGACACCATGGAAAGAGATCTCCATGGATTTCATTTTATAATTGCCCAAGAGCTCTGGAAACACAGTGATCTGGGTTGTCACAGACCTTTTCTCCAAGCAGGTTCACTTCATCCCATGCCAAAAGATCCCTATGGGCAAAGTCTTGGCTATGCTGTTTTGGTCCACATATATTATTTGCATGGGGCCCCACAATGTATTATTTCGGACAGAAGTGTCCAGTTCTGCAAAGCCTTTTTGGACCTATTTGGAACTAAACTTAGTTTGAGTTATCATCCACTAACAAATGGGGCCATGGAACAAATAAACTGCGTTCTGGAATGGTACCTGCATTGTTTTATTAGCTATCAGCAGGACAACTGGACCGACTTATTGCCTTTTGCAGAAGTGGCTTATAATAATGCAGTTCACACTAGCACAGGTTTTATCCCATTCAGAGTGGTCACAGGGCAAGAATTTAATGCTATGCCTGAGTTACCCTTACATGAACCAGAAATCCCCTCCTTCAAACAGTGGAACAGTCATTTGCAAACCATTTGGCTGGTGGTCCACAAAGTCTTGCATGAAGCTAAGGCTGCTATAAAGCACAAGCAGATAAGAAACAAATAGAACCTAAACCTTACAAAATGGAGGACATAGTTTACCTTTCCACCAAGTTTCTAAATTTTTTGCAGCAGTCTAAAAAACTGGGCCCAAAATACATTGGGCCTTTCCCTATCGTTCGCATTATTAATCCTGTATGGTGCAATTGCAGCTCCATAAGTCATTACGGCAAATCCACCCCTTTTCCATTGTAACTTGCTGAAACCTGAAGTCACCTCTGACCTTGGTTCAGCTACTACCCCTGTTCCACCCCCTATTATGGTAGAGGGCAAACAACGTTTTGAAGTTCAAGAAATCCTAGACTCTAGAAAATTCCACAGAGCCACTCAGTACCTGGTAGCTTGGAAACACCTCCCCTCCTCACACAATGAATGGGTTTACAAAAACATGTGCATGCCCCTAAATTAATACGTATATTTCATCAGATGTACCTTGACAAACCTCATTGATTTTGTTTTCTTTGTCTCCCTTTCCTCTTTTTGTTTTCTTTCTGGTGCACTTCCCATTTTACTAGAGGGGTGGCATATCGGGTCCCATATATTTTTATTGGGTTGCTGGCATTCTGGTGGGAGGGAAGAGGATTGGAGAGATCTCTGTATGAAGTTTCTGTTTCCTGCATTGCTATGCTGTGAGTTTCTATTTCCTACATTGCTGTATTGTGGGAGGGTTTTTTTTTTTTAAACAAGTTTTATTCAATTTTTCACATTACAAATAATAAAAGGCTCTTTTCAGTGGACAACATATTTCCGGGTCATCACTTTTACATGCAAAATTGACAATAGATATATATTCATTTTTTTTATATTCAACTTTCTATTTTATCCAATTTTAACTTAATTCTATTATTACCTTTTCCATTCTATTGGAATGGAATTCTATTATTACCTTTTCCATTCAAACTTACAGAAAAGAAGTTCAAACAAATTAATCCTAATTTCTAATATTAATCTCAATCTAAACTTTCTCTCATTTCATTTCACTTATTTCAAATACAATTCTTAAACATTGGTATTTCTTTTAAGAATAAGAATATGTGCTTACCTAATAAATAAACAAAAAATTTTTATCGATACCTTTCCTTCCTCTTAATAGTCTATTTAACTTATTAGTACTCTTTTCTCATTTGAATAGTTATTTTATCCATCAGATTTACCATTTCATTGTATATTCTTTCCATAATTTTAGATTAATACGAGCTTTTATATATTTGTTTTTTATATTCAACTTTCTATCCCATCCAATCTCTATTTAATTCTATTATTACCTTTTCCATTCCCACTTTTACAGAAAGGAAGAACAAACAAATTAATTCTAATCACTATATTAATCTCAATCTAAACATCCTCTCATTTCATTTCAATTATTTCAAGTATAGTTCTTAAACACGAATATTTCTTTTAAGAATAGAAATAACAATATGTATTTACCAAATAGAAAAAAAATTATCGATATCTTTCTTTCCTCTTAATATTCTATCTTAACTTATTAATATTATTTTCTCATTTAAATAGTTCTTTTATCTGTCAAATTTGCAATTTCATCACATATTCTTTCCATAATTCTAAATTAATACAAGCTTTTACACAAGAGAAGAAAAGAAAAGAAAACCAT
Organism: Bungarus multicinctus; assembly: GCA_023653725.1. Classification (NCBI taxonomy): domain Eukaryota; kingdom Metazoa; phylum Chordata; class Lepidosauria; order Squamata; family Elapidae; genus Bungarus; species Bungarus multicinctus. The sequence continues at coordinate 1,632,345 of CM042851.1, forward strand.
AAGTTTCCCCCCTCTACTAATTTGAACATGTCACCTCAGTGGTTAAAATAATAATAAACATTCCCTAAAAAAAAAAATCTACATAACATTATATATCTTTTCAATCAGATTTCGCAATGTATTTTCCCACTTTGATTATAAAATTTATTTATAATTTCAAAATAAAAACAAAAATAAAACATAACTAATTCTGGTCACTGATATTAATCACTTTTTTGAACATTTTCACATTTCATTTCCGTTAATTCAATGTATTTAATAAACCTTATTTCTTTTAAGAATAAAAATATAGATTCATCTAATAAAGAGTATCAGTGTCCATCCCTTCTTTAATGTTCTATATTACCCTATTTTCTATTTTATGATTGCTAATATATTCTTATTACCCCTCATCTCCATGCGGAATCCCCTTTTTTAATTCCTTAGCCATTATCTCTATGGAAGCAGTTTCCTTTCATCATTTTATAGTTCTTTATTTCCTGCTCCTGTTTCTTATTGCCTTCTTCCCCTTCATTTTCCCATATCTTTTCTCTTTCCAGTTTGTATCCCACTCTCTCTTTATATCTTCCTTTCCCCTTTTCTGTTGGACTTTTCTATCTTTCCTAATTTCACAGGTATTCCCCCTTTTAATTATCTTCTTGAATCTCAAATTTTTAACCTCCCTTCTTTTTCCACTTCTTTGTGGTGTTCTTTCTATTAATTGTGTCTTTAAGATGGCTTCTTCTTGAACTAACTCCTCCTCTTCTAAGATTCTTTCTTCTTCAATCGCCATTTCCATAGCTTCCAAGACAGAACAAAGTGATTCACCTCTTTCCTGTAGCAATTCTTTCAAATTTTTAAGTTCCACCTTTAGCTCCCGAAGAGATATCATCATTACATACTCTTATATCTTGTAATCATTAAATACACAAAAACTTTTATTTTCCTTCTTTCTTCTTCTGTTTTTAATTATTCCAATCCAGGGTCTATACCAAAATCACCAATTAGTCCCGCAGTCAATCTTTCTTTACTTCTTCTTTTATCCTAGTTCAACTTTCACTTTCCGGGATTCTTGCTTTATTGTTTCAGTTTTTCTTTAACATTGTATCATCCCAAGTACACAGAGAAATAGGATACTTTCCCCTCTTGTTTAAATTTAAATTTTTGACCACAAGATGGCACTCTCCGTTGTACAAATTTTTCACCTTTTCCCCCTGCTTTGTTATTCAGGGCTTTTCAAGTCTCAGTATTCCAATAATCCAATCTCCAGTTTGCATATTTATCTCTCCTTATTATTATTTTTTGCAATCTTAAGTCCAGCTTTAATTTATCCCTATTTGTTGTAATCCAATTTAATTAGGTATCTTGTTCTAGCTTCTTCCTTTCTCAGTTCAAAGCCCCATTTAGCTGTCAAAATTATTTTTCTTGTTTTTTCCTTTTCTTTGAAATTCCGCCACTTTCTTATTCTCTTTTTTAAAAAAAGTTCATTGTTACATTAATCCCGGGGTACCTTTTATTTGGTTGTTTCGCCCAATTGTCCCGGTTCTTATGCTGTCCACTTCTTTCTTCACTCCTACACAAATCTTAATCCAGCTGAGTCCTCCTCTTTGGGGTGGCCATTTTGGACCACCGTTTCAGTTGTCTTCGGGGAAAAAAACAAACAAACCCAGAGGGGGAGATGCGGCTCCCCTCAACCTGGCTGGTGGTTCCCCTTACTCCACCGCCCCTCCGAGGCAGCTTCAGCCCCTAATCGCAGAGATTGGGGCTCTCCAACAAAAGAGCACGGGCTGTAGCCGCGGACGATCGCGATCTACCGCTTGTCAGCAAGGAGGGCTCAACCCGGAAGTCTATTGTGGGAGGGGTTTTGTTTGCACGGCTTTAAATGGCTGTTTTTAAGTGGGGAAAATTTAGTTCCTGCCTCTAGCTATCCAAGCTTTTTAATAAAAGCTCCTTTTGGAACAACTATAGTTTCAAGAATCCTGCTTTCTTTGGAAGATTGAAGAGGCAAGACCTTACGCTGATGTTGATGGTTGATATTGCTGCCAGCATCAATAAGTCCCTGCAATTTCTCTTGCAAGATTTTTCAGAAATGGTTTGCCATTACCTCCTTTTTCAGGCTGACAGAGAACGACTGGCCAAAAGTCACTCAGCTGGCTTTATGCCTAAAATGGGACTCGAATTCACAATCTCCCAGTTTCTAGCCTAGTACCTTAAAGTATCTTTTTAAAAATAAATATATGCTTTTCAGATCAAAGAAACTCAGTAGGTAATTGTTAGAAATGTCTGCTTAGAAGTGATACCCACTGAGCATGATAGACTATATTCCCACTAATATGAAGAGAATTATAGTTATAAATAGTACTTTGCTCAGGCTAAACTGTGCTGTTCTTGTTCAGAGCGTAATGGTACTATTTTTTTATAATCACTGATTTTGTTTCGTTTTATATAAAGTGATAGGTGATTTGGTTTGCATTTAAAGATACAGTAGGAGTTCTTTTAAATTCACTGAGTAAACATGCTTGGTGATAAAATAATTCATATCCTTTTCTTTTACTTATGTCATAGCTGATTTGAACAATGTTCGATTCTCAGCATATAGAACTGCCATGAAGCTCCGAAGACTACAGAAAGCTCTCTGTTGTGAGTATTCTGAATACCTTCACGAATGTTTTTTAATTGCATTTTTAAAGAAATGAATGAAAATATATTCCATATAACTTTATTTTGTTGTCGCTTGGTGCACAACTTGAACTATTTTTTCTTCCAGATTCAACCTGAAAACATAAAATTATAAATTCCCACTCATCATTTTGGGTTTGTTTTTCTAAATTCAGTGGTAAATTCTTTATAATATCAGGTTTATAACCTGATTTCTTTCCCATCTACCCAGGGTGCAATTTTTTCCCCTCAAATTACTTTTAGCTTCAGATTGTGATGATTCAAAAATTATTTTGGTTGCTTTTTAAATTGGCTCTTCATTAATATTGGTTGAAGATATTTTGATAAAATGTCAGTTATGAAATTAAATCATGAAAAGTAGCAGGTTTTGGTTCACATTTGGGTTTTTTATTTATCTTCTGTATTCCCCTGTTTTGTCATAATTAGTGAGTAGAGTATTCTGATAGCATAGTCAATGGAATGTAAAAAAGTTTTTGGATTTTATGAACTGAACACTCCTGGCATTTTGCCCCCCAGTCTTTTGTTTATTTTTAACTTTGTCATTCTAATTTGATGGTTTATTATTAAAGTCATACTTATAAGAATCCGATTTTGCTTTCAAGTCTTTTTTATTAAATTAATTGGTTAACATTTTCTGCTATGCATAGTTATTTGTGAGAAGATCTTTATGATAAATTAACATAAATATATTATATCAATATATAATTAATATATTACGTTAATTGTATTCAATATATTATTGTAAATATATAATTAATATGTTATTATTATGATAAATACTAGGCTTCCTCTGATTTTTGTCTTTATACTTCTATTCATTTTTGACAAAAAGTTAGTTTACATCCATTTTTCATTCAACAGAATTGGCAGAAATTATATTGTTAATAGTAAAATATTTTGATATGGAAATAAATCAATACCAGGTTAGCATAATACTATATATAGATCTCCAAATAATACAGTATGATGCAGAAATGAATAAAGAAATGCCTTAAAAGAACAACTGATGGTAAGGCTACACTTCTGCAATATGTACTGGTATTAATATTATTCTTTATACTAAAATTCCAAACATTTTCCCTAAAATTCCAAACATTTTCAAATGTCTAAGTTTCATTCCAAAATTGAAAACCTGGAGTAAAAAAACCTTATGCTGGGATTTCTTTTGTAATTGTCCCTCCTCTCAAGATCCATTAAATAGAGATCATGGAACCTTGACTAAATACTGATTAAAGCTGATTGCAGGAATTAGATCCCAATAAAGCAAATAGGATTATATTCCAAACCAGTATCTCCAGATTGGTAAAATCTTTACCATTACTGAATTTTGAGTTTAGATTTCTCACAAATCATAGAAGTGATGTCTTCACTCAAAAATCCTCTTCTGTCCTTATCTCTCTAGAAATCAGATGTAAATCTCTTTTAAGATTTTATAACCTTCTTTATTTATCTTCTTTGAAAAATCCTTCAGAAGAAAATGGTCCTTCTGCCATGTTCTTTGATGGTGAGGTTAGTGGAGAAATTCTTAGATTTTGTCTTCCTTTTAAAAGGTTCCAGATTTTAAACATTTATCTTATTGAGTTATTTTCTTCTTTTGTTTCATGTACCACAGCTACCTATGAAATTAATTAGCTATGTCTGCTCCTTCAATTAGTGTAGTTTCAGAGGTGGTATTCAGCAGGTTCTGACCAGTTCTGGAGAACAGGTAGCAGAAAATTTGAATAGTTCGGAAAACCAGCAAATACCACCTCTGACTGGAGATTTTATAATATCCTTTCCTTGCCATGCCCACCAAGCCACGCCCAGAGAACCGGTTGTAAAATAATTTGAATCCCACCACTGTGTAGTTTGTATAGGCAGCTTTCTCTACAATGCAGTTTTAGATTAAGAAATGCTAGTGTGGCTCTTTATCTGTAGAATTTTAAATCTTAGTTTTGGTTTTCCTACTCTATAAACTTCTTGCAATTCTTTGCCAAACCATATTTTAAATCAGTGGTGGGATTCAATTTTTTTTACTACTGGTTCTGTGGGTGTGGCTTGGTGGGCGTGGCAGGGGAAGGATACTGTAAAATTCTAGTCAGAGGTGGGATTTGCCGGTTCTCCTAACTACTCAAAATTTACGCTACCAGTTCTCCAGAACTGGTCAGAACCTGCTGAATCCCACCACTGTTTTAAATGTTTATATACTGAAGGAACTATATAGATTACAATACAATAATGGAATGTCTTTTGCATAAATAGCCAATTGGCATTCAGCTTTTTGAACACATAGTGGTTGGTACCTCTTTTCAATGCATACAGTCCCATTCTGTCTTCTGTGTATTCATTTTCTTGATTAGTGACTATTTTCAGTCTATATGCTGTCAGTGATATATATATAAAGATACACAAAAGCTGTCATATCAATTACAAGAAATCAAATCTTTAAATTATCTATTACTTCCATGCATAGATCAGTTAAATTAACCTTCTCCCATTTTGCTTACATGTCTGCAGCTGAAGAGAGCTTAATGAAAGTGGGGTGGGGGGAGTCTTTGAATTTATCCCACATATCACTCTCAATAAGACATTAGTAAAGATAATATAAAGACATCTTAAGTTGAATCCTTGGAGTTCAGTGCTACTGCCCACTGCCACTGAATGGTGTGTGTGTGTGTGGGGGGGTACTATCTGAAAATTGTGTGTGTATATATGCAAACACACATACACAAATGTTTCTGGTCAAGATAAATACTACTACTACTACTACTACTACTACTACTACTATTATTATTATTATTATTATTATTATAATACACAAAAATGACAGTATACACAGCAGATGAGATAACCATGCTGCGTTTCATATCACAAATCACTAGTCGAACACTTCCCAAGTGTTTAGGACTGTGTGATGTATTGGCAGATTATGCAAGCAGATCCCAGTAAGGTGGCCTTCTGCAGCAGACCAATAGTGATCTTGTCAGCGCCAATTGTTTTTAAGTGCTTGCCTAGATCTTTAGGCACAGCACCCACTGTGCCGAGTACCACTAGAACCACCTGCACTGCTTTATACCAGAGTCTCTGCAGTTCAATTCCCAAGTCCTGATATCTGGTGACTTTTTCAAGTTGTTTCTCGTCATTTCTGCTGTCTCCAGGTATGGCAATGTTGACGATCCATACCTTTTTCTTCTCCACAATTGTGATATCCGGGGTATTGTGTTCCAAAATTTTGTCAGTCTACATTCGGAAGTCCCACAGTAGTTTTGCATGCTCATTTTCGATCACTTTTTCAGGCTTATGATCCCACCAGTTCTTTGCTACAGGCAGATGGTAGTTGTTACACAAGTTCCAGTGGACCATCTGAGCGACTGTGTTGGGACTTTGTTTGTAGTCAGTCTGAGCGATTGCGTCAGGCTACAGAACTTTTTCCCATTCAATCAATAAGAATGAACTTCTGAGAACCAAACGTATCAAAAGGAATTTTTTATTGAGATGAGATAATTCATGTAGGAGTTCAAAGCAGCGTCTGAGGTCCCTCAGGCATACAGTGATAGATAAGGGAGTTTAGAACCCCTCCCCTTATTTCAATGTTTATTTAGGGAAACAAAAGCCAATATGTTAATTCCCCTCCCACCCCCTCTGGGAGGGGATCCTTCCCCTTTTGGAAGGTTCTTTCTCACATACATTTCCCAAGATGTATCTAATTTCCCCCCACCCGATTTTCAGAACGGACTGTTTTTTGGAGATTGCCCAGAGCACTTCACTGTGGAGTTTTATGGTCTTCTTTGGGCATACTGCAGCTGGACAATGTCCAACATTGACAAGTGAAAAATGTGGTCAGCAAAGAATACACACAAAGAGTCAGAAAACTTCTAAAAAGCAAACTGAATGGCAGTAACACCATCAAGGCTTTAAATACGTGGGCCATACCCGTCACCAGATGGGATCGTAAACTGGACACAGGCAGAGCTCGATAGCCTAGATAGGAAAATGAGAAAACTGATGGCCATACATTGTGCGCTGCACCCACGTAGTGACGTCGACAGGCTATATTTGCCCAGAAGAGCAGGCAGCAGAGGACTTTTGCAAGTGAAGCAGAAGTCAAAGAAGAGAAGCATGTTCTGGCAGATTATATGAAAGTGTTGAACCAGCTTTGATGAAGGTCAAAAAGAGGAAGCTGCTCAAAGTGCAGCAAACCAAGAATCAATACAGGAAAACAGTGATGCAAACTCGGGCTGACAGCTGGTATAACAAAGCACTGCATGGAAAGTTCCTTGAAAAGATCCAAGGAAAAGTAGATAAGGAAAAGGCCTGGTTATGGCTTTGGACGGAACACTGAAGAAAGAAACAGAAGGCCTGATTGCAGCCCAAGAACAAGCCATCAGAACGAATGCAATTAAAAACAGAATAGAAAAGTCTGCTGATGACCCCAAATGCAGACTCTGCAAAGAAGCGGATGAAACCATCAATCACATTCTGAGCTGTTGCAAGACAATCGCTCAGACTGACTACAAAGAATGTCACAATACAGTCTCTCAAATGTTCCACTGGAACTTGTGTCACAACTGCCATCTGCCTGTAGCAAAGAACTGGTAGATCATAAGCCTGAGAATGTGGTCGGATATGAGCATGCAAAACAACTGTGGGACTTCTGAATACCGACTGGCAAAGTTTTGGAACACAACACCCCGGATATCACGATTGTGGAGAAGAAAAAAGTGTAGATCGTCGACATTGCCATGCCTGATGACAGCAGAATCGACAAGAAACATCTTGAAAAAATCACCTGGTATCAGGACTTGAAAATGGAACTGCAGAGACTCTGGCATAAACGAGTGTAGGTGGTTCCAGTGGTACTCAGCACACTGGGTGCTGTGCCTAAAAACCTAGGCAAGCACTTAAAAACAACTGGCGCTAATAAAATCACCATTGGTCAGCTGCAGAAGGCAACATTACTGGGATCTGCTCGCATAATCCACCCATACATCACGCAGTCCTAAACGCTTGGAAAGTGTTCGACTAGTGATTTGTGATACAAAACCCAGCATAATTATCTTGTTTTCTTTGTACACTGTAGTTTTTTGTGTATAATATTAATAATAATATAAAAATGATAACAAGTTTCTGGTCAAGATAAATAATGAAATAAATGTTTTTATTAAGTAAGCTATTAAGAAAAAGCAACTCACATATGTTAAACATATTAAATTTAAACATATTTTCACATTGCTACTGCTTATGAATACAAAATTTAAATAAGACTGAGGGACCCTTGGTGTTCTGTTAAGCTTTGTTGTCTTCTTGCAGATGTTTTATTACGTAAACTAGGTAACATCATCAGTGCTGTAGGGAGTGGGATTTGCTCTGATTTTATATTCTTGTGACTTGCCCTGTTAGTATTGGTGGGAGTAGTCTTGGTGGTTTTTTGGTTGGACTTCTTACTGTAGCTTGTTTGAGGGCATTGCTTGCTGTTTGATTGTTGGTCTAATATTAATCTTGGTGTTAATCTTTACTCATTTGGGTATTAATCATTGATGAAGAGGTGTTCTGGTCTTTTTACTTCCTTTTTGGCTTGTTGGTTGTCTCTTTTGAATGGTATATTGTTGTTGTTTATGTCCCTGGTGATGGCTGATTTGCCAGTGTCAAGTGTCCAGGAATTCTCTAATGCTTTTGGACTTACTTGTCTAGAATGGTCACAATTCCCCAGTTGATGAAGTATGTCCTATGATTAGGTCCATGGATTGTGAAGTTAAGTTTTCATCATGTCTTCTGATTGCTAATTGGTGTTCATGGATGTGTTTTGCTAGTCTTCTGCCTGTTTGGCTATTCATCAATAGCCCCCAACCTTTTGGGTCCCAGAGATGGTTCTGTGGAGGGCAGTTTTTCCATGGACTGGGGAGGGTGTGGTTTCACCCACTATCTGGATTCCATATGTGCTCAGATGGGGCTTCGCTAGCTAAATAAAGTTAAAGGAAAAATTTCAGATAAATTTTTGCTTCTTTGAGCAGAAAGCATCTACAAAAGAATGATCTCTCTTTAGTCAAATACACTTTATTTATTTGTTTGTTTATGTATTTGTTTTATATTGCTGCCTATTCGCCCATGGCAACTCGAGGTGGCTTACACAATTTAAAACCATATTTAAAACAAAAAATAAAAATAAAAAACAATAAAAACTAACAAAAATAATCAAATTAGTAAAGTACAATGGAACAAAAAAAAATTGGGGGGGGGGGAAACCAACTCCTACCCCCCGCCCCGATGACAGCAGATCACACTAGCCATTTGATGGGCTTCATCCTTCTCTGAGTTCCCCAGGCCCGCTGGCAAAACCAGGTCTTCAGTGCCTTTTGGAAGAGTGCTAGATTTGGGGCCATTCTAATCTCTGGGGGAATTATATTCCAGAGAGAGGAACCACCACAGAGAAGGCCCAGGTGTATCTCCCTCAGGGGTGGGACCCGTAACATTCCCTGCTTCCTCACTCTAATGGGAAAGATGTGACCAGCAAGAGACGCTCCCTCAGGTAACCCGGACCTAAGCCATGAAGGGCCTTAAAGGTGACAATCAGCACCTTGAATTGCACCCAGAAGCAAATCGGCAACCAATGCAGCTCCTACAGGAGAGGTGACACATGTGCACATTGCTCCCCATCCAGCCCCTAACAGCCTCCAGGCACTGCGAGAGGGAGGACACAGCAACATTTAACTCACCACAAGCTGAGACATACAGCTGAGTATCATCAGCATATTGGTGATACCTCAGTCCATGGTGACGGATGATCTCACCCAGCGGCTTCATATAAATGTTGAACAGGAGCAGAGAGAGTACCGAGTCCTGTGGAACCCTGTAAAACAGTGGGCAAGGGCTGGATCTCTCCCCTCCTATCAACACTGACTGAGACTGGCCACAGAGGAAGGAAGTGAACCAAGACAGCACAAGGCCTCACACTCCCATTCCCTGAAGCCGCCCCAGGAGAATCCCATGGTCAATGGTATCAAAAGCCGCTGAGAGGTCAAGTAAAGCAAGGATGGATGCACTACCCCCATTCCGCTCCCACCAGTTACACAGATATTCTGTTGCTTAGTCCTCAAAAGGTTCACTCATCATTGATTCAACCTCCCACTGGAGCTGTGAACACTTAACCTTAAACACCTTTTTAAAAAATGATATATTGTATTTCCAGTTGACTAATAAATTCTATATTAGAGGTAATGTCTCTTTATGATCCCAAGAAGGTGACTGATAAATTTTTGTTGAACAAGAAACAGCTTTTAAACCGCAATTATGCTACAAAATCTGAGTTCATTTGCTTAGAAAAAACATTAATAAGTAGAAAACACTAAAGATAAATTTAAAATTTGTATCTTCAATTTAATATATTTGTATTTTAACTGTTGCTGAGTTTAAATGATTATTTTATCACAGCTGTTTCCTATTAGGATTTTTTTTGTCATTACAGTGGATCTTTTGAATCTGTCTGCTGCATGCGATGCCATGGATCAGCACAACCTCAAACAGAATGACCAACCAATTGATATACTTCAGATCATTAACTGCTTGACTACCATTTATGATAAATTGGAACAAGAGCACAATAACCTAGTCAACGTCCCTCTATGTGTAGATATGTGCCTCAACTGGCTTTTGAATGTTTATGACACGTACGTCTCAGTAATTTTCTGTACCAGTTGATTGTAATAAACTACTGTTCATTTTTTTAAACAAAATAACAACTGATAGTTGTTTTTATGGGAGAAAATTTGGGATTATTTTGAAATTCACAAAGTTACCAACCTCTATCTTAAAAACAATGAAATTAATTACACCATTCAATTCTGAAATTCTATATGACCCTAGAATTAGAACTTATTACTTGTTAATTGTTTTCAATTGTTTTACTGTCCTATTCAAATACTAATACAATTATTAAATATTTTTGGTGCCAAAATGTAACTATGTTAAGTACATTTCATTGTAAACTACTTCTCATATATACAAGTCTAATTGTATATGCAGAATTCTATTCCGAATTGGAAATGGATTATATTTATGACTTAGGAAAATGCTTTTAACTCTGAAAATATTACAAAAGGTTTCAGCATACAAATTATTCTAAAATTGTATGAATATAATTACCCATATGTAATACATTGTACACTCCGAAAACAAGCCATAGACCAAATTTCATGTCTACACCTAATATAAACCCTACCCCCCAAAAAGCCCTAGTTAAATTCCACCCACCATTTGGTTGTATGAGTTGGGTGAGGTGCAGGTGTAAAAATCAAGCTAGAGTGGGGGGGTGGAGCTGCCCCAAGCACCCTGTACCTGCGTACCTTAGGACCATCACATCCAGGCCTACCACACCCTGACACCTGTGATGCTGCTTTCCGATTTTTTCTGAGGCCACTCAGAGCCAGACGTCATGTGGCTCATCACGCTGTGCCACTGCTTGCGGCAGGAAGCCGTGAGATTCATCATGTGGGTGCTGCCACTCATGGTAGGATACTGTGTGGCTCATTATGCCAGTGCTGCCGCTTGTGACAGGATGCCACATGGCATGCTATGTTGGTGCCACCACTTGCAATAGGGTGCATGGCTTGTTATGTTGGTGCTGCTGCTCATGGTAGAATGCCATGTGGCTCGTATGGGTGCCACCACTTGCAGCAGGACACCGCATAGTATATCCCATCAGTGCCATCGCTTACGCATGCAGCAACACAAGGCACCACACAGTCTCCTGATGCAAGAGGCGGCACCAGAGCAACGAGCCATGCAGCATTCTACCGTGAAGGGCAGTACCCAGGTGATGAGCCTCTCAGCCTCCTGCTGCAAGTAACGGCACCGGCATGATGAGCCACATGATGTCCTGCCATGAGCAGTTGTGAGCAGCTGCAGAATAATCAGTGCAACAGGTTTCGGGGTGTGGAAGGTGTGGCTGTGGTGATCGTAAGGTAAGGAAGCAAGACATCCCCCAAAAATGGTGCTTATTTTGGGGCTAAAAAGAAAATAAGACCTGTCTTATTTTCGGGGAAACATGGTATATACTTACTCCAATAAAAACTATTCCTCTGATCTTATTTATTTTGTTTTTGTGCTAGAACTGGAAATTCTTTTTTATTTCTAGCATTTTAATAAGCTTAGATATAGATATTATTATTTGGATCTACATTATTGCTTATTTCTTTAATATCAATAGGGGTCGAACTGGAAGGATCCGAGTCCTGTCTTTTAAAATTGGTATAATTTCATTGTGTAAAGCACATCTGGAAGATAAATACAGATGTAAGTAATGATTGTGTTTTATAATTTCTGCCATTTGGTATGAAGATATATAAATAATAGGTCAAATTAACTTTTCAATTTTTTTAAACGAAACTTAGAAGTTAAAATATATTATGCAGGTTGTGCACTAAATGTTACTTAATGTTATCTAGTTTAGCTCATTGGAGATTATGGCCTTTATAGTTCACAAGTAACGAGTTGTAGAATGTCGCTGAATGACCTGTGATAGGAATGAGCCAGGATCCAAAGAAAAATAGACATGCACTAGATGGCTTAAATATATAGATTGTGATTCCCCATTTTTAAAAAATACTCATTGCAGATACATCATGACATTGCTTCTAAAGTGATTTTCTAATACACATTTCTCTCCACTATTAAACTCAAGTAATCTGAGCCTTCATTATCTTTCTTATCTATTATGATCTGTTTCTTCATTAATTGTTGTTACTTTTTAAATGTGAACTACCTTAGAATCATTAGAAGGAATGAAATGGTTTCTATTATTGACACAGATGGGTTATACAGCTATGCAATCCCATTTATAAACCTTCAAAGCCTACAGAATTCTTGGTGGAAGTTTCCATCCCTGTATCTTCTTCTTCTATCTTCTTTTTCTATATACTGTATATAAAAGTGAAATACCACTCACGCATCATTACAAAATCATCACAAAATATCCAGAACCGTAAAGCCTACAAACTTGAAATTTGGCACATATGTTCCTCTTGGCTTCTAGGTGCTCACTAAGAAAGGATTTTTCAAAATGACCACCAGAGCATTAGTATCTCATATATTAACACGTTCTGATGCTAAGGAGTCCTACTCCCCCGCTCCACCTGAAAAGAAATCTGTTCCAAATGCAAAACACAAGCAGAGGAGTTTCAATTTCAGTTTTAGTTTCACAACATCAAGCTTTAGTACAGAATAGTTGAGCTAAGCCACACCCAGGCTCCTTGCTGGCTCCTTGCTCACACAGCAAATACTGCTTCAGTTTCCAAACAGCTCTCAGCTCTCTCACACACTGACAGGATGCTAGCCAGATGAATACGGATGGATGCTGGTAGGCAGAGGCAGAATTTTTTCCCCTTATTTTCCTCCCCCAAAACTAAGCCGGACCAAAAAGTTTTGTAGCGAAGCACGGGTATCGAGTTAGTATCCTATATGACTAGTGCAACTCCTTCTTAAGTTCTTTTTTAATTTTTTTACTATTTTAATTAGTATATTTATCAGCCCATTTTGTTTACAATTGTTATTTTTCAGTCTGGGTTTTTTTCTTATTTTTCTTTATTCTTAAACTATTAAAAAAGCTTCTCATTATACCTTGTCCTTTAGCTACAAGTATTCACCTAATATGTCTTGTATCCTGAGGATCTTATTTTATTGCTGCTAGAATGCAGAGTGAGTTTAATCCAATGGTGGTATTCAGCCGGTTCGCAACGGATCGGGCGAACTGGTAGCAAGAATTTGGCATGGATCGCCGAACCAGTAGTAAGTTCTGGCTGGCCATGCCCCCCATCAGATCGCCCTCCCGCCTGATGCTCGCTCACCCCGCCCGCCCGCCTGACATTCCCCGCCCGCCTGCCTGACATTCGCCTAAGGTATTTCTTTCTTTTTTTCTCCTCCCGACAATCAGCTGTAGATAAGATCAGCTGTGCTGGGATTGCTCTTGCTGAGGCCCAGGAAGGCAAAAAATGGAGGGAGAAGTTCAGCCCCCCCCCTCCATTTTTTGCCTTCCAGAGCCCCAGAGGAGCCTTAGGGGAGCAAAAACGCCCCCCCCCCCCGAGTCTAGGAAACTCCCAAAACGGAGCTTGAAGGAGTGCTGCATGCCCCTCCCATGTTCTGTTTTTTTTCTTCCTGAGTCTCAGGGGAGCAAAAACACCTCCCCCCCACAGGCTTCTCTGAGGCTAGGAAGCTCCCAAAACGGAGCTTGGAGGAGTGCTGCATGCCCCTCCCATGTTCTGTTTTTTTCCTTCCTGAGCCTCAGAAGAGCTTTAGGGGAGCAAAAACACTCCCCCCAGAGGCTTCTCTGAGGCTAGGAAGCTCCCAAAACGGAGCTTGGAGGAGTGCTGCATGCCCCTCCCATGGTCTGTTTTTTTCCTTCCTGAGCCCCAGAAGAGCCTAAGGGAAGCAAAAACGCACCCCCCAGAGGCTCCTCTGTGGCTAAGAAGCTCTCCAAAATGGGTGGGGACTGCAAAAAAGAAAAGCCATGCCCACCCAGTCACATGGCCACGCCCACCAAGCCACGCCCACAGAACCGATAGTAAAAGTTTTTGAATACCACCACTGGTTTAATCCCTCATATGAGAAGAATTGATATTTCCTTTGTCTTGGTGAAGGTCACATAGACACTGCCAGGCATCTTATTTGCAAGCCAAATTGCAAATTCTTCTTGAAGACCAACAAAATCTCATAGTATATCGAACATATCTTCAATTATTTTCCATATCTATCTCCTTTTAGTATTCTTACCTAAATGATAAGCAAATTATAGTAAATCCAAAAATGCACTGATAACCTGACACATGGAGATTTTCTAGAATTTTGAAAGAGTCTGCAGGAAATTGTAGATTGAATACTAAAATTTGATTGGGAATTATATTTCTTTATTTTAACAACTAAAGGGAAAATAAAAGCTCTTCTAAAAGCAGGTATATACAACATGAGAACTTTCCTACTGAAACATGAAATATTAAAGAACATGTAAAAGTAAAACCATATTATTTTTTCATTGCACTGAAATGTTTCTAACACCATGAAAAATAAAGATTATTCAGATCATGTTTTGGCAACTACATTAATGTCAAATAAATATTTCAGGTCTTTTCAAACTGGTCTTCCTTCTGTTACAGGTGTGTTGTATATTCCCTTCAAAATACATGCAGTGTAGCAAATTCATAGTCAGTTGAATTTTACTTGTGATACCACTTTTAACAGTCCCTGGGGCTGATGCATCTTTGTAATAGAGTGCATTTTTTTCTTGGAAACACTGTATTTGCCATTTGACAAAGTTTCCTGGAAATTGTTACACCAAGATAAACAAAAGATTCAGAGTATAATGTAAAGTCCCATGCCTTGTACTTGTCTAGATTATTGCTATAATTTAGTAACATCATGTGCAATATACTCCAGTTTGGTTGCATGAATTTTCACCATATTTTTATTCTGTGTTTTTAGATCTGTTCAAGCAAGTAGCTAGTCCCACTGGATTCTGCGATCAACGTCGTCTGGGTCTCCTCCTACATGACTCTATCCAGATTCCAAGGCAGCTGGGAGAAGTTGCTTCTTTTGGTGGCAGTAATATTGAACCCAGCGTTAGGAGTTGTTTTCAGTTCGTAAGTGTCAGCGTTCCAAGTATAATGTGCCCATAGAAAACAGAACTCCAAGGCAGGTAGATTCCTCAAGGAACAATTTACTGGATACATAATATTGGCAGTTTTCATCAGATTACAAAGTAAAAGTTGCATACTGAACCTAGAAGAAATTACTTCGGAAAGATAAGCAAAGTCCAGACCTTAGTTGCAAAACTTCAAAGAAAAATTCTCCACTGACCCATTCCCCCATTTCCATGGCAGCAAGCAACAGGCTGGCTGACACTTATAGTAAATTAGCTCTCTAAATGTTAAATATTTGTGTGACACTATCTTATTTCAAAACTTATATAAGTATCTGAGAAATATTTCTGTTATTATTTCAGTTGTGCTTCCAACACAATTATTTCTTCTTTAAAGATCAAAGATTGGTTAGTAATTGATACAAAATATTCCTCTTTTCTCCTTTTGATGTCTCAGTCATGTTTGATACTTTCGTTTATGACATTTTGGTTGAGTAAAAGATTAGTGGCAAAAAAGCAGCATAGCATTTTACTGATTCCACTTAGTTATTGTCTAGGTAATTTAGAACCCAATAAGGTCTAGGAAATATATACTATATTTAAGAATTATCAGAAAATAGTTTCCAAAACCTGATTTTGTTAAACTGCTGTGAGGAATCAATTTATGGAAGATCTTTGGATTTTTCATAGTCTATCAAGATCAATACCCATGGGAAGTGTCTTCATTAGATTGAGGATTTGGTCCCCTGAAGGCATGCTTTTGATCTGTTTCTTAATGATCAGGAGTCACTGGTTATCTGTATAAATACCATTTATTAGTTTTCAGTCATTGCAATCACACCTTTTCTTAGAAAGGGCAAATGTTTCTTTTTGACTGAGAACATAATCACCTTTCTCAGTTTTTTTGTATCTCTACACCAATGTAATTTTGTATATCACTCAAATTTTTCAATTCAAACTTCTCTAATTAGCAAATTCTTCTACCTGTGATACATCTTTTGCAATGAAACAAAGATCATCCACAAATGCTAACAATTGACAATCCCCATTTTGTAATTTTCCAATATATATGCAATCATCAGCCTTGCGACTCTTGAACCCAAGACCCTTCAATGCCATATTTAAACAGATATTCCAATTCCTGGCTGACTGCTTCAGCCCAGTGTATAAATTGAACCCCTACAGTATTTACTGGTGGGGAGGTTGGCTGTGTTGTCATTTCTTGATTGGTTGATGGAGTTGATGTTTGCAGATTGGCTGGCTTTTTCTTAAGAACATGTGTGGCTGAGATATTGGCTGTGTGTCTATCAGCCACCTGTGTTGTAATGACTTGGGTAATGGGCCCCACCAATATATATAGGGAGACAACAGCTCAGATCACACTTTGCTCGCACAAGCACAAAGCCGAAAGCACCAGCCTGAAGATGGCGAGTGAGATCTCATGGAAACATTGTGAAGATAGTCTCAATCTTACACGGGAAAAGACCCAAACACGCCAAGACCTGCATATATATATATATAATTACATATTCCTAAAATATTTCCCTACAAGTTTTAAATTAAACACCAATATATGTTCCATGTGGTATCCCCCTTATAGAATCCCTAACCCTTATCTCTAAAATTTTTGGCTTTATTATTTTTTGTTTTAATTTTAGCCAACTTTCCCTTTTCTAAATTTCCCTGGTCTTCCTTCTTTCCTTCTAACATTTCACCCATTATCTCTTCCCCCCCACTTTCCTGTTCTCTTTTTTGAAGTTTCTTGTATAATTTCTTCTTTTGTTTAATCCTGGGAGCATTTTCTCTTTTATTTATTAAGTCAGTCATCAGTATCATAGTTTTAATTCTTTTAGTGTCTTTTGGCAATGTCTCTTGTTTTCCATGTCTGTCTGAGCCTCTTTCTTCTTCCTTTAACGCCGCCTCGCTGGAATTTCTTTGTTCTTCAACCATCGCCATTATTTTCTTTTCCAATAATTCCAATAATTCACTTCTTTCTTTCAACATTCCTTTTACCATTTGTAATTCCAACTTAAAGTCTTTGCTTATTTCTTCCATTTTTATAGTAAATTATTAATATTCAAAGTATTTTTTGCAATCCTTGCCAAAAGTCTTCTTTTATCTTTATTTCTTTTGTTAATCCTTCTGTCTCTTTGTCACAATCAACACCCAACAGTCCCAGGAAATTGCATTTATATTTCCTCTTGGTAGAATTTCTCCCCCCTTTTTCAATATTTCTGAGGTTCTTATTATTTTATTTGTCTTTTCTTTCATAACAGTTATAAGTCCAGTAATTTTCCATATAATTTTGTAGGCAAAAAAAGTCTTTGACCATTAGATGGCGCGCTGTATCACTTTCCACATTTTAAAGTTCTTTTCTTTTCTCCTTTAGTTATATTAAACAATAATTTCCAACCATTTCCACAATTAATTTTCTTGATATTAACCAATTCCAGGCAAGTCCAGCATTTAATTAACCAATTCCAGGCAAGTTCAGCATTTCATCCAATGCCTAATTAATGCCAATTTATATCATTCAAAGTTTAGTCTCTAATTTCATTATAGCTTTTTATGAACCAATTTTGTTTACCTTGTATTTTTCTCTTTTTCTGTTCGCCGCTGTGTTACTCTTACGCGAGGGCACTTTCTACTTCTCGGGTTTATTAAGAAAAAAAAATCAAGTTCTTTTATCTGGTTGCACATTGTTCACCACTTCACTGCTCCAGCACAAAACTTAAATCCCAGTAGCTTTCCATCTTCAGGGCAGCCATTTTAGGCTGCCGTTTCTCCCTGTCTTCCAAGGGAGTAATACCTAGCCAGGGAGGGGAGATTCGGCTCCCCTCAACCCAGCTGGTGGTCTCCCCCTCTTCGCCCACCCCTCCGAGGTGGGTCAGGATGACACCAGTCCCGTAGGGATCCTTCTGACAAGGGAAAAATGGACCCAAGCCGCACACGATTGCGGTCTCTGACTGTTGTTAACAGAAGCGCCATATTAAACAAATATTATAGCATATTATACAAATATTATAGTATATTATACAAATATTGATGCAGTACGTCATTTATCAGCTGCATGAAAACCCCTGGGGCTCCTTGCAATCCAAATTGTATTACCCTGAATTGAAAGCTGCCAAAAGGGCAATTGAAAGCAGTCTTCCATTCATCTCCTTTTCTGATGCAGATTCAGTAATACGCTTCGCAGAGGTCTAGTTTGGTAAACACTTTCCCTTTTGCTAAGTGTCCTGAAATGTCTTTCATGAGTGGTAGGGTGGCGGCTGCTGTTAAAGATGCTGCAAGCCCCGGCCGCCACCGCTAGACATCCTCACCCTCTGGGGCTGCCTACCCTGGCCTCCAAAGATGCGGATCAGTCAGTACGACCTCCAACTTGGTCGCCTACCTATTGCTGCCAGCCCCGGTCGAGTGGCGACTCCTGGGGTGCCCACTGCCCTCGCCGATGCTCCTTGCTCGCTGCCATCTTCCCTTAACTGTGGCCCTCCGATTGGTGAGTGAGGAAGCCAAACAGCAAGTCCCCCTGGTCACCTACCTTCTCTTGCCACCGCCGCCACCAGCCCAGTCGAGTGCCAACTCCCGAGCCAGCCATCTTCACCACAGCAAGCTTGAAGACTGAGGAGGACCTGGTGTAGCTGGCTAGCCAAGTTGACTGCCTCATTTTTGATAAGTTGCTTTTTTTATTTATGTATTTATTTTTGTATATCTGTTTTTGTTTTTATTAATCATAAAAACAAAACAGATACTAAATAAATAAATACATAAATAAAAAAGCAACTTACCAAAAGGGAGACAGCCAACTTCTTGTTACATTGTTGTTGTTATATATTATCTGTTTCTGCTTAAATCAATATATAGCAACATCAATGTAATAAAAACCTGCATGCATACAAAAATGGAAATTGTTTTTTAAATAAAAGTTTTTTATTTTTTTAAAACATAAACAAAACAAACATAAAACATAAATCATCTTCAGTTACATACAGTGTGTCAGTTAGTACAAATCACTTGTGCACAATCTCTGCAGTCTTTCCCTTCCAATTTGCATTAATCCTTATATCATAAATCCACTATATATATATTTATATTATTACTATTATTAATTACTTATTAGACTTTACTAATATTACATCATTTTATGCGAGCAAATCACCATTTTTACTTAATCTACTTTATAATGTTCATTTCATAATCACCAATCTATTCTATAACAATATATCTTTACTTTACCTTACCTCTGTAATTCTATTATACTTACATTATAAACTATTATAAAATATTTCATAAATGAGAATTGTTTTGTTACACTGCTGTTACATATTGATACTTAAATATCAATAAGTACATCAGTGTAACAGAAAAATTATTTAAATTTCTTTGCATTGTCTTATTTCTAATTTTGTTAATTATATCAACATGTTTATAATTATCAACCTTCTGTATTTATTTCACACATTGCAATGATCATTCTCCGCCTAATTTCTACCTCTTATCTCTATCCATTTCTGCACATTGTAATTTTTTAATTTCATTTTCGTCTATGGGGATCTCTTTGTTTTTCCACTGTTGTGCTAACATAATTCTAGCCTCTGTTAACATGTGTAACATTAAATATGTATTGTACTCCATTTATTTATGTGGGTACCAACAAAATATTTATGGTTTTAAAATTTAAATCTATATGTTGCTTTACCATTTTTGCTAACCTTGACACTACATCCTCTTGAATAGCTACACTAGCAGAGCTCAATACTGAATTCATATATTCCAGTTTTTTAAACTGAGGAATAAATTTCAGAAAAAGAATTCAGTATTCCTCTGTGAATGTGCCTATCAATTCCATTCTTAATCTAACTTCTTAGATGATTTTTTACTATTATCTTTCTTTTGTACTATATATATCTACATAAGGCTGTAAAAAGCTTCAGTATATTTTTAAGCTGCATTCTAAAAAGGTTAGATGACCAAACATGGCTTCCCCTGGCTTCTCTCTCTCTGCTATAGAGAGAGCATTCCATTAGGGACTGTTGGTGCAGGTAAATAGTCTTGGCTAGGAAAGATTTTTGTGCCACTACTGGCACAAGATAACAAACTCCCTTGATTTGTTAATAGTATTTCCATTTTAAGTGTTTCTTTTTCAGTTAATGAATTGTAATTATGAAAATATCAGCCATTCTTTTATATACACCGTGCAACATCTTTTTTATAGACTGTCATTTTCAAGTCCAGTTTCAGTTCTGTCTCATTCTTGTCTGGTGAAACTTGTTCCTCTTCCATAACATCTTTTAAACACTAACTAGCTGTAGTGTCAGGGACTCTTAAAAGTAACTGAATATTACTGATCTCCATTCCTCGCCTGCTTTCTTCGCTTGCCACTCCCTTCACCACTCAGCAATCGAGTCCAAACCACTACATTGTTGAATTTTTTTTGCAGCATATTGCCAAGATGAAAAAGCAAATGAGTTTGTCTGCTTTCTTTGGCAAGAAAACAAAAGGAGATCCAAAAGAGTCACAACCACAACCAATGGAGTCTGAGGAAAGCAGAGCCAGCACATCATCCATCAAAGAAAGTGGAGCCAGCACATCATCCACACCTCAACCAGGGGAAAGAGCCAGCACATCATCCACATCTCAACCAGGGGGCAGCACATCATCAGGTACTGGAAGAACTGAATCAGACATTGAAGGGAACCTTCTTGACTGCTGGACACTGCAGCAGTACAATAATTTTAGGGAAAAATATGGTGGACTGGATGTTTCCCAGAAAAAAATAGGTTGCAAGCATTGTAGTTGATTTGAAATTTCGACCAAAGAAAAAAATGTCCATGGAACTAAGGAGTGGAAGAATTACCAAATTGAACCATCAAGAAGGAGTAAAGAAATACAACAAGCTTCCCTCAGAAAGAAATTGAAGGAACATTTCTCATCTAAGGCTCACAACATCTGTACAGAGAAGTTGAAGCAATGTCAACAGGATGTCATAAGCAAAGGACTGGAGAAGGTGACTGAGAAATATCTGGGTAGTACATGTAGAGTGTTTACTACAGTGTATAGTCTGGCACAAATGTGCAGACCATTTTCATATATAGAAGATCTGATTGAATTACAAATAACAAATGGTTTAGATTTGGGAATAGGGTTGCATTCAAGTAAAACTGCAGTTGCAATAGTAGTTTTCATTGCAAAAGACATAAGGAAACATTTATTTAGCAAAATTATTGAGAAAACTCATAAAATCTGTTTGATAATTGACGAAGCCTCAACAATACCTTCCAAACCAATTCTTATACTGTGCTTAAAAGTTGAGGATCCAGCTTTCTCACCCACAATTTTCCTTGAACTAGTAGAATTAGATAAACAAGATGCAGAGTCGATACGTTGTTTGGTTATAGAAAGTTTGAATAAAGTTGGGTTTAATAGGAACTATCTGGAGAAACATTTAATTGGATTTTGTCTGATGGAGCCAGTGTTATGCTTGGGAGAAAATCTGGGGTAAGTACTAGGATAGCCAAAGAGTTTCCAAATATTATAATATGGCACTATTTAAACCATCGTCTGAAACTTGTTTTAGATGATTCTATTAGAGAAATAAAGCAAATCAATCATTTTCAAATTTTTGATAAAAATATATTCTATTTTCCATCAATCGAATAAGAACCTAATTGAACTTAACAAAATTTCCAAACAACTTGAGATTGAAATTATAAAAATTGGTAGAGTTTTTGGACCAAGATGGGCTGCCTGTAGTTTAAGATCAACCCTAGCTGTGTGGCGGGCTTATCCAGCACTACATCAGTTTTTCTGTTCAAATAAAAAATACTCCGGTATGGCAACCTGTCTTGAAAACATATTTGCTCACTGAAATCAGTGAGTAAAGCCTTGATGATTGATGTGCTAACTGAAATATTTCTCCTTTCTAATGCATTGCAAGTGAGAAACATAGACATGATAAAGGCTGAAAAACTTGTGATAAGATCAATTAGATCATTTGAAATGCTTATAGAGGAAAAGGGTGCATATGGGAAAAAAAGGTTGATGAATTAATTACTTCAGAAACCTTTAAAAATATAAATTTTATACAAAACCATCGATTTGTGGGACTTCCTCATTAAAAACTTATACAAAGCATTGTAACTAATTTGAAGAAAAGATTGATGGATTGCGAACATTTAAAAACAGGCTGCCAATTTAAAGACATTGATCAATTAAAATTTCTAAATTATTTGGAGCCAGATTATTGGAAGATTGAAGAAGTGATGGTTCCATGGAGAGCAGCTGAAGAACAATTGGTTGCATTTGATGAAATTTTCAATTATGAAATAAATATTAATGATTATCGTGATTTCATAGAAAATGTACTAAAAGATTCTAAAAATAATACAATTCCTTGCAGCATTAAAAAGACTAGAGATGTTATTAAAACTATTGCAGTTAGTTCAGCAGAGGCGGAAAGGGGCTTCTCGCAGATGAACATAATATGTTCAGAAGGCAGAAGTCGCCTTATAGTTTCCAATATTACAAACCTCCTGACCATCAGTCTTACCTCTGCAAGAATGGGACCCTGTTCCTATAGTAAAGAAGTGGTTACGGGCATATCACAGAGCTGATGATGCTCGTGTTAAACACAAGAAAACTGTAATTCGGGATGATAATAGAAAAACAATTTGGTAGTACTTTAGGTTTTATTGTTTTTTGTAAAGTTTTGTTATGTAATAGTTTTTGATTAATATTTTAAAATGTAACAATATAGTTTTGTGTACCTTTTTATTATTTAAGCATTAAAGACATGACATAATAAACTACCTTTTGTTTTCGTATATCCTTTTTTAATACTTAGTCATTAAGGCAAAGAAGTGATGTTGAATTGGCCTTGCCCAGCCCTCTGCAGCCCTCCCTGTAGCTCCTCATAGCTGCCTGGGCCTTGCCCTGCCCTCTCTTGGGCTCCCCAGACCTTGGAAACTGGCAAAAAACACTTGCTAAGCAACTGGCCATTAAGCGAGGACCTGGTCATTAAGCAAGGACCACTTACATTTGGTTTGCCAGTCACATGGCTACCTGCCCATGCCCACCCCAGTCACATGACCACCTAGCCATGCCCACCCCAGTCACATGACCACCTAGCCACTCCCAGTCAGCAAGCCATGCCCACCCAGTCACATGACCACCAAACCACACCCACAAATTAGGCCATGCCCACAGAACCGGTTGTTAAGAAATTTGAATCCCACCCCTGCTTTAGGGGGAGCAGGTGCTCTCACTTGCGGTACTGGGCTAGTGCTAAGCACTCTGAGGCATGATGCCCTTGCTGGCCACAAACAGAAGTATTTTATAGAAGTCAGGGTGGCTGCTGTTTGACATCCCTTGCCTTGGCATAGAGATAAGTGCCTTGGATTGTTTCTCAGTGTTGCTACTTTGAGTGCATTGTCCATTACTATGGTCATTCGATACCACTCATAAGATTCTGTCCTCAGGCAACCCACAGCAAAGGCAGGTTTATTTTTTAAATAAATTTTATTCTTTAAAAACCAAAAATACAAAAGTCTCATTTCCATTAACAGTAATTGTGTCATTGTATATACATGTTTCTCGTTTTGTAACTATACATCATTTTTATCTTTGTTCTTTACCCATTCATACTATCTCTCCCATATCAGATAATATTCTCCAAATATTAAATTTGGTTTAAATTTGCAAATATACCCACTAATCTAATGTTATCCCTTGTTCCTTTAGTTTATCCAATGTTTTTAAATCCCCCTGTTCATCTACTAATTCTTTGTATCTAATCATTTTTTTAATGTCCCTTGTATTTGGATATAATATAGCTTCCATAGGTGAGATCCAATTTGGTCTTTTCAAATAGTGCTTTTTTTAAAATTTTCTCCCATGTTTGTAATAGTGAGTCCCTTATCAGATGTCTATGAAAATAGGAGTGAATCTTGTTCTTTTTATCCCATAAGAAGGCATGCCACCCAAGTTGGAGATTATGATCTTCTATTGCCAAAATTCTTTTATTTTTTAAGTTTAACCATAGTAAAATTGCTGCTTGATAGTATGTTTCCCATTTTGGGAGTCCAATGCCGCCTCTGGTTCTACTATCTTGTAACGCTTTCAGTTTTATTTGTGCTTTTTTCCCCATCCATATAAATTTCATTACTGTCTTATCTAATTCCTGAAAAATTTCTTATCCAATTTTATAGGTATTGTCTGAAAATAATATAATAATTTAAGTAGGTATATTCATTTTTATAGCTGCTATTCAGCCTAATAGTGATAATTGTAATTTTCCCCATTTAGTCAGGTCTTTCTTTATCTGTAAAAGTAATTTCATATAATTATCCTCTTTATGGAAGAACATCTTCCTGTTAACCAAATTCCTATATATTTAAGTTTTTTAACACTTTTTTAATCCCAATTTCCTTTCCAATTCTTTTTTCTGACTTTCTAGCAAGTTTTAGTTATTACTTTTGTTTTATCTTTATTAATTTTTAATCCTGCTACCGCCCCATATTCTTCTAATTCTTGTATTAAATAGATCCCTGACTCCATTGGTTCTTCAACAAAAAAGTCCAAATCGTCCACAAACCCCTGTACTTTATATTCTTCTTTTTTACTCTTCAGTCCAATTATCTCCTGATTTAAATTATCTTTCTGATTTAAAAGCACTTCCATAGTCAAGATAAAAAGCAGAGGTGACACTGGACATCCCTGCCTAACGCCTTTCATAATCTTAAAATTTTCATTAGTCTTCCCATTTATAATTACCTTAGTTTTTTGGTTTGAATAAATTGTACCTATCATTTTCTTAAATTTAGTTCGAAATCCCATAGTTTCGACTTGTTGGATCAAGAACTGCCAGCTGACATTGTCGAACGCTTTCTGAGCATCTAGGAAAATCAGCGCTGACTGCTTTTCTGGGTGGGCCTCATAATATTCTAATACATTTAATACTATCCTTGTGTTGTTTCTTATCTATCTAGGGGTAGGAAGCCATTCTGATCAGTGTGAATAAGTTCATTTAATATAATTTTTAGTCTTTCCGACATTATTGTTGCAAATATTTTATAGTCTACGTTCAGAAATGAAATTGGTCTATAATTCTTAATTTGTTTATGATCTAAATCTTCTTTAGGGATTAGTGAAATGTTTGCTTCTCTCCATGAGTCAGGTAATTTGGCAAGATCTAATACCTCATTGTACACATCTAACATCACTGATTTAAGACATTCATAAATACATTTATACATTTCCGCTCGAAGACCATCCGGCCCTGGGGTCTTATTGTTTTTCTGCCTTTCGACCGCCCTTTTTAGTTCCATAACTGTTATTTCTTTATTTAACATCTCTTTTTGTTCCTCTCTAATTTCTGGAAGGCCTTTCATTTTCAAATATTGATCTATATTCTCAGAATTTATACCGTCCTCCCCGTAAAGTTGTTCGAAGTATTTTTGTACTATTTTCTTTTTCTCTACCATTCGATATTCTAATTTCCTGTTATCATCTTCCAATTCTTGTATCAACCTTCTCTCTTTTTCTAATCTTAATTTATGGGCTAGTCACCTCCCTGGCTTGTTCACATGTTCAAAAAAAAATCTGTTTTGCTCTTTTCACCTCTTTAACTCTCTCTTCCTGATTTATAATATTCAGTTTATGCCTAGTAAGAATCATCACTCTCCTAACTTTTTCATCTTGTGGTTTTTTTTGTAGTCTGCTTTCTAGTTCTTTAATCTCCTCCTGCAACATATTCTGATTTTGCCATCTTTCCTTATTCCTTTTGGCTGTATATGCTATTACCAGCTCCCTCAAGACTGCCTTGGCTGTATCCCATATAGTCTGTAGTTATGTTTGATTTACTGTATTTTCCCTAAAAAATAGTTCCATTTCTTTCTTATTTTTTTCTACAAATTCTTTTTCTTTTAAAATTTGGGGATGAAGTATCCACTTTCTACTCTTCCTTTTTCTTCCTTTTCAAGTTATTTTTAGTGGGTTGTGGTCTGTCCATACATTTGTGATAATCTTTACTACTTCTAATTGGTTTCCTAGTTCTGCATTCATCCATGCCGTATCTAATCTAGACCATGATTTGTGTGGGTTAGAGTAGAACGTGATTTCTTTTCCCCCCAAATTTGTTCTCCTCCATTGATCCATCAAATTTAGTTCCTATGTCATCTCAAAAAATGATCTGGGCAAAATTTTCCTTTTTTTAATTCTTTGCATTATTGGTATAAGCTTTCCTTGTGTCTGCTATCGCATTAAAATCTCCCACAATGCATACATTGTCTTGTCCCATCTCTACAATTCTCTCATATAAAATCTTTATAGAATTGACTTTGTCATTCGGTGCATAAATTATAACTAATAACATTGGCTTATAGCATATCTCTAATTCGAGTATCAAAATTCTCCCCTGTGGGTCTACATATTTTTCTACTGCCTTAATTTCTTTTTTGATATATACCACTATCCCTTTCTGTTTTTGATCTGCCAGAGCTACAAATAACCTTCCTAATTTAGGACATTCTAAACATTTCCAAAATTGTTTTTTAATCTACACTTCCTGTAGGCATACTATTCCTATTTTCTGTTTGGCTAATCTGGTTAGTATTTGTTTCCTTTTAATGGGTGAATTTAAACCATTTATGTTTAATGATAATAGCTTCATTTCTGTTTCCATCTTTCTACTTGTGAGATGTTATCTGTCTTCTGTTAATTCTAGTCTCTCTTTGCGGGCGAGTTCTTAATCTTCCTTCAGTCTCCTCTTTGTTCTCTCCTTCTTGTTCTAGGCCTCCTGTATCTTGCTGTTGTTGTTCTTCTTGGCTTTCTGTCTCTAGCTGCTCTCTACCTCTGCTTTCTTCTTATTTCTCCAATCTGATCATATAGATCTTACGCCTTATCCAAGTTATGTATCCTAATCCTCTTTTCCTGCCATGTTACCAACAAGCCTTCTGGAACTAGCCTTCGAAACATTATATTCTTTTGGATAAGTTATGTTACCAGAAATTTATAGTCTTTTCTCTGTTCATGCACCTTCTTGGGAATCTGCTTCAGGGTTTGCACTTCTTTGTCTTTATAAACCAAAGGTTCATCTCGCATTATCTTATATATTATATCACGTATCTGTTTCCTAGCAAATTGAATGTGAATTTCCCTAGGTAGCCTGTTGCGTCGAGCGTAACTAGTTTGGACTCTGTAAGCCTCATCAATTTCTAGAAGGATCTCTCAGGTCTCCCTTTGTAGAGCTGGTGCAAGTAAATTTGCCATAAGTACATTCAAGTCTTCGTCTCTAGTCTTGATGATGTTCTGGAACCTCAAATAATAGGTGGCGCGGTCCATCTCTAAATGTATAATTTCTTCTTCTAATCATTTATTATCATCATCTTGACCAGTAGTTCCAGTTTATTTTCATTTTGTTCTGTTCAACCTCTTCTAGTTTCTGCTCATTCTTTTGAATTGTTTGCTGTATGGTATCAATCTTATCTTCTAATTTATTGATATTTCCTTTCAATTCCATATGGTTTTGTGAAATATTCTCTTGCGTCTTTATCTGTTATTCTTGCATTTTAAGCATAGTTTCTTGAACTAATGAATTAATTAATGATGCCTGTATCGTTTGCATATTAGATGCCACACTTTGTTTTCCTGCCCCTAGCATTCCCTCAATCATCTTTTGACCCAGCACTGTGGGGCTGGATGTTGTCTTCTTTGCCGTTCTCCAGGCCGATGTCATGGCACTCGTCTTATTTTCAAACTCTATTTCTACCTGCTTTATTATCCCCTTTACAATATATTTTAAACTAATCTCTTAATTCCAATTTATTCCTTCCTCTTTTCAAATCTCTTTGTTGTAATTATATAAAGTTATCACTATTTGTTATCCCTTTCTCAGTTTCAGAGTCTGTGTCTCTATGTGTCTATCTATATCCTACTTAAACAAATCTCCCTGCTTTTTCCTATACACAATATATTAAGTTTATTCTGTTTTCCTTTTTTTGTGTAATAAAAGGGGAAAACTAGTTTTGGCTTATATATAATCACTTAAATATACATTCTCTTTAATCTCTTAATATTGTAATCAT
This sequence comes from Bungarus multicinctus, assembly GCA_023653725.1. Classification (NCBI taxonomy): domain Eukaryota; kingdom Metazoa; phylum Chordata; class Lepidosauria; order Squamata; family Elapidae; genus Bungarus; species Bungarus multicinctus. The sequence continues at coordinate 1,660,686 of CM042851.1, forward strand.
TATTACAATATTATTTATCACTATATTTCCTTAGCTCAATAAACAATACTTAATCAAGATAATTATAACATCAAATATTGCCCCAATAAAGAAGGAAAAACAAACCCCCCCTTTTTGGTTTCTTAAGTTCACTTTTAACATAGAGCAATAATCCAATAATCAAATGTTTTTTTTAATAGAAGTTTTTTATTTTTTTAATTTTACACATCTCTTCAAGTGAGCAACATGATTCCGGATTATAACACTTGTATATAGTCATAGTTTCATTACCATTAATCTTATATAATACCATCTCATCATCTATTTCACTCATATTTAAATAAATTTGCATTTCATATTTCAATTCATTAATTCAATATCAATATCATTTCATCCACACATAGGTTTTCAATTCTTTATCCCCTACCAATAATCAAATGTTTTAGCTCATTCAATGGTCATATAGTTCAATCTTATCCTTCAGTATCAGTCTATTTTTATTGTCCTTAGAGTTTGCTAATCACACATTCTGCTCACGTTCTCCACTTTCCCTTTTCCTCTCCCGTCTCACTGATCTCACCGTCTGGATCTGAACAACTGTCCAATATCTTCTCTGTCCCCCTATGTCCTCTTAATGCTCCTACCAAGTCTCACTCTATAAATCCACTTGTTTCTTCTCCATTTCTTTCCGTCCGACCTCCATCAGATTGTCTTCTTCTCCACTCTCTTTAATGTTGTGCCGATTCTTTCCGCTTGAAGATTACTCAATCATTCCTCTCTCCGTACCTCGCCTCTCTCAGCTCCATCGTCCCAGCTCTTCTTCTCATTCTTTCCACATCTCTCCGATTCCGCTTTATTTCCTCCTTCCTTCTAACACTTTCTCTTTCTTCCTCTTTCATATCACTCTCTCGTCCTGATCAGCTTTCACTTTCTCCTCTACTCGCCACTCGCCACACATGTCCTATTATTGCCCTCCATCCAAGAGGCAGAAACAAACTGATCCTCTCTCCTCGCCCTATTGCAGTCTTTCCGCCACCTCCTCCTCTAACTTCTCTGGTCTCTCAAAAAAGCAAACTTCTATTCCCACCAGCTCTCATCTTTTTTCAATTTTCAGCCTTCCTAGAGTTTTCACATCAAACTTATATTCCCCCCTCTCTCAGTCTCTTTCTGTCTATGATAACTACTGAGCCATAGCTTGTTTTCTGTTATATCACTGCTTGTTCTATGGGGTTATCCCCCCTCACCGGAGCACCTTTTTCTTGGAAACAAGTTCAAAACTTACTTTTGGCAAATCACCTTAATTACAATTTTGGGATTTCGATTTCAATGACACTTCTGTTAATAATCTTCTCACTTCCTTCTCATTTGTGGTTCAGCCATGGCTTCAAGTCCACCATAATACTATGACAGGCACTTTCACTTCAGGTTTCAGGGGTTTCCCTTCATGCCAGCTGGCAATCGCTCTTCGCCTCACTGTCGTCCGTGTTTCCCCTTTTCTCTGCTTGGCTCTCCAGGCTCCACATACCCTGAAAGGTCTCCAAAAAGTGAAAGGATGGGATCCAGGGACTGAGACCGCTTGTCAGATCTGTGTATCTGTCATTTCTTCAGAGGAAGAAGAAAAGGGGAGGGGGAACTGATAAAGAAATCCTTTCTTGATGTAACCTGAATATATTTAACCTTATATTGAATTTGCACACCAACACATGATACAATGGAGGGAGGGAAGCCAGATGGCCAGAACCTAACACCTCTGAGAGGCACAGCCAGGAGATGAGAAGACCATAAAACTCCACAGTGAAGTGCTCTGGGCAATCTCCAAAAACAGTCCATTCTGAAAATGGGGTGGGGGGAAATTAGGTACGTCTTGGGAAATGTACATGAGAAAGAACCTTCCAAAAGAGGAAGGATCCCCTCCCAAAGGGGCTGGGAGGGGAATTAACCTATTGGCTTTTGTTTCCCTAAATAAACATTGAGATAAGGGGAGGGGTTCTAAACTCCCTTATCTATCACTGTATGCCTGAGGGACCTCAGACGCTGCTTTGAACTCCTACATGAACTATCTTATCTCAATAAAGGATTCCTTTTGATACGTTTGGTTCTCAGAAGTTCATTCTTATTGATTGAATGGGAAGTCTGTAGTCTGCACCGCTCTTCCTTCACCCTTTTACCAAGGTGTCACCACCTGAAGTCCCAGCAAAGGCAGATTTTTAACAACTTATCATCCAGGCTTTCTTGGAAATAGTGCACAAGTATTTTTTCAGACCAGTGCCTGAGACTAGTGGCCAGGTGTCTGAACTCAAGCACTAGTTCCTTGGCGGATCTACCCTTCTGCCAGATGCTTTTTATTTCTGCTTCTTGTGCTCGGGAAGAATCCTCAAAATGTGTCTGGAGCTTTCTCAGGAAATGGTCCACATTGTTTAATTCAGGAGCTCTTCATCATTGAGCTGGGTGAACCGTTCTGATGCCTCCTCCTCCAGATTGTCACCTAGGAATTGGACGAGTTGTGCATTATCATGGAATTCATCTCCATGCCTGTCGATGTAAGACCATGCTCTGTTCAGGAAAAATGCAAGTTTACTCACGGTTCAGTCAAATATGGTTTTAAAAAGTGTTGGGGCATTTGCACACGGAGCTGGCTGCGGCAGTGGAGGGAGGCTGCAGCTTGGGCTGGTATTATTTGAGCTTGGTCTCGAACCTATCCTCTGCCTGGATAAAATGCCCATCCTGGAGGGATCTGGTCAGCTGGAGGCAGACAAATGGGGGGGACTTGTTCCTCGATGTATTTTTTGTGGAACTCTCCCTGCTTCTCGCCCCTCTCTGTTGCACTATCGGAGGAGAATGGTGCAATGGAGGTAGATCTCCAGAAGCAGTAAATCACCTTCTCCTGGGAGGAGATAAATCTCCCAACAACTGGGTTAAACTGAAAGTTGATGGGCTAGAAGAGTGTGTTGCTCGATCTCTCCAGGTAGCCATTTGCCTCCCTCAAGGACCTCTGCCTTCGCATCCAATTAAGAGCTGCTCCAGCTGGTCAAGTAAATCTTTGAAGGTCTGGCTGCACATTGCCGTTTGGTACTGTCATTCAGCCGGCTCATTGGGGTCTGTTATAGGTCCTCTGGGTCCAGTTGCTGCTCTCCACTCTAAGATCGTGGCTTGAGATTCCCTGGCCTCAGTTAACAGGTAATCAATGAGCGGGTCTGGAAGGGTTGTTTGGCCAAGCAGGTCTCTTTCCATCCGTTGGATACCAGACCATTCAACCAGGGATTTTGGGCAGGCTCCCATCTGGCGCATGATATCCTCCACAGCTGCAGTCACTCTAATCGTCTCCTGGGGAATCTGTTGGGAGGTCAGCTGTTGGATCGGCAAATTAATACAAGAGTCCTCACAGAGTTTGCACTCATGTTCCTGTCCTTCTGCCATCTTCCCTGAGTCTTTCCCATTGCCCAATGCTCCATGTAAACAGCCAGGGCTCAGGACCCTGAATAGCAATCCTTGTTCGGGATTATGTTGTAGAGATCCGGAATCATGTCAGGTTTCCAAGTGATGAAATCCATTTAAAAAAGAAAGGAGTAGAGTCCATCTTCCAAAACAATCTTCTTTTATTTAGGAAAACATCAAATTGGCAAAGTCTGTTGTAATTCCGGATGTGACACAAACCGGAATTAAGCCACATAATATTGGAAAGTAGAAGCAGAAACTCCAAAAGTCACATTCCCCAATAGCAATAAATCAATGTTGCCTGGTGTCATTAATCTCCACCTCCAGGCCTCGGCAGATACCTCTTCTGTTCCCACAGGAAGGAAAAGTCACCTAGCCAAAACAATCTTCACTATCTAACCACTCCTCCCACCTTAGGAATGTGGCGAGCCCAAAACCCTTCTCCATTATCAACAAAGAGAAAGAAAGAAAAGGAATATATGATTAGGATGTAGGGCTAAATAAAATGGCTACACATATGTCAATTTCAGGCTTAACACTAACTGTCCCAACCACTGTTGAAACCTTGCTGACTTGAATTCTGAACCACTGTCAGTTTGCAGCTGATATACTTGTTGTTTATATCTCCTTTCTAAGAAGCTTATACTCATTGCTTATCAAAACATAGTCTTTTCCCCCCCTGACAATGCATCTGTCAAGGCTCTGACCTACGAACTCAAGCAAATCAGAACTCTGAGACTTGCCTCTTTCTCAAAGGTCTTCTTCATTGAGTACATCATATTGGCACAGCTTCAATGGAAAGCAAATCTAAATCTGTCCGGTGGTTATAGTATAACTATACTATAGTATATATAAACTTTATTGATTTTACAATTAAAATAGCCAAACACCACATACATAAATGTGTGAGAGAAAAAAATAATAAAAAGGAATAGAAACAAAAAGACAGAAAACGATTAAAAACACTTTCATCCTCAACAGTTTGTGGGACCTCCTTTTTATCCTTATTTTATGCCATATATACAATTAATCCTTACATATATATGTATATCACTACTACGATTCTATCATCTTTTGCCTTTTGGTGTGTAATCTATCTTTGGTCTATCCATTTGTACCAGCAGTTCCAGTTGTCGTAATATATTGAAGTGTCTTTATCTTTTAATGCCAAAGTTAATTTGTCCATTTCTGCACAACTTGAAATTTTTTGAATGATCATTTCCTCTGATGGAACATGAGGCTGTTTCCAACATTGTGCAAAAGCCAATCTGGCTGCTGTCAAAATATGTATTATTATATATTTCACTTTTTTGGGGAGTTGTTTATCAAAGATCCTTAATAGAAAGGACTCTGGTTTAAATTCGATCTGTTCTCTTGTCATTTACTCCAGCCAATTTCTAATTTTCTGCCAATATTTTTGAGCTTCTGTACAAGACTACCATGAATGGAAGAAAGTTCCCTCCTTTTTTTGCATTTCTAGCAGTTCGGATTCATGTTGGGGTAAATCCTCACTAATCTCGAAGGAGGAAGAGGCCACCTGTAAAACATTTTATAGGCATTTTCTTTGTATGCTGCCGATTTTGTGATTTTATTATTTCTACCCCAGACCTTTTCTCATTCTGTTAAGGTGATATACTACGTTCTATATTCCTACTCCAGGCTATCATGTTCCCTTTAACAATTTCTTCCTCTAATTCTGCCTCTAATAAATAATTATAAAATTTTGTTATTTTTTTCCCCCTGATCCTAATAAAATTTTATCTAATTGCTGAAGTTTATTATTAATTCCAAATTCTTTCTTGTCCTGTTTGTATCTGCTTTGAATTTGAAGATATACCCACCGATCAATTTTTAATCCCTGATCTTGAAGATCTTGCCACAATTTCAAATTTCCTTGCGCATCTAATAGGTCCTTATATTTAATCATTTTAGTAATATCCAAATTATTTGGGTGGATCATCGCCTCCATTGTTGAGATCCAGATTGGTATCTACATAGTGTTTTTTCTGTATTTTCTTCCAATTGGTCAATAATGAATCTGTAATTAGGTGTCTGTGGAAATATTTCTGGCTAGTTTTCCCGATACCCTATAAAAAAACATGTTACCCCCTCTGTAAGTTGTGACCTTCTAAGAATAGTATTCTCTTATTAGTTAAGTTAACCCATTCCTTCAACCATACTAAAGAGGCCGCACTATAGTACAACTCCCAATTTGGGAGTGCCAGCCCTCTCCTGCTCTTCATATCTTGCATTGCCTTTAAATTTATTCTATTATTATTATTAAATTTAAATTTATTAAATTTGCCAGATGAATTTTGTGGTTATCTTATTAATTGTTCTAGCTCATTCATCAGTTTTTGACCTCTTTCTATTGGTTCTTCAATTAAAAAAATCATATCATCCGCAAACGCTTGCAACTTATATTCTTCTTTCTTAACCTTTAATCCTTTTATGTCTCGGTTCTGTCTAATTCGCATTATTAATGCTTCCAGCGATAATATGAAGAGCGGGGTGAGAGTGGGCAGCCCTGTCTGACTCCTTTTTCTATTTTTATTGTGCGGGTATATTCCCCATTTATTGTAATATTCGCCTGTTGTATATCATAAATGGTTGTTATAATATTTTCAAATTTGGTGCCTAAATTCATATTATAAATTTTTTGGATTAAAAATTGCCAATTTAAGTTATTGAAGGCCTTCTATGTGTTTAGAAATATAAGTGCTATTTATTTTTTGGGGTGGCCTTCGTAAAATTTCAAAACATCTAATACTATTCTTAAATTTTTCCTGATTTGTCTGGTTGGGAGAAATCCATTTTGGTCTTCATGTATACGCTCATTTAAAATTCTTTTTAGTGTACTTGCTATAATGGAAGTAAATATTTTGTAGTCAGTATTTAGCAAAGAAATTGGCCTATAATTTTGTATATATCGGGGTCCAAATCCTCCTTCAGGATCAGCGAAATCAGTGCCCCTCTCCTCTCATTTTGACTCTTCACCCAAGTGGCTTCTGAAAGGGGCTAGCCTTTCCATTGCACTAAATACTGTAACCTTTTCATGTACAATCTAGAATCCAGGATTCTTTTTACTTAGTAATGGGTCTCTCCCTGCACAGCGATGGGGCTTCCTGAGCTACTAGACTCCGCTCCAAGCCTATTACCAGCTTCAATAGATTATTGTGGAAAGCTGAGTGTATTTCTCCCAACAGTCATGGGAGTTTCAACTCTACCATGACTGGATTAATGATTTTTACAATGGGAAAAGATCCTATAAACTTAGGACCCAGTTTTCTACATGGCAGCTTTAGTTTCAGGTATTTGATGGAGAGGTAAACTTTCTCTCCTATGTGAAATGGCTTCTGAGGGGATCATCTTTTATCTGCCTTCTTTTTTTGTCTCAGTGTTGGTGGCTTTGGCGAGTGCCCATTTCACATTCCTCCAAGCATCCTGCAGGGAATCTACCCATTCAGTCAGGTTTATTGAAGAATAGGGCTCCTGAGGGAACTCAGGCATTGGGACAAACTCCACCCATGTGACCACCTTGAAAGGGGTGAAGCCCATGCTGCTAAGTACGACATATGCTACCTCAGCAAAAGGTAGCAGATCAACCCAATTGGTTTGTTGGTAGTTTACATAGCAACTCAAGTACTGCTTTATCATTGCATTCACGTGTTGTGCCACCCCATTAGTACTCAGATAAAAAGCTGAGCTAAGCCCCTGAGAAGACCCAATTGACTTTATGAACCCCCTCCAGAATTTAGCCGTAAACTGGAAAAAAAAACCCCGATCAGATATGATCCTCTTTGGGACTCCATACATTCGGTTAATATATTTCAGGAAGAGCTTAGCCAGTTTATGGGCTGAAGGGGGGTCAAAGCAGACAAAAAAAGATAAATCACAGTCCAAATTACAGTGTTTCATCTATTTTCTGTGAGTTCCACAATAAAATCAATTGCTATTTCCTGCTAGGGTTATGACAGTTTGACCACTTATAACAATTCTGAGGGTTTCCAGGGGTCTTTTTTCCCCGTTGCTGTGCATGTCACACAGCTTTTTACATAGCTTTCAATGTCCTTTTTCATTGCTGGCCACTAAAATTGTTCTTGCACCAGATGCCATGTCTTTAGGAATCCAAAGCGGCCGGCTCGCTTGGAGTCGTGGCTTGTTTGCAGAACTTGGACCAGGAGGGTGCTGGGGATGTACAATTTTGGACTTTTCCATGCCAATCCATTTTGGGAGGTCAGGAGTTGTTGGTTGTCTCTGAACCAGGGATAGGTTTGCAGCTTGGCTTTGAGATTTTGAGTTAGTTCTTCCTTCAGCTTGCTCGCTCACCTCTGAGCCTATTGCCTCATGGTGACTTGTGCTGCCTTCTGGGGGTTGGGAATGATGGTATTGACCACCTCTTCACGCTTACTCTTGTACTGGGGCATTTGGGATAAGGCATCCACTAGGAAGTTTTTTCCTCCTGGGATGTGTTTCAGAGTGAAGTTGAATTGGTTAAAATACTGCACACATCAAACTTTTTTGGGAGAGAGCTTTCAAGGGGTCCTAAGGTCCACCAGATTTTTGTGATCAGTTCATAATTCAAATGGCACTTGCTCCCTTCCAGGAAGTGCTGCCAGGTTAATAATGCCCAACCGACCATGAAAGCCTTTCTCTCCCACATTGCCCACCTTCATTCATTGTGGTTTTTTGAGGTGTAGGCACATGGTTGGAGGTTCCCTTCCTTGTTCTTCTGGAGGACTGCCCCTACGGCTGCTTTGCTGGTGTCTGCCTGAATGAAGAATGGCTCCTTGGGGTTAGATACTTTAGGATCAATTCCTCTATGAATAGCCATTTGAGTTTCTCAAATGCTCCCTGGCATTCCATGGTCCACTTTAGTGGCTGGCGGGGTTGTGGTCCCTGCCCCTTTCCCTGTTTTTAGCAGTTCGGTGATGGGCAGGGCTGTTTTGGCGAAAGAGGGGATGAACTGTTGGTAGAAGTTTATGAACTCTATAAAGCTCTGCAGTTTGTGGGTTTGAGGGGATTGCCATTCCAGGATGGCTTTTACTTTTCCTGGGTCCATGTCCATCCCCTCGCTCGACACTCAATAGCCTAAGTAATTGAGGAGAGTCTTATAGAACTTGCATTTGGATAGTTTGGCGTATAGGTTTGCAGCCAGGAGCTTCTTTAGTACCTGGCAGACCAGTTTGAAGTGCTTCTCCCCAATGGAGTGAAGATGAGAATGTCATCTAAGTACACTAGGACCCCCTTGTACAGCTGCTCATGCAGCACTCTGTTTATGAGTTGGATGAAGACCGCAGTGTCACTGCGTTTGTTTTTATTTGTCTGAGGAGCTTTCCACAGATGTTTACAAAATAAGCTGGACTGGTTATCAAGTCTCCATAGTAACAAGATATGAGTGTCTTGTGAAGTTCTGTTTTACTGCATATGTGTGCAGGGGAGGAGTTTTATTTCAACTTCATCTTTCATTATAGTTTTTTTTTTTTTTGCTTGCTTAGTAGAATGGTATGGCTGTTTCTTTGGTTTCTTAGTTATTTTGTAAATAAAGTATGCTGGCAACAAAAAAACATGATCCATTTCCTCTAATTTACAAAACTGAATGTTTTCGTTTTGACACGCAGGAGCCCCTTGGAGCCCGAATGGCATTACTTTGAATTGGACACTGCCCAGTGGGCAGTTAAAAGCAGTCTTCCACTCATCCCTCTCTTCGATCCTCACCCTGTAATATACCTCCCTCAGGTCTAGCTTGGTGAAAATCTTCCCTTTTGCTAGATGGACCAGCATGTCTTTAATTAAGGGGAGGGAGTACATGTTTTCCATGCAGTTCCATGTTTTCTGAACTGCACGGGAGCGGCCACCCATGATTTTGCTGGCCAAATGAAGCCTCTGGCTATGTTCACTTCCTTTGAGGTCATGGAGTAAATTGTTGGTTTAGGGAGTTTCATGCCTGGTAGGATCTCAATGGCATGGTGCAGTGGGGGGTAGCACATCACATTCTTTGTCACTGAAAACCCCCACTAGTTTCTTGGTATTCTTTGGGGATTAGCTGGGTTCCTGGTGGTTGATCTGAAGTGGTTTTAAGGTTCCATCCGGTGCTGGACAGCTCCTCCCTTCTGGTTGACTTGAGGAGGAAGAGGGCCCAGCCTTATTTTTCTTTCTCCCCCTTCCCACCAGATCATCGGGCCCGGATTGTTTAACCAAGACAATCCCAGAATCCCTGCCTTATCGCTGCTATCATAGGGGGCAGGCTGCTGGTCTCCCTGGGCAGGAGTTCCCTTGAGGACTATTACAAATTGGATGATCTCCCAATGTTGGCCCATCATTAGCCGCACCAACTCAGTGAGGTGCCTTGCAGGGGAACCTCCTATCAGTGATCCACCGACTTGCTCAAACTTCATGGCTCTGAGCAGTATCCTTGCTCAGATCCCTAGCTTCAGCACTATCAGTAGGCTAATTATGCACCTTATGCAGCCTGAGTCTATTAGAGCATTCACCTCTCCCTGGATTCCTGACTTTGGCACCACTTTTTTGCAGGGATGGGAAAAGGGCAGGTGGCTTCACTTACCATTGGGTCATTTTCATCCTCTTTGTTGCTGTCATAGGGGGCAGGCTGTTGGTCTCTCTGAACCGGAGTTCCCTCTCCCTCACTTGAACAGGGGAGAACCTAGTGCACCAAGTTCGACTTCTCCCAATTCTTCCACAGTAATGTTTTTGGCTTAGACTATGCAGCTGGGGTCACTTTTGGCTGGGGTGTTGGTGCCAGGCACTCAGCAGTTCAATAACCCTGTTGGCTGCTTCTGAAGCACCTGATGGGGGCTCAGACCAGAGCAGGAAGAGGGCCAGTGGGCAGAGTGGCAATGGGTTGATGACCAAACCGGCAACTCTCTTGTGTCCGCTTGAGATTCAGTTTGGGTGTGCTGCGCTTGTACTGCTTAAGCTTAAGGTCCATCACTATGGCCATCCCCAGTAGAAATCATGAATTTGCTCAGGGACCCCTCGGTAAACACATGCCTGTAATACTTGGTCCAGGCCCTCCTTAAAGTAGTAGACTAACTGTCAGTCTAGCCAGTCTCTCAGTTTGCCAGCCACTCTGTGGAACTCCCACACATACTCCTTCACCAATCAGCCCCTCTGCTTCAAATCTCAGATTTCAGCATCTGCTTGTAAGGCTTGGGACTCATCCTAGAATCTGGCTCTCAGATCTTCCACAAAGGCTTTGACGTTCCCCAACTCTGGTGCATCTTCATTATTGAGTTTCATTACCCATTTCACAGTTTCTCCCTCTAGGTTAGCAGTCATGGCATTCATCATGTCAAATGGGTAGACTGGGGCATAGCAGTCCAGGTGGGTCCACATCCAGTTGAGGAAGAGTGCCAATTTCTCCGGGTCTCCATCATACATGGTCTTCATGGGTAGTGGGTCTGCCACCAGTGGAGAAGGGGATGTCCATGAGCCAAGGAATCAACCATTCTGCTGATAGTAAGGCCTGAGTTAGGAAGAGCCTGAGTTTGCCCCACGGAATCTGCTGCTGGTTGCTGCCTTTGGGGGGGCTCTGTCTTCAGTTTCGACTCACTGTCCCAGCTCTTTGGGGAGGCAGGCTGGCTACTCATGTTACTTGGGTTGAGCTCTGGCCCCAGCGGCTGAGCAGCAGGTGAGCTGGCCAAGCCCCTATGACCATGGATGAACCGATTTGGCTCATCAGTTCCACTCTCCATGTGGTCAAACCTCTCCCTCAGCCGCTCTACGATGGACTGTGAAGGATGGTCAGGTACTTTGATCCTCTATGCTCGTCCCACTTGACAGTCCTCTTTGCTTTCCATCTTGGGATGAGAGTGTCTGGCGACCTTGGGGACCTTGGAAACTTCCAATTCAGTAGCTTTTGACATCCAATTGCGCCCGGCCCCCACTTCTCCTAGATAAAGGTCCTCAATGGCTAGGGCTTCTTCCTGCATCACTGGCTTATCAATCATACCACATGGACTGCCAGTGAAAGGGCTAACTCAGAGGAACTTGCCTATGGTGCGACCCCAGTCGGACAGTGCTATGTTTAGTGGTTGCTTCCCCCATCTTCTCCATCTCTGATCTTCCCTGAGTCTTTTCCACCATCTGGTGTTGTTGGAAGAGCTGTCAGGGCTAAGAATCCTGGAGTAGGTTTACGAGATTTGATTTAATGCCAAGGCTCCAATTAATGAACTATCTGAACTCTGAGACTTGGCTCCTTCTCAAAGGTCTTCTTTAATGAGTACATCATATTGGCACATCTTCAATGGAAAAACAAATCTAAATCTTTCCCACATTTACAGAATAATTAAACTAGGAAATAATCGCATCCCGAAGTGTCACAGATCACATTGGCCAATTGAGTTAATTGGTGGGCTCTTCAGACACTTCTTCCCCAACCTTATCTATTGCCAGTAGAGATGACCTAGAGATGAAAGCTCTTTGTTGTCTAGTAATGCATTCCAAAATCCTTTCCCCCTTCCCCCTCTGTGTGGCAAATGAGGAACAGGAAGATGGCTGCTGCCGGGTTTGGTTTGAAGTTGACTGCATCACTTTTCTCTCACAGGCAAATAACAAACCTGAAATTGAAGCAGCTCTTTTTCTGGATTGGATGAGACTTGAACCACAATCAATGGTATGGCTTCCAGTTTTACATAGAGTGGCAGCTGCTGAAACTGCCAAACATCAGGCCAAGTGCAACATCTGTAAAGAATGTCCAATTATTGGATTCAGGTAAAATGCTGAATTAATTAACACTTTCATACCACTGGAACTATAATCATGAAAAGTTATTCAGCATAGAAGCTTATAAGTGCAATAAACAGTGGTAGTATAAGACATCTCTGTAAGAAGATGAAGATTAAGAACACACCCACAAAGAGAGACTAAAATTAACAGAAGACAGATGATATCCCACAAGTAGAAAGACGGAAATGGAAACGAAGCTATTATCATTAAAAATAAATGGTCTAAACCAGGGGTCGTCAACCTTTTGGACCTCAGGAACCACCAAACTCATAATTTTAGATCTCAGGGACCACTAACTGGTTCTGTGGGTGTGGCCTAATTTGTGGGTGTGGCTTGGTGGTCATGTGACTGGCTGGGCATGGCTTGTATGTAAGTATTATAAATATTTGTATAAATATTGATTTTTTTAATAAAAAAGAGCAACTTTTACCCAAAATCAGGCAAAGCAGGCAGATTGAGTTGCTCACAGAATCATTCAGTGATTTATCTATCTGCCACCGGCTAGCTCAGTCTCTCAAATTTGCTTGCCGTGAGTCTGCACTGAATTTGCTTGCAAGCAAACCTTCAGTTCTAAGGGAGGTTTGGCTGTACTTAAAAGCAGAGCCGAAGATCTAAAGACTAGCTAAAAAGCAAGAAATCCAACCATTTCCTGCTTCCTAGCTAATCTAAATCTCCCAGCACAGAGAACAGATGATGGTCAGAAAAAGGAAAAACAGAAATTCAGCCGGCAAGTTTACCGGGTAAGGAGTGAGTGGGCGGGGAGAGTTCCCGCAGGCCATGTGGACGGCACAGCCTTGTGTTTCTGCTCAGCATGGATTAATTGCTTTGTGGGGGTGTTCTTGGGGTGAGATTTCTCTGCGGCCCACCAAAATTTTCTCATGGCCCACCAGTGGGCCGCGGCCCACCGGTTGACGATCGCTGGTCTAAACTCACCCATTAAAAGGAAACAGATACTATCTAGATTACCCAAACAGAAATTAAAATATTAAAAAACAATTTTGGAAATGTTTAGAATATTCTAAATTAGGAAGGTTATTTGTAGCCCTGGCAGATCAAAAACAGAAAGGGGTAGCGGTATATGTAAAAAAAGAAATTAAGGCAGTAGAAAAATATGTAGACCCACAAGGGAGAATTTTGATACTTGAACTAGAATTAGGATACAAGCCAATGTTATTAGTTACAGTTTATGCGCCGAATGACAACCAAAGTCAATTCTATAAGGATTTACACGAGAAATCGTTGAGATGGGACAAGATAATGTATGCATTGTGGGAGATCCTAATGCGGTAGTAAATATAAGGAAGGATTATTTTAGTAATGCAAAGAACAAAAAGAAAAGGAAAATTTTGCCCAGATCCTTTTTCAATATGACACAGGAACTAAATTTGATATGGAGGAGAACAAATTTGGGGAAAAAAGAATTCACGTACTACTCTAACCCACACAAATCGTAATCTAGATTAGACATGGTGTGGATGAACGCAGAACTAGGAAACCAACTAGATACAATAGAGATTATGACAAATGTATGGGCTGATCATAACCCATTAAACATAATTTGGAAAAGAAGTAAAAGGAAGAGTAGAAGGTGGATACTTAATCCCCAAATTTTAAAGGAGAAAGATTTTGTAGAGAAAATTAAGAAAGAAATGGAACTTTTTAAAAAGGAAAATACAGTGGAGCAAACATCATTACAGAATATATGGGATACAGCAAAGGCAGTCTTGAGGGGGCTGGTAACAGCATATACAGCGAAAAGGAATAAGGAAAGATGGCAAAATCAGAATAAATTACAGGAGGAGATCAAAGACCTAGAAAGTAGATTACAAAAAAAAACACAAGATGAAAAAATGAGGAAAGAGATGATTCTTACTAGGCATAAATTGAACATTATAAATCAGGAAGAGAGAGTTAAAGAGGTGAAAAGGGCAAAACAGAATTTTTTCGAACATGCAAATAAACCAGAGAGATAGTTAGCCCATAAATTAAGATTAGAAAGAGAAAGAAGGTTGAATTAATAATTGGAGGATGATGATGGAAAATTAGAATATCGAATGACTGAGAAAAAGAAAATAGTACAAAAATATTTTGAACAACTGTATAGGGAGGATGGAATAAACCCTGAGAATGTAGAACAATATTTGAAAAGGAAAGGTCTCTCAGAAATTAGAGAGGAACAGAAAGAGATATTAAATAAAGAAATAACAGTGATGGAATTGAAAAGGACGGTTGAAAGGCAGAAAGATAATAAGACACCAGGGCCGGATGGTCTTCCAGTGGAACTGTATAAATGTATTTAGGACTGTCTTGAACCAGTGATGTTAGATGTGTACAATGAGGTGTTAGACTTTGCCAAATTACCCAATTTATGGAGAGAAGCAAATATCTCACTAATTCCTAAAGAAGATTTAGATCACAAACAGATTAAAAATTATAGACCAATCTCACTCCTGAATGTAGACTATAAAATATTCACAACAATAATGTCGGAAAGATTAAAAATTATATTAAATGAATTTATTCATATTGACCAGAACTGTTTTCTACCTTCTAGACAGATAAGGAACAATATAAGTGTATTAAATGTATTAGAATACTATGAGGCCCACCTGGAAAAGCAGGCAGCGTTGATTTTTTTGGATGCTCAGAAGGCCTTTGACAATCTCAGCTGGCAGTTCTTGATCCAACAGGTTGAAACTATGGGATTTGGATCTAAATTCAAGAAAATGATTGGCACAATTTATTCGAACCAAAAAGCTAGGGAAATTATAAATGGGGAGATTACTAAAAACTTTAAGATTATGAAAGGGATGTCCAATGTCACCTCTGCTTTTTATCTTGACCATCAAAATGGTTTTAAGTCAGATCAGACAAAGAAAGGAGATAATTGGACTGAAGAGCAAAAAAAAAGAATATAAAGTACAGGCATTTGTGGATGACTTAGAGTTTTTTTTTTGGAAGATTCAATGGAGTCAGGGACCTATCTAATTCAAGAATTAGAAGAATATGAGGCGGTAATAACCAAAAACTTGATAGAAAGTCAAAAAAAATAATTGGAAAGGAAATTGGGATTACAAAGTATCAATAAAACTTAAATATCTAGGAATTTGGTTAACAGGAAGATGCTCTTCCATAAAACAGGATAATTATATGAAATTACTTTTACAGATAAAAGCCAATTGGGGAAAATTACAACTATCACTATTAGGCCGAATAGCAGCCATAAAAATGAACATACTACTGAAACTATTATACTATTTTCAAACAATACCTATAAAATTGGATAACAAATTTTTTCAGGAATTAGATAGGACGGTAATGAAATTTATATGGATGGGGAAAAAAGCACGAACAAAATTGAAAACATTACAAGATAGTAGAAACAGAGGCGGCCTTGGACTCCCAAAATGGGAAACATATTATCAAGCAGCAATTTTACTATGGGTTAAAGAGTGGATAAACTTAAAAAATAAAAGAATTTTGTCGATAGAAGGTCATGATCTCCAAATTGGGTGGCATGCCTTTCTATGGGATAAAAAGAATAAGATCCACTCCTATTTCTATAGACATTTGATAAGACACTCACTTTTACAAACATGGGAGAAAATTTAAAAAAGCATTATTTGAAAAGACCAAACTGGATCTCACCTATGGAAGCTATATTATATCCAAATACAAGGGACATTTAAAAAATGATTAGGGGAAAGCGGTGTCCTCATTGGCCAAACTTGGCTGACGTCGCGGTGTTCCATTCGATGAGGCACTTCGGTTCCGAGGCTCTTTGGCTCGATACCCAACCAGACCCAAAGTTGCCGCCACTGCTGCTGCTGTGGAAATGCGGTGGGGAAGAATCTCTATCCAAAGCCCGGTCAAATTTGTTCTTCTTTGGTAACACAGAAGAAACAGAAAATCAAGTTACGCTCTTGCCGAGGCTGTGTCTATGTGAAGGAAGGGGTTGAAGGATCTACTGAAGATGAGATGACTGAATTGGAAGAAGACCTTGAATTTAGTGAAAGAATTGGATGCTTTCCCAAAGGTTCCAGAAAGCTACATTGAGACTTCAGCAAGCGGAGGAACGGTTTCTCTAATAGCTTTTACAACGGTGGCTCTCTTAACCATAATGGAATTTACAGTCTATCGAGACACCTGGATGAAATATGATTATACTAATAAATAAGAATGAACATAGAGTTGCAATGAAGTGTCAACATATTGGTGCTGACGTCCTGGATTTGGCAGAAACAATGGTTGCTACTGCAGATGGATTGGTCTACGAACCAGTGATATTTGAACTCAGTCCCATGCAAAGAGAGTGGCAAAGGATACTACAAAATATTCAGGTCCGACTGCAGGAAGAACACACTCTCCAAGACATAATATTCAAAAGTGCTTTTAAAAGTGCTTCAACGGCACTTCCACCAAGGGAAGACAATCCCGTTCATTCGGCTAATGCCTGCAGAATTCATGGGCACCTCTATGTGAATAAAGTAGCAGGGAACTTTCACATTACAGTGGGCAAGGCAATTCCCCACCCGAAGGGCCACACACATTTGGCAGTCCTGGTAAGCCACGAATCATACAATTTCTCCCATAGGATAGATCACTTGTCTTTTGGAGAGCTCATTCCAGGCATTATTAATCCTTTAGATGGTACCGAAAAGATTGTATCAGATCACAATCAGATGATTCCATCACAATCAGATGTCGCAATGGTGCCAACAAAAGTTTAAACGCACAAAATTTCAGCAGAAACACATCAGTTTGCAGTAACAGAAAGGGAGCGCGTGATCAACCATGCAGCCGGAAGTCACGGAGTTTCTGGAATTTTCATGAAATATGATATCAGTTCCCTTATGGTGACCGTCACCGAGGAACACGTGCCCTTCTGGCAGTTTATAGTCAGACTGTGGTATAGTTGGAGGAATTTTTTCTACTACAGGCATTTTACACAGCTTTGGAGGGTTCATAGTGGAAATTATCTGTTGCCGTTTCAGACTGAAGTCTTCTAAATCTACACCTGTTCAACTTCCAGATAGTCAATGAAACGACCACGAACCTCTAGCCACCGAAGAGACAACGCAATAGCCCCTCCTTCAGAAACTCTGGTCTTGACACAAAAAAAATTTTAACAGCAAAAGATTGTGCAATACGTTAAAGACACGGAGCAGGGGGAAAAAAACAAATGAGCCTTTTTTTCCCCAGGCAATGAAAGAAGGGAAAGCAATTAAACTCCTCGCTGTGACTTGTTTTGTCCTTTTTAAGGATTTTTTAAAAAGTCGCCGAGATGATCCTTTCATTTTTAAAGTCCTCCTTCTCGGAACGAGAAACAGGATTGTTGCGGAGAGGAGAATTGATAATTCAGAAACTGCATTTAAATCGTGAAAACTTATCAACTCTATATTCCAGGAGCATTGCAGAGTCTCATAGATTGATAACCTTCAAAGGGAATGAAATAGGCAAGTGGAGCGAGAAAATTTTGCAGCCGAAACTCACAGGCCTGTATAATTTTGTTTTTAAAATAGAGTGTGAGGTGTGATTGGTTGGGTTTTTTTTTTTTAATCTCCCCCCCATCTTTTAAAATGTCACTCCTATCCTAAGAATATGGGAATCCCAAGAAATGGAGAATTAATGCACAAGAAAGGAAATTAAAAATCTTATACTGGGAAAAAAATGATTACATATAAAGAATTGGTAGATGAACAGTGGGAATTAACAACACTGGATAAACTAAAAGAAGAAGGGATAATATTAGATTGGTGGGTATATTTGCAAATTCAGACTAAATTTAAGAAAGATGTAAAGGAAATTAAAAATCTTATACTGGGAAAAAATGATTAGATATAAAGAATTGGTAGATGAACAGGGAGAATTAACAACACTGGATAAACTAAAAGAACAAGGGATAATATTAGACTGGTGGGTATATTTGCAAATTCAAACTAAATTTAAGAAAGATGTAAAAGAGCTAGGGATAGATAAAGATTTACAAAAATTGGACCAAATCTTGACAGGCAAGGATATAAAATTTATAATACAAACATATAATTATTTACTGGAGGCAGAACTAGAGGAAGAAATTGTTAAGAGACCAGTGATTGCCTGGGCGAGAAATGTGGGTCATAATATAAATTTGGATGAGTGGGAAAAAACTTGGACCGAGAACTGGAAGCTGACTTTGTCGATGGCATTAAAAGAAAATCAATATAAAATGTGTTGTAGATGGCACTTAGCGCCGGCACGACTGGCGGAAATGTATCCAACCTTGAAACCAGAATGCTGGAAGTGCAGACAAAAGAAAGGAACGTTTTTCCATATGTGGTGGCAATGTATAGAGGTCAAAAAATACTGGAAGAAAATAGAGAGATGGCTTTTTGAGATTACAAAATATAAATTGAAATTGGAACCCGAAACATTTTTATTAGGTATGATTAAAGGGAATTTGAATAAAGATAAAAGATACCTTATTGTACACATCTTAACTGCAGCAAGAATCACGTTAGCACAAAATTGGAAGAATGATAAAATACCACCAAATGAAGTTTTGATTCAAAAAATAATGGACTGTGCTGAACTAAATAAATTCACTATGGAACTGAAAGGCAAAGAGGATCGAGAATACTATGCAACATGGGAGAGGTGGTACGAATGGGTGAAGAATAAGGATAAAAATAATGTATAGTCACAAAATAAGAAACATGTATATACAGTGACACAATAATTGTTAATGGAAATGAGGTTTTTGTATTTTTTGCTTTTAAAGAATAAAAATAAAAAAAGACATCTCTGTAAAGAACAAATTGGTTTTTTATCAAATATATTTCTCTTTCTTAAATTAACTAATGCAGGAAATACTCTGCCAATTTCTTCCACATTGAAAATCACAGTTTTGTCTTTTTTCAGATTAAATGTTCAGAAATTGAATGAGTTTATGAAAAAGTAAATTCCTTCATTTTGAAATTGTGTTTGGGTACATAAAAAGATATGCAGATAGTCCTCAACTTACAACCATAATATTGATCCCATACTTTCTGTTGCTAAATGAGATAGTTATGTGAGCTTTGCCCCATTTTATGACCTTTCATGCCATAGTTGTTAAGTGAATCACTGAAGATGGTAAGTTAGTAAAACTTTCGTTAAGTGAATCTGGCTTCTGTATTGACTTTGCTTTCCAGAAGGTCTCAAAAGACGATCACAGGAGCCCAGGATATGGCAACTATTATAAATATAAGTCAGTTGCCAAGCGTCTGAATTTTGATTATATGACCATAGGGATGCTGCAACAATCATAAGTGTGAAAAACTCTCATCACTTTTTTCTGTACTGTTGTAACATTGAACAGTCCCTAAATGAATGGTTGTAAGTCGAGGACTATGCACAATTAAGTTACTTTTGAATAGTAACAGTACAAATGATACTGGCTCCATTTTTTGAATGATGGTCAATTTATTACCAGGTGGGGGTTTGTAGAATAGATACAACATGTTCTCATAAGTGTGACTTTGATTTTGATATCAGCTGCAACTTTTAAAAACTACATCGTTAATCATTTTGATTTGTTTCAGTGCACTGAATCCCTCTAACACTGAAATCCTAATCTGACAAACAGCATGTCTGATTAGTTGATAATCAGGGGTGGGATTCAAATAATTTAACAGCCAATTGTTTGCCCTGATGACCAGCTGGGTAGGTATGGCTGGGTGGGTATGTGACTGGGTGGGCATGGCTAACTCGACATCACTCATGTCAAGGAGCGCTTTGCCTCGCCTGGCCTCTCATGACCGTGGGGATGCTGCAACGGTTGTTAGTGTGTAAAATGGTCATAAGTCACTTTTTCCAGTGCCATTGTAACTTTGAATGGTCAGTAAATGAACTGTTGTAAGTCAAGGGTTACCTGTACAAAAATACAAAAAGCATCTTTGCTTGCAAAAAGCTGCTCTAAACACAAATCGTTAGATTAGAAATATCTACAAACCAGAGTTACAAATCAGGGGAAGTGTCAGAGCACCTTGAGGAATTAAAATAGCTAAAATGCAATGATAACTATCAGCAGCCAACTCATAAAGTGAAACTCTTTAGCAGAGAGGTCATTTAAGCTTTCCAGAAAGTGGTGGGCATATTTGGGCTACAAAATGCTGAGCTAAAGAGACAAATTAACAAAGTATATAGGGGACCCAGGTTCAAGCCTCCCAAGCTTTTTAGGATCATAATAAATGCCACAGGTACCTAAATAAACGTCAAGCTTGGTGCCATGTTACTAAGCCTCATTATCATGAGTGAAAACTAAAACAATTTGGAGGATCCATATCCCTACTTCCTATTTCTTTAAAATCTTACTATCAGTGAGCAATCGTGCCTTGGCCACTCTAAGCAATGCAAAAGCACCAAAGATGCTTTTTCAAAAGGCAACTGAACTTTCTGGAAACCAAGAAAGTCCAATTGCCTCTTGAAAAAAGCACCTATGGGACAGCCATGACCTGGATGACTGAAGAATCCCCATAGACAAGAGACTCCTATGCTCAGTGAACTGACAAAGCACCCTTTTCCACCCAGGAGAAACAATCCTTAGATCCATTTGCACCACTTAGATACCAGCTGGTCTCACTCACCTCACAAGATATCCTAAGGAAATCATCCAGATTTAAGGAAAGGTCACATGCCCTCCAGAAAGGCAGTAAAAATATCAGTGCCAAACTTGCATCCTGTCTCTTGTCCAAAAGGACAGTGCCAGGAACCACTAAAGTAGTGAAGGAAGACCCCCTCCCCAGATAGAAAAAGAAACCATGAGGCAGGAAAAAATTCAAACACAATACAAATAATTAAATCACAACAGTTTAAATCCTTTTAAAGCTAAAACACAAGCTCACATCCCAGGCAAGCTCAAGTGTAAACACTTGAGATGCCTAAGTTACAAAGAATGCAGTTAGTGCTAGAATGTAGCAAAAGAGCAAATACAGTAGCTGTTGCTTGTTAAACCAATTACCACTTAGAAATACCACTGGAACTAGCCAGATTTCTCAACCCTACTTCTTTTCATGAACAGAGATTAACTTTTTTCCTTCCAAACAAAGCTGAATAGGGAAAATTATCCCATCAATAAACATAGGATTAAACATCACCAAGCACAGAATTAAACTTCACCAAAAACCAGTTTTAGACCAAAACTAAGAAAGGGTATATAAACTCACATTTCAATGTCAATCTTTGTGACTAGCCAAGAAGCCTTGTTGAATGTCACTCATCTTGGTTCCTTGTCATTAAAAGCTTCTTTTCGGCAGTTCTGCTTCTTATTCAATTATGTCTTCAAAGTGCTGATCGTTGCATCCCAGCTGGAAGAATCTCAACAGGGGAGTATTTCCTTGCAACAGCAGTGTAAAAAGCTTAAAACAACCCTTCCCCTGTAAGAAAGTCAAACCCCTAATAAAACAAAGCAAAGAAGAAGAAAAAAAACTCCAGAGAAGCTCAGAGGACAGTAAGTCTGGGCATACTGCCAAGAACCTTTAGCTGTTACAATGTAATAAGGGTTAACCAAGAGGCAGTTTATGTAAGCAGGGCAATAAAGATTAGGCTAGAAACATCATCAGAATGTTTCCTTCCTGGCTTCCTTACCGGATTAGCCCTGTAAAGTGGAAAAAAGAAAAGGAAATTTCTTTTAAGAACTGGTTCTCTAAACTGTTCAGAAATTTAACATACAGTTCTAGCGAATAGGTGAAATCTATAGGCTGAATCCCACCACTGTTGATAACCAATCTATTACTGCTTTCTGGCAACCCAAGTTCTTTGATATTTGAATGAAATACGCATTTATAAGCTATGCATAATTCAAAAAACAAAAACAGTTTAAGAGTTTTCATAGTTATTTTTCCAATGTTCTCAATTTTTTGTAAATGGATCTCTTATAGTAAATTGTGTGCTGTTGATTAAAATTGTATCATATGAAGCTCTAATATAATATTCTTCAGATTTATACCTACAGTAAATACAGTTTACCCTTAAATTTGTTAATTGCATTCTTTTCCTTCTCTTTCAGATACAGAAGCTTAAAGCACTTTAACTATGATATCTGCCAAAGTTGCTTCTTTTCTGGCCGAGTTGCAAAAGGTCATAAGATGCACTATCCAATGGTGGAATATTGTACACCAGTAAGTAATGATCACTGTGGTTGTAATATATATTGCTGAATGAAACATAGTACTTGTACTTGTTTAGATAAATTAGTAAGATTGAGTAAAGAATTGTTGAGGAAAAGTAAATAATCTATACATATTTGATTGGAAAGCATTATGTCTTTTGTACAATCAAAATGGAAGTCATAATAGTTCATTGTTCATGTGTTGCTTTTCATATATATTGTTTGAAACTATATACTTGTAAAGTTAAGATTCATTGCTAAAATTGATTTTACGTACTATTCAGTAAGATTTGAATATTTCCAAAATATATGTTTGCATCATAAAAGAATCATCGTATTATTACAAAATTACCAAGTCTGCATGCAATTGTTATAATTAATCCATCATATAATGGTTGTGATAATTGGTTGAATATGCTGGATTTAGGAGAAATATCATTGTTTTATAATGATTTCAGTGTTTGACATGTATGTCAAACATTGGCATCATTTAGCCTGGATTCTGTATTTTAAAAAATGGCTTACTATCATAAACTGTTTGAAAGCTGGTAACTTAAGATATGCTTCAGATAAAAAGAAGTTAAAAAGCATTTTAAACATTCCAATTTATACAGATACCCCATAAAGGATGGACTTCATCTTATTATCTTTAGCTATAATCTTTCAAATACAGCCTAAAATAAAAATAATTAGAATGGGACAAGGGGTGTATCCTTTTATGTTGTTTTCTTCAGTTAAGCTAACCTAATAATAGTTCTGTTAAGCATATCCAAAAGAGAATGTGAAATAGATATGTTTGAACAAGTATTCATTCTTACAATCTGGCAAATTGTTAATTCTCCTAATATGAATGTGTAGTTCCATTTTCTTTCATTCTGTAATGAGATATTATTTCTACTTGCCTAGTAAGAAAAGATGGTGGAGAGATGGGGCTTTGCAGCATTACCAGTCACAGGAATGGAGCTCTCCATTTCTGTGCTGGCTTCTCCCTGTTTGTGGAGCCAAACCCACTCTGAAAGGAGCCAAACCCACTTTGTAGGGACGGCAAAGCTAAGGAGGGGTGCACTGAGAGGTCGCAGGAGAGATCACAACTCTCCTGCTGAACCCCAGGGCTTTTTTCCCTCTATGCCATGACAAGGAGAAGAAGCAGTCTAAGATGGCTGCCATGAAGCTGGGACAGCAGATGACCAGCTAAGCATAGTACAGGAGCAAACTTTTGTGAACAAAGTGTTAACTGAATGAGAAGAATTCTTTTTATTCAAATTTTAACCCCAAAAGAATATCCAGGAAAAGAGGCTCACAACTATTTTTAAAAGTAGCAGCGACCTAGCACTTTGAAAAAACTTTAAAATTGAAGGAAAAAGAATTAAAGGGAAAAAGGCAGAAAAATCATTAAAATACAGAAAATTGGACTTTCAAATTGGATAGACACTGCTTTACATAGGCATCTTGAAATGCTGGAATTATCTATTTAAAAATCAATATTATTTTTACATTGTGGAAAAATGAAAAAAAAACTGGTTAATATTGAAATCCAGTTTAAGAGTGCCACCTGCTGATAAAAGAAAAAATAACATACTCCCAAAATCTTGGAAATATTCAATTACTGGGAATTTAAATGTGATAACAAGAAAGACATTATCATTAAAATGACCCCTGAAGATTACAATACAAGACAGAATTTATAGAGGGACCTAAAGTGGTTCTGGAAAACTTATGGGACAGAGGAACAAGTTGATCTATTTTGGCATACAAAGAACTAAGAATGTTGAATTTTTTTGAGAAACAAATATGATTTTATTTGTATTTTATTTTATTTGTATCAAAACGTATAACACTCATTGATATATTTGTAAAAACTAAAATAACTTGGGGAGAAAAGTAAGAAAAAATTGTATTAAAAATCAATATGAACTATAAATAGCATTTGGGGGGGGTGTACATGAATATAATAACAGTGTGGCATTGGTTAAGTTACTAGTCTCAGAGTAGAAAGACCCAGATTATAGCCCTTTCTTGAGTACATGTTTACTGAAATTCTTGTCTTGTTAGCTAATTTTGAATTTGCAGGATGGATACCAAAGCAAAAGGACATTAAAAGAAGTGCTAGGACTGAAACAACCAAAATCATGTTGTTTCATGTAAACTGCCCCTATTAATTACTTACAACACAAGGAGTCCCTCCTCCATCTGCCATGATGAGCCTGCCTGGATGTTCATTTAGCAAGTTTTAAGCCTTGCCACTTCTCTTCCCCCTTCAACCTGAGAGTTGAGCTCCAAATTAAACCAAAATTATTATTATTGTCATAGATCAGAATAAGAAAAATTACTAAATTTAAAAACTAAAATATGAAATACAATAGGTTAAAGTATTTAATTACTGAAAGATATATGTAAAAAAAAATTTAATCTATAAAAAGGGTAAACATTACATACAGGAAAACATAACATTAGTACACTGATTGATTACAGTACAAATGTTCTTAACAAGTTAAATAATTTTAATTATTGCTGCACAGAACCTGGCAACATGGTTGTAGCAAGATTAGTGTCTACAAGCAGCAAGGAGGCATAAAATTGTCTTGTATACCTTGAATATTTATACAATATATGTGAAATGAGACTAATGCAGATGTCTCTGTAGTATAGGTACTGGAGATGTGGGATCCAAGATGGCAGCAACGGAGGAAGCATAGTGACATTGCAGGGAGTTAAAAGAAGAGAAAAGTTACTATTATACTATGATACATGATAGGAAAGGAAAGATAAATCATAGAATAAATCATAGAGAAAGAAAAAAGTGGAGTAAGGAAAAGGAGAGGAAAGATTGGAGAAATAGGAGGAAAACGGTCTATAGCGAACTCGGCCTGCTGAGAGAAGCCCAGCTGTGCCCGAGAGGCCTATCCAAGAGCCCGGAGGCCCATGGAAGCGAGGTGAGCAGAGAGGCAAAACGAACTGGCGGAGAATAGCGAGGTGAGCCAACGAGCAAGTGGGGCTCAGCTTTGGAGCAGGGAGGAAAATCATCCATGGGGCAGAGAGGAGAGCTGCTGAGGGCAAAGCAATGACCGGCAGAGAAGGAAAAGGCAAGCCGGTGAGAGAGAGGAGCAGGGAGAAGGAGGAGAACCGGCTGTGGAGAGGAGACAAGAGGCAAGCTCACCATAGGCCATCCAGGCGATCCTGTTTGCTGGGAGAAGCAGTGCAAATGGGAGCCGCGTGGCTGGAGAGCCAGGAGCAGTGGTGGTGCGGCAGAGGGGAGAGCCAGCAGTGAGAATCAACACAGTGAAGCAGACCCTGAGAGAAGCATGGAAAACAATGGGAGAACATCGGTGCAACCAGAGGCTGTCAGTGTTAGTGGAGCATTGCAGCAAAGGGGATTAGTGAACTGGTGACAGAAAGCAACAGAGCAGTGGGGGTGGGGGGGATGCAATGAACTGAGAAAAGCAGGGAGAGCTGAATACCTGGTAGTGGCAGGAGAAAAGCAAGTAGGAAGGAAGGATAAAAAGACAACCACAGGACACAAGGCAAAAAAATCAAAGATGAATAGACAGTAGCAAGTAGGGAATATACAAAGGCAGAAAAGAAAGATAAATTAAGCCCACAAGAAGGCAGGGAAGGAAAGGATCATAGAAGGAAGGGAGGAAAGGGACGGTCATAGAACATTCCAGTACAGCCTAAGAATGAACCTTACCCTTAGACCCACAACACCGAAAATTTTAAAATTGGACAATCTAAATGATCTGGTAGAACTTCAAATTTTTAAACTAGACAATTTTTAACTATAGAACTTACCCTTAAACTAGACATTCTTTAACTGCTAGAACCTTAAACTTCTAGCTACATTTCCCCCCCCCAAAAAAATTTCAAAATTTTTAAATGATCTGTTAGAATACATATATTCCAAATTGGACATTTTTCCCTTTTAAAAATCTGTGGTAAAACTTTCTACACTTCCATTTTCAATTTTTTAAAATCCATTCATGGAAGAAGAAACGGATACTATTGTGATCTGCAGAACGTGTTCCATGTACATTTACACTTATAGAATATCCAAACTATATATGTACCAAATGTAAACTAATCAAGTTACTAAAAGAAAAAGTCAATGGTCTAGAGGAAACTCTAACCACTCTGAAACTCAACTACAAAATGAAAAACTCCAAACTTTGCAAAAAATATGCTCAAGTTGAACATAATAATGATCAAACGTAAGGAAAGCTGAGCGCCAAAGAATTGAGGCCTTTGAACTATGGTGCTGCCTTGGACTGCAAGGTGATCAAACCAGTCAGTCCTAGAGGAGATCAACCCTAACTGCTCTTTAGAAGGCCAGGTCCTGAAGATGAAACTCAAATACTTTGGCCACCTAATAAGAAGGAAGGACTTACTGGAGAAGAGCTTAATGCTGGGAACGGTTGAGGGTAAAAGAAGAAGAGGACGGCAGAGAATCAGGTGGCTGGATGGAGTCACTGAAGCAGTGGGCGTGAGCTTAAATGAATGAATGAATGAATATTTATTTATATACCGCTCCTCTCCCGAAGGACTTGGAGCGGTGTACAGCCATGCAATTAAAACATTGAATATACAAAAATTAAAACTAAATTAAATACCCTGGCTGCAAAACAGTTAAAACCCCTACCTCAAAACCTAAAATTAGCATAAAATTAAAATACCCAAATCTAAAATCAGCTCAAGCCGGCCTGGTCAAAGAGCCAGGTTTTCAAGGCACGCCTGAAGGTCCCCAAGTCCATGGCTGTACGTAATTCCGGGGGCAACCCATTCCAGAGGGCAGATGCCCCCACAGAGAAGGCCCTATTCCTTGGGGTCACCAGCCGGCACATAGATGCCGATGGGACCCGCAAGAGACCCTCCCTGTGGGAGCGCACCGGACGGTGAGAGGAAACTGGCAGAATGCAGTCTTGTAAATATCCTGGTCTGATGCCATGGAGCGCTTTAAAAGTTAACACTGTAATCTTAAAGCGCACCCGAGAGGCCACTGGCAACCAATGCAGCTCGCGCAGGAGGGGCATAAAATGGACATGGGGGGGATGGTAGAGGACCAGAAGGCTGGAGGAATGTTGCCATGGGGTTGCAATGGGTCAGGCATGACTTCGCAACTAACAACAAATGATCAAACAACTTCTAAAAGAATTGATCCCTTAGAGGAAGAAGAAGACAGATGGAAACATGTCACTCAGAAAAAAAACACAAACCCAGTACAAAACCACTCTGATGCAGCCTCACTGGTGCTCAGGAATTGATTTCATGGACTCTCACTAGAAGAAAACAGCAACAGGGTGATTGCTCTCATTGTGTAGAATACAGTCCATGCTCGTGGTTTTTCGGTGCACACCTGTGTCAAGGCTCCCGTTTGGGTTACGGCTAACTAGCACACTCGTGGTTTTCGGTGCACACCTGTGTCAAGGCTCCCGTTTGGGTTACGGCTAACTAGCACATCCAGGAAGGCCAGCGTGTTATTGGTCTCTTCCTCCATAGTAAACTGGATGTCTGTGTCAAAACGAAAACATTCAGTTTTATAAATTAGAGGAAATGGATCGTGTTTTTCTGTTGCCAGCATACTTTATTTACAAAATAACTAAGAAGCCAAAGAAACAGCAGTACCATCCTACTAAGCAAGCTAAAGAAACATAAAGAAAGATGAAGTGGAATTAAAACTCCTCCCCTGCACACATGCGCAGTAAAATAGAACTTCACAAGACACTCATATCTTGTTACTATGGAGACTTGATAACCAGTCCAGCTTATTTTGTAAACATCTGTGGCAGGCTCCTCAGACAAACAAAAACAAATGCAGTGACAGTCTGGATATATGGAATTGACGATGTTCATAAATCTGATCTTATCTTGTTGTTTTAACAATGACAAATGTGTCATCAACATAATGTGCCCAAAACCTGGGCTCTTAAACTTTCATTGCCTCATATTCCAATTTTGGGAGAATCGCCTCTGCTATCACTCCCAAGATCAGAGATCCCATAGGGGTCCCTTTTATCTATTCATATCAGTGGTTGTCAAATGTAAAATAGGTCCTAAGGCGCGCACGCAGGCACACACGTACACACACACACACACATATATATTATTCATATATTCTCCAATGTGTGTGTATGTATGAGAGAGAGGGAGAGAGGGATTCGATTCTATCTCAGAGAGTTATATCAGGCCTGGCAGTGTGCTCTCTCTCTCTCTCCGCCATGCCCCCCCCCCCAAGCTGGTCATTAGGAAGAACCGGTTGTTAAAGTATTGGAATCCCACCACTTACTGGTTGGTCTTCTCTATTTCTCTAATGCTCTTTAAGGTCAATAGGTGTTTTTGAAAGTAATGTCAGATCATGTATGTAAAGTAAAGCAGAGATTTTTCTTGCAACAAGTTTGAGGAGCAAAACTTGTGTTGAACAATTGATAAAAAAATTGAACCGGAGTGGGGTCAATATGCATCCTCTGTACTAGACACTGATCAATGATAACCAGCTTTTTCCAAAGGCATATTGCTCCTCTGCAAGGATATTTTCT
Source organism: Bungarus multicinctus (assembly GCA_023653725.1). Classification (NCBI taxonomy): domain Eukaryota; kingdom Metazoa; phylum Chordata; class Lepidosauria; order Squamata; family Elapidae; genus Bungarus; species Bungarus multicinctus. Next base: position 1,689,504 of record CM042851.1, read on the forward strand.
TGTTCTAGCAAGTTTGGGATTTCTATTGTAGGTATCTTATGAAGAGTTTACAGGTTTTGTTGAGGAAGCTGATTGGTTTATAGCTGGTAGGATTGTTCTTTTTCTTTATATCAGGACACTGGTTGCAGATTGTCCAAAAGTTCAAGTTTTTTTGAATGATCCATAAAGGGATAAGGTCTCCTCCTTATGGTAACCTATGGCATGCATGCTGGAAATGGCACGCAGAGCCACTTTGGCTGGCACACGAGAGGTTGCCCGGAAGAGCCCCACTGTGCATGTGCACGCGCCACCCGCCCAACAGTTGATTGTCGGGTATCTGGCAGCATGCGTAGGGGACAAGGGGCATGGGAAATGTATGACGCACAAGAGGATCATGAACGCATGCACAGGGGGGCTGCGCGCATTGCCTTCTGCGTGCTGGCATGCATGTGCATGCGTGCAAGCCACACACAATTTTTGGCATGGGAATCCAAAAAGGTTAGCCACCACTGCCTTTGGGCTTGTCTTAGTTGAGGGGCAAGATTCTTGGTCACTGTCACAGTTGCCCACATTAGCAGATTTTGTATAGTTTGGTTAGGACATTCACTTTTCACAGAGATGTGCATGTACTTTCCCCAAAAGTCTGCTTCCCACATTTTTGGGGGGATGTGACATACCATCATGAATGGACCATTGCTTTGGGACCTTGATGTGATATATCAGAATAGAGCTGAGTTTTTGGATTTGACACCTTAAATGAAAGAGTTGCTCAGTTTAGTCATCACAAAGGAACTTGAATATTAATGAGGTGTCCAAAAGACTCTGGGTCTTACTTCAACAAAAGAGGGAAATAATTACTGTGTCTTATTGGGATTAGAGCTGGATGTTCACAAAGGTAGATAGAAACAACTACATTATCTAAGCACCCTCTTTTCCATATGTTGATTGAAAGAACAGACCAGAAATCAGTCACGTGAGTTTGCACCATAATAATCTCTCATGCTAGATTGTGAAGTTGAAAACATAGATTATAGTTCATACTCTTCATTTCATTCTGCAATGGATTGATTCTGAATGGAAAGAGAGAAACGTGTTTGTTTCCTTCTGTTAAAAATATATTGAAATCTAATAAGCACAACAGAAGTCTGTTGCACACAATAACAGTTCTTTCCCTATAAAGATGCATATTTTTATTCCTACCTTTTCTTCAAGTCTGCTTTTATTATGGCATAGCAATATTTTGTTATACATAAAGAGCTATATGCTTTACAGCTATTTTGCTTGCTTGGTTGAAAAGTTATTTGTCAGTTTACTCTCAATATGCTTATCATGTAGAGAATTACAGAATATCATGGATTTGACATACCTGTATTTAACATTTAATGTATTGTAATCTTGCAATCACAGAGTTTTGTCTTGTAGAAAATGGCTAAAAGCAGAGGGGAAAATCTTAATATTCAACTAAATTCTTCTTATCCATCATGTTCAGGAATATGTTTTGTAAATTCTAAAAATATATTTGATAGTAAATTGTAAATCATCAGATTGTGAGAATACTTCCAGTATGGATATAGAATTAAATTTTGTGGCCATATAAAATGACTATGACACAGTTTATTTTAAAATTTGCAAAACAAACAACATGTATAAAGTTTGCCAAAAAAAAAAACCCTAATAAAATTCTATTGCTGAAATATTGCTTTCAGACTACTTCAGGAGAAGATGTCCGTGACTTTGCCAAGGTATTAAAAAATAAATTCCGAACAAAAAGATACTTTGCAAAACATCCAAGAATGGGTTATTTGCCTGTACAAACAGTGTTGGAAGGAGACAACATGGAAACGTAAGTGAAGAATATTAATAATATCTCATTTGATAAGTTCTGAGCTTCTCAATTGGCACTGCTCCCTATATTTCCTGACTGCATAACATCTTTTTCATTTCTTTCATATTTGTTTATTTTTATTGAAAGGAAAAGGCAAGCTGTGGTCTTGGTTGCTATTCTTGCTTTTTATCAGCTGCAAATCCTACACTAAGTTAAATTGTTAACAAAATAAAAACATATGTTGTCTTAATGATTGCTTGAAAGTTCTTCCATTTATCTGTAATTTATAGTTGAGTGCATAGAAGTGAACATGCCCTTTTTTCTCTTGATACGGAGATATTAATGTTTAAATTCAAATTCACAAACCTGTCCCTTGTATTCCTGTAAGATTAATAGAAAAAAATATGCTAGTTATTAAAACTTGTTTTAATGGAAATTGCACTTCAGCTTGCTAATCTTTCTATTTTTTCTCTTTTAATATTTCCTTTTTCGTGTTTTGGCTGCTTTCATGGACATTCATGTTAGTCTATTGAATTTTCTTGATTTGGGTTTTTTTTTTTTTAACCTTCCGTAATTATTTTGCTGCTAAGTTTTTTCTGCCTCTCTGTTCACCTCCTCATTTTTTGTCTTGCAGTCCTATTACTCTGATCAACTTCTGGCCAGTAGATTCTGCGTGAGTACTTTTGCCAAAGTGTCCTGCTATTACTGCTGCTGTTGCATTCCCTCACTTTTGTTTTTAGTTTCTGTTCATTTTTTTTCATATGCCCATTTTCATTTTCTGTTTCCCTCTTATTAATGTTTGACAGAAAAAGAGGCACGCCCATTTCAAGTTAGTAGAAACAACAAGTGTGAATGTATTTCACAAATTGAGTACATGATATTTATATGTTATTTTTACTTTGGAGATTAACGTATTTAAGTTAGTTAATATTTTAGTTCCACAAACTTTCTTTTTTATCTGAAAATGGGAAATGTTTGAATTGGGGTGGGAATAAGTACTTCGAGTTGCAAAACTGATAATTTTGAGATGCAATTATACATTTTGAAAAACCCTACAGAGGTTTTATTGAGTATGTAACTAGTAGATATGCATATCACTTTGTAGGCCTATATAAATACATAGAATTTAGGCTGCATATTAGAAAGGATTTTGTCTTAACTTTGGACTGATGAACAGATGTGCAACTCCATTTATGCACAATTTTTACCCTTCTATTTAAGGGAATTTAAACTGGACAATATTTGTTCAGGCTTGCTTTTTTATCCCCTAAACTGTTATTGGTTTAACTAAATAACAGCAACTAGCAGTTACTGAAAACATATGTTCTTATTAACTGTCTTTTGTCAAACGATAACAAGGCCTGTATTTTTCTGAAAAGAATTTTGTTCACGTGTAAACCTCTCATGCTGATACCAGTACACTAAAATGGCTTATTTTCACTTCAATTATGTTGACTTTCACAAGTAAATGGCTATTTTTCTTTTTAATCTTTATGAAGTAAGTATTGGAGGATATGAAAAAAATATTCTTTTTATACAGGAATATACAGGAATAATGATTTAAAATATTTGTGCTGGTTAATTCATAAAGTCTGTCAAATATTAGCCAAAAGGAAGCCTAAAATTAATCTATAAATAGTACTAAAAGGTGTATAATCTCTGATATTGATTTGCAAGTAATACTTATTAAAATGAGTAGCATTAATATTATACTGCTTAGTATAATTTATTAAATTATCTAAATATACTAAAAGTGTTATGGTATATGAAACATAGGTTATTGTAAAGACTAACTCCACCTGATTAAGAAAGAGGCTAATAGCCTCTTTTCTGCTTTGTACTGAAGTGTTTATTTATTTTATTTTATTTTTATTTATTTTGATTTGTCAATTGCTTACAAGATAATAGGTATAAATATATACATGGTTATGAATACATGAAATGGGTACATATAAAAAAAATAAAAGAAACAATAGGACAGGGATGGTAGGCACATTGGTGCGCTTATGCATGCCCCCTACAGACCTCTTAGGAAAGGGGTGAGGTCAATAGTAGACAGTCTAAGGTTAAAGTTTTTGGGGTTTGGGGAAGAAACCATAGAGTCAGGTAGAGTATTCCAGTCATTGATCACTCTGTTGCTGAAGTCGTATTTCGTGCAATCAAGTTTGGTGCGGGTTAACCTTGAGTTTGTATCTATTGTGTGCTCTTGTGTTGTTATGGTTGAAACTGAAGTATTCATTGACAGGTAAGTCATTGCAATGTATGATTTTATATACCATACTTAGATCAGACCGAAGACGGTGTAATTCAAGGTTTTCTAGGTCTAGAATTTCAAGTCTGGTGGCATAAGGTATTCTATAATGAGTAGAGGAGAACTCTTCTTGTGAAATATTTCTGGACTTTCTCAACTGTGCTAATATCAGATACGTAATGTGGGTTCCAGACTGATGAGCTGTATTCGAGTATTGGTCTAGCAAATGTTTTGTATGCTCTAGTTAGTAGTGTGATATTACCAGAGAAAAAGCTACATAGGATTAGGTTAACAACTCTTAATGCCTTTTTGGCTATGTAGTTACAGTGGACTCTAGCACTTAGATCATTAGAGATGAGTATTCCAAGGTCCTTTATAGTATTGGATTGAATGAATGTTGGTATCTACAACTACATTATTGTGTCTGCAATAGATTAAAAAAAATAATTTTGACTGCCCTTACTAATCAGATATAAACTGTCAGGGTTAGGACGGGTTCACCTTCTTCAGCAATATTCCACAATATTTCTTCACAAGAATTTCAATAGAGAATGATGTAACATCCCTGAAGTAACATCCCCAATTTTGACCTTAGGAAAGGGATTTGAATTATCATGAAATTGCGTACATAACTCCCATCCATTCCTTTTGGTCTAAGGAAAGCTGTCTATCATGTTTACCCTGTGCCATGCTTTCATGATAACCCAAAACCTATAACCAGTGGTGGGATTCAGGTTTTTTTTACTACCAGTTCTGTGGGCGTGGCTCGGTGGACGTGGCTTGGTGGTCATGTGACTGGGTAGGCATGGCCAACTCGATGTCACTCACATGGATGGGCACCTTGCCTGGCTTCTCTCCGCCCCTTCCATCCCAGCTAGTCCTCACCTCGTCTTGCATGTTACGGTGAGAGAGGAAGTTTTTTCAAAGTCATCTTCCCCTTGATACTAGCCAATAAGATGAGATTTTGCTATCAGAAGATCTGATACACATTTCCAAATATTGTTTATCACCATTCTCTTGAAAAGACTGAGTGGAGAGATTTATAAAGAATGACAGGGTTAGAAAGGACCTTGGAGGTTTTCTAGTCCAACCCCTGCTGAAGCATGAGACCTTATACTATTATGGACAAATTTCTTCTTAAAAACCTCCAGTGATGGTACACCCACAATTTCTGAAGGCATCCCATTTCTCTGATTAATTGTTCTCACTGTCAGGAAATTTCTTCTTATTTCTGGGTTGGATCTGTTTGATAAGTTTTCATCTCAAGATCCGTCTCATACTTACTTCCAATTGAGCCAGGCACTACCTATTCTATATATTTTTTTTTGCTTGTGTAAAATCTTATTTTACTCTCCATTAAATTGCATTTTTGGTGAGAAATAATGTTCTACAGTGGTATTCAGTTTACTACAATGGTTTTTGCAAAATGCATTACAGTTTGAAGAATAAATCTCTGTCTATACCAATCAAAATTATTCTTTTTGAACATTAAAGCATACAATGAAGCAAATATTTCCAATCCTACAATTGAAAACACATTTGAAAGGCCTTTTCAAAGTAGTCAGTTAGTGGATGTCTTACCCTTCTTTCCCTTCTCCTTTAATTAAATCTTTCTGCTTTATTTTTTTTTCTTGGGCCTTATTGCAATATTCCAAAATTTTCACAGGTCCTTCACAAAAAACATTTGTAATTTAACAGGAATACAAAACAATCTTTCTGGCATGGAATTCCCTGACTCACATACACACCCCTCAGCTCCTCAACACTTCTCAATGTTTTCCTTTTCTGTTATGTACAGAAACATGCTTCTCTTTTACTGCTCTTTTTCAAATTAAACTTAAAAAAAAAAATTCTAGTCAAGATGGCGCTGATGATGGCTGCCTCAGTGAAATGCTCTCTTATGGTTTCTTTATTCCTTATTATTATCTGCAATTCATTACAGATTTCATACTCATGAGACCATCTGCTAAGAATTAGGCAATGTTTGCTTAAGGAGCAGCTTTCTGATTCCCCACCCCCACCTGTCTTTGCAAACGCGGAGGTGATTCTAACTAATTCCCCGGTGCTATGGATTACAACAAAGAAAGCAAAGAAGCAACCATACCGGAAGAGGAGACGAGGTAAACGAACGGGAATTTTAAACAGACTAAGGAATAGGGGGAAAAAACTCTTCTCCCTTCAATCTTTCTGACTAATTTATGCTCACTGGCTAACAAGATGGATGAAATTCATCTCTTAAATAGATGGAATTCTGATTTTTATAATTCAACTGTTCCTTGTTTCACTGAAACTTGGCTTAATCCACAAATTCATGGGGACAACACCATATACATCCCAGGATTTCAGACATTTAGATCAGACAGAATTGAAGAGACATCGGGTAAAACAAAGGGTGGAGGATTATGTTTATATATCAACAACAGCTGGTCTCAGGATATAACTATAATATATAAGTTTTGTGATGAAAAGAGTCTTTACACATCAACTGCAAGCCATTTTACTCTCCACGTGAGTTCTCATCATCTCTCCTAATAGCTGTGTGTCAGCCTTCAAGATTTTCTTCCTTTGCTTTGCATCTTTCGGCTGTCATAAGTAACGAGGGGGAGGAGGGGGGACATGCTTATGGGAAGTGAGCTGGAGGTGTTACAAAACAGAACTGTATAAGTTGGGGGGGGAGTTTCTTGCTTAGGCTTCTATCGTATGCTATGCGCAGCCGCAACTCTTTATCAAATATGTCAAGGTCAACGGACAGAGGCCTCATCACCACCTGAAGATGCCCACATGATGCTATACACAAGTTTTAATTGGATGAGCCAATTGAACTATTGGGGGTGGGAACGTTGCCATCACTTTGTATATGTGATTTACGTGCTCATTTTCTCAGATTCAGAATTCTTTTGTTGCTACCACTTGATTTCCAGTAAAAGATATCTTTTCTCTTACTAATGGAGTCTAAGTATTTCTTTCTTGGATTTTGAATGGAGCACCAGCTGACACTGTGTATGTTCTTCCACAAACCTGTGTAAACAAGGCATTACAAACTCTTGCTGATCAAATTATGGAGGTTGAAGCCAAACACCCAGCTTCCCTTCCCATCATTTTAGGAGATTTCAATCAAGCAAATTTAAGGAAAGAGCTCCCAAAATATTTCCAGCATGTAAATTGTCCCACCAGAGGCAAAAATACTTCAGACCACTGCTACACAACAGTACAAGATGCTTATAGGTCTTTACCATGAGCAGCTGTGGGACACTCTGACCACTACATGATTCACCTTGTACCTGCCTAGAGACAAAGACTTAAAACCATTAAACCAACAATTAAATCAGTGAGGACTTAGCCTGATGAGGCAAAGCTGAAACTCCAGGTCTGCCTTGATTGCACTCATTGGAATGTTTTTGAAGATGCCTCTGCAGATATAGATGAGCTCACAGAAACTGTAACATCATATGTTAGCTTCTACGAAGACTTATGTATACCAACAAGGAACCTGCAAATATATAGTAACAATAAACCTTGGTTCACAGCTAAACTTAAGCAGCTATGTCGCTCCAAAGAGAAAGCCTACAGAAAAGGTGACAGAATGCTATACAACCAGGCCAAAAAGAAGCTACTCTGAAAAGTTAAAGAATCAGTTCTCAACAAATGAACCAGCAAACATGTGGAAAACTCTTAAAAACATCACTGGCTTCAGCAAACCTCCTTCCCAGGCAGAAGGAAATCAACAACTAGCAGATGACCTGAATGTGTTTTACTGCAGGTTTGAAAAGAAACTACAGCCACCTATCTCCACAATCCACATCTCAAACACACCAACAACAGCCAAGCCTGCTACAACTGGCCCCAATCCATTGGGCTCACAACCTCTGGTGATCACAGAAAAAGAAGTGCAAGATCTATTACACAGACAAAAGCCAGGAAAAGCACCAGGGCCAGACAAGATAACTCCTTCTTGCTTAAAAGTCTGTGCTGAGCAATTGGCCCCCATCTTCACCCGAATCTTCAATAGATCACTAAAGATGTGCTATGTTCCTTCCTGCTTCAAACATTCTACCATCATCCCAGTGCCAAAGAAGCCCTCCATCAAGGAACTGAATGACTACAGACCTGTTGCTCTAACATCTGTAGTTATGAAAATCTTTGAAAGGCTTGTGCTGTCCCATCTGAAAACCATCATGGATCCGCTGTTAGATCCCATGCAGTTTGTATACCGAGCAAATAGATCGACAAATGATGCTGTTAACATGGCTCTGCATTACATCCTACAGCACCTTGAATCTCCAAATACCTACGCAAGGGTCCTCTTTGTAGACTTCAGTTCAGCATTCAATACCATCATTCCAGATACTCTTCTAAGTAAATTAAATCAACTAGCGGTACCTGAACACACTTGTAAGTGGATCATAAGCTTCCTAACAGACAGGAAACAGCAGGTGAAGCTTGGTAGAATCACATCCGATACCAGGGCCCCCCCAGGCTGTGTGCTTTCTCCACTTCTCTTCTCCCTATATACCAATGACTGCATCTCAAACGATCCATCTGTTAAAATACTGAAGTTTGCTGATGACACAACAGTGATTGGTCTCATTCAAGACAACGATGAATCTGCATACAGACAGGAGGTTATACAACTTGCCTCGTGGTGTAACCAGAACAATCTGGAACTGAACATACTCAAAACCATAGAAATGCTGGTAGACTTTAGAAGAAACTCTCCCATACTACCACTTCTTACAATATTAGACAACACAGTATCAAGAGTAGAGACCTTCAAATTTCTAGGTTCTACTATATCACATGACCTAAAATGGATACCTAACATCAAAAAGTCATCAAAAAAGTACAACAAAGAATGTTCTTTCTGCGCAACTCAGAAAGCTCAAACTGCCCAAGGAGCTGCTGATACAGTTCTAAAGAGGAATTATTGAGTCTATCATCTGCACCTCTATAACTGTTTGGTTTGGTTTGGTTCTGCAACCCAACAGGACAGACACAGACTTCAGAGGATAATTAGGACTGCAGAAAAAACAATTACTACCCACCTGCCTTCAATTGAGGACCTGTATACTGCACGAATCAAAAAGAGGGCTGTGAAAATATTCACAGACCCCTCACATCCCAGACATAAACTGTTTCAACTCCTTCCCTTAAAACAATGCTATAGAGCACTGCATACCAGAACAACTAGACACAAGAACAGTTTTTTCCCAAAACCATCACTCTGCTAAACAAATAATTTCCTCAACACTGTTCAACTATTACAAAGTCTGTACTACTATTGCTGCTAATCTTCTCATCACTCTTTATTTATTTATTTATTTGTTCATGCTTCTATACCGCTCCCTCTCCCAAAAAGGGACTCGAGGCGGTGTACATTCAACAACGAAACAGTACAAGTAACGGAAATAAAATAAATAAAAATCTAAAATGGTTAAGAACAACACCCATCAGAAAAATTATCCAAAATTTGAAATTTAACCCGAATGATTCAATTGGCTAGACCAGCCTGCTTGAACAGCAAGGTCTTAACTGCGCGCCGGAAGGTCAGGATGTCTGACATGGCTCGTATCTCCGAGGGGAGACAATTCCAGAGGGATGGGGCTCCCACAGAGAAAGCACGTAGTCTCGGGGCTGCTAGTCGGCAGTGACTTAGTGGTGGGACCCCGAGCATGGCGACTCTGTGGGAGCGTACTGGGCGGCGGGAGGTTGTTGGTGGCAGAAGGCGATCCCGTAAGTATCCAGGTCCCGAGCCATGGAGCACTTTGAATACTATTAGTACCACCTTGAATCGAATCCGGAAGGCCACAGGAAGCCAGTGCAGCCGGCGGAGAAGAGGTGTTATGTGGGCGTCCCGAGGGGCGCCCATGATCATCCGCGTGGCAGCATTCTGAACTAACTGTAACCTACGGAGAGTCTTCAAGGGGAGCCCCATGTAGAGAGCATTACAGTAGTCCAAACGGGAGATGACGAGGGCAGAGGTGACTGTGCGAAGTGCGCCCAGATCCAGAAAGGGTCGCAATTGTAGGACTGTAACTTTGTCCCTTGTATCCTCACAATTTATATTGACTGTTTCCTAGTATGATTTGATTGTTGATTGTACCCTATGACTATCATTAAGTGTTGTACGTTATGATTCTTGATTCTTAGCGAATGTACTTTTCCTTGTGTATACTGAGAGTATTTACACGAAGACAAATTCCTTGTGTGTCCAATCACACTTGGCCAATAAAGTATTCTAACCCCCCCCCCCAATGCCTACACCTGAATTTCATTCAGGTAAACCCAAAAGATGACACTTAATCCATACATTATCAAAATGGAAAGTGCTCCAAAGGGAATTACTCAGGAGGGTGATATTAGCCATTCATAAACATAATTATCTTGCTCTCCAAAGAGATGGGGAATTATCAAACTAATTAAGCAATGCATGATTAACTGCATAGCATCAAAAGGCAGATGAGTTGCTCATTGAGACCAACAATGATACAAGCAAAAATCAATCTTGTTAGGAAGGGCTGTCTAATAAAGATACATCCAGGTCTTTTCTTATTATAAAGTCATCCTGGACAGTGGCGGAACTTCCTCCCCTCCCTCTTGGGGAGATTTACAACTTCCAGCTAGGTTTACCCTGCGGCCTCGCTTACCCCCACTGGCAGCTCTTGTCTGGGCAGTGGTTTGGCTTTACCTTGCCCTAACCTTCCTCCCGTGGCTAGTAGCAGAGGAGAAGGCCAGCCCCTTCAGCTCCAGCAATGTCCTTTGTGCCAAGTCCTGATCCTGGGCTCGCCATACTTAAGGGTAGTGGCGTGAGTGGTGGGGGCACGATCCAGTTGTTTTCATCAGTGAGAGGGGCCCAGTGATGGGAAGGCTCTTGCCAGGAAGGCAAGCAGTGGCAGAGCGTCCCAGAACTGCTCCAGCGTCGGGAAGTTTCCTTGGGCAGCTTCGGCAGTGAAGCAAGCCAGGCAAGCCCGGGGACAGTGGGAGGCACCGCAGCAGCCTTAGTCGGCCCAGGAGTCGACTCGTCCCGGGCTTGCTTGCAGGCTCACTCACCCAGGGAGATCAGGGCCACAGCGGAAGGCAGGCAGCAATGGCGGGCGAAGGCAGGTTAGCAATGGCAGGCGAGATGAGGCGGGGCGAGCAGGTAGGTGGGGCGGGGTGGGCAGGGCCAGCCAGAATTTTTACCACCAGTTCGTGTGAACCGGCCCGAATCCTACCACTGCCTATAACCTAATAACACTTTTTTAAATTAACATCATAAATTCATGAATGGTTTCTTGATAGGTAGTTTTGACCATTGTATGCAGTAGTTTATACTATTTTAATATGGTTTGTAATCTAGAGGCTGTTAAGTTTTAGAGTCAGTGATAATAAATTGAGCATGAAATTCAAAAGTGTGCTAAGCTTCAAATTCTGTTCAATTGAGAGCTAGGCATATGCTACTCTAAGCCTGGGAATCAGTAAAGGTAGTAAGACTCATATAGCAAAACCTAGAGACAAATTGGAATACATGTATTGACAAAACAGTTATCATCAGAAAAATTAAAAAAGTAAAACTTGAGAAATGAAAGCAGCACTATAATATGTGAAAAAAGGAAATCTTACGCAAGGCATGCAATAAAATAAACTTAACACTGCATCTCTTAGTACAAATGGCTTATATCACTTGTCAGAACTATTTCATCATACAGCCAATAATGGAATATTTGGTTCATTTTGTTATTACAACACATTTCTCTTTTAAAATATAATATCATACAATAGGTTAATTATTCAATCTCTGTGTATAGTCAAAGGGTTTTCAATATCACGTAACATTGCCAGAATCCTTTTGGAATTTCATAAATTGGCATGAATTCCTTCTGACATCTTCATACATAGGTGTCTGTCATGCTCGGCATTGTTTCTCTCCTTCTTACCTAATTAGGATTTATTATTTTAGAACAGAACTTCGTTTTCATTTAAAATCTCCATAGAGTTTCAACCGATTAAGATATTTTCCAGAGTTTCTCCTTTGCTTTCTGTCACCCTTGTAGAATTATTTTGTGGATTAACAATTTTAAGATTTGGCTAATAAAACATAGTCCATAAGAATTATTCTTTTCTCTTGATATATATGTCCTAGAAAGAATATCAGGAATTGGTAACTATTTGCTCAGTCTATACATCAATTATAATCAATGTTTCTATAAAATTACTAGTACTTTTTGGATTATTCTAGAAGCAGTATATAAAAATCTGTAGCTCTGGGTTGTTTTTTGAACCTATTTTCGCTGTTTTTTCATAAATTAGTTCATGGAATCTCGTGCTCCAAATTCTACTGCTAGTATTTTTGCTCAATACTTATTAATGTTTTTAAAATACATAACAGCAAGCCTTGCAGCAATATAGTTCTTAATCTTGAAGCAACAGAACATCTGATATAGTGACTTTTCTTTCATATTGAAGTTCTTCCAGATTCATGTTTTTTAATTTTGGTTTTACCTATTTAGTATTCACTGTTTTGAACTAATAGCTGACTCAGTAGTGATATTGTACAATAGTTCCATACTTTTTATTATTATTTTATTATTTTTTATTATTATTTTTATTATTGTTTGTTATCTCTTCATATCTTTGCTAGACATGGCTAGTCCAAAATATTTATAGAAGGCATTTGAACTTCTGTTTAGGTGGAATTGTTTTATCCGCTGAATAGCTACAATATGTCTTAGAACAAATTAGCATTTTCTTTTTTTATTAATTTTCAGTTTCTCTTCCAATATCATCTAGACCTCATTCTAATCAATCGTATTCTTTTATGTCTGGTTGTAGCCTTCATCATATCTGTAAATGTCTGATTTCATCTGTTGGATCATCTCCTTTGTTCACTTCTTTAGCAATAATCTTACCAATTTGTACAATACTGGCTGGACTGTGAGAGTTGTAATTCAACAACTACTGGTTCCTCATCCCTGCTGTAGATTCTTCTACATTGACTCTCATGTTATATTCTTTATTTTATTTTATCCTTTAGTGGCACTGGAATTTTCTCAGATGCATGAATTACAGGTGGTACTTATGGATTCATTTCCATGGAATATTACTCTGGTAAGAAAACGAGGCATTAAAGCAAATTTTGTAATTTGTATCCCCATCCCACTGATCTTCTTGATCTATTTCTATTAAGTTACCATTTTTATTTTTATTTATTAGATTTATATCCTGTTTGTAGATTTATATTTTGCCCAAGATGGTGTGCTTGTGCCTAATTGAAATTAATAATAAAAAGATCCAGTTTCAGCATTGAATTATGCACCTATTAACATTTTAACTGCAATTCAGAGTATCTTTGTAAGACTATGTTATCATCTTAATTTTTAAAAAAAAATTTTTTACAATTCCACTCCTCAAATCCTGATTATCATATGAACACATCTATGCAGTTTTTTTGGCAGAAATATCATTTGCCTTTTTCTTGGATTTTTTATTTTTTTCTTTTACTTTTCAGTCCAGCATATAAATTCCTTCAAGGTTATTACTCAGATCCATTCCTAGATTAGTTTCAGGGACCAGATAGTCTGCCAAGGATTTTTCTTGCAGTTCTTTTCAAATATGGTTCAAGTTCCCAATCAAATTAAAAGATTCAGTATTTCATTATGGCTTCAAAAAATAACATCACACTATTTTGTTTATGTATTACAAATTTAGGTAGTTTTCATTCAAAAAGAACTTGGGCTTATTTTCGGGGAGGTCTTTTTTTTTTAGGTGCAGGAGGCGGGGAGCATGGTCATCTCATGGCTGCTGGGCCCCTTAACTGCGGCCCATGAATCAGCTGAGCCAGCAAGGGCTGGTGAGTCAGAAAGCTATGTGGCCCTTTGGAATTGGCTCCTCCCCCTCCTCTACCCTGCTGCTGCTGCTTGATAAAAGGACAATTCTAGAAGATTGTGGGAAGTATGTACTTACAGTAGAAGCAGCCTGTCTCTTTCAAGCCATCAAATGTGTGTGTGTGTGTGTGTGTGTGAGAGAGAGAGAGAGAGAGAGAGAGAGAGAGAGAGAGAGAGAGAGAGAGAGAAATGATGGAGGGGAGTAACAAGAATTGCAAGCAATGCTGTTTGAAAGGGTTTCCTCTCTGTCGTTTCTCTTTCTCATACACACACACACACACACACACACACACATACAGGTGAAACTTGAAAAATTAGAATATCGTGCAAAAGTTCATTTATTTCAGTAATGCAACTTAAAAGGTGAAACTAATATATGAGATAGACTCATTACATGCAAAGCAAGATAGTTCAAGCCATGATGTGTCATAATCGTGATGATTATGGCTTATTGCTCATGAAAACCCCAAATCCACAATCTCAGAAGATTAGAATATTGTGAAAAGGTTCAATATTCTAGGCTCAAAGTGTCCTACTCTAATCAGCTAATTAAGCCATAACACCTGCAAAGGGTTCCTGAGTCTTTAAATATCTCTTAGTCTGATTCAGTAGGAATCACAATCATGGGAAAGACTGCTGACCTGACAGTTGTGCAGAAAACCATCATTGACACCCTCCATAAGGAAGGAAAGCCTCAAAAGGTAATTGCAAAAGAAGTTGGATGTTCCCAAAGTGCTGTATCAAAGCACATTAATAGAAAGTTATGTGGAAGAGAAAAGTGTGGAAGAAAAAGGTGCACAAGCAGCAGGGATGACCACAGCCTGGGGAGGATTGTCAGGAAAAGGCAATTCAAAAGTGTTGGGGACTTTCTCAAGGAGTGGACTGAGACTGGAGTCAGTGCATCAAGAGCTATCACACACAGACGGATCCTGGACGTGGCTTCAAATGTCATATTCCTCTTGTCAAGCCGCTCCTGAACAACAAACAACATCAGAAGTGTCTTACCTGGGCTAAAGAAAAACAGAACTGGTCTGTTGCTCAGTGGTCCAAAGTCCTCTTTTCTGATGAGAGCAACTTTTGCATCTCATTTGGAAACCAAGGGCCCAGAGTCTGGAGGAAGAATGGAGAGGCACATGCTGCAAGATGCTTGAAGATCCAGTGTGGAGTTTCCACAGTCTGTGTTGATTTGGGGAGTCATGTCATCTGCTGGTGTTGGTCCACTGTGCTTCATTAAGTCCAGGGTCAATGCAGCCGTCTACCAGGAGATTTTGGAGCACTTCATGCTTCCTTCTGCAGACGAGCTTTATGGGGATGCTGACTTCATTTTCCAGCAGGAATTGGTACCTGCCCACACTGCCAAAAGCACCAAAACCTGGTTCAATGACTGTGGGATTACTGTCCTTGATTGGCCAGCAAACTCGCCTGACCTGTATCCCATAGAGAATCTATGGGGCATTGCCAAGAGAAAAATGAGAGACATGAGACCGACCAATGCAGAAGAGTTGAAGGCCACTGTTGAAGCATCCTGGTCTTCCATAACACCTCAGCAGTGCCACGCAGCTTCTATGCCACGCCACATTGAGGCAGTAATTGCTGCAAAAGGGGCCCAAACAAAGTACTGAGTACATATGCATGCTTATACTTTTCAGAGGTCCGATATTGTTCTATGTACAATCCTTGTTTTATTGATTGCATTCTAATTTTCTGAGATTGTGGATTTGGGATTTTCATGAGCTGTAAGCACACTTATGACAATTACGGCTTGAACTATCTTGCTTTGCATATAATGAGTCTATCTCATATATTAGTTTCACCTTTTAAGTTGCATTACTGAAATAAATGAACTTTTGCATGATATTCTAATTTTTTTAGTTTCACCTATACACATACACACACAGAGAGGCATTTGATGAGAAACAGTGGAGGGGACTGACCCGCCCATGCCTCCAGCTCAGCACCTGCTTAGGGTGGTGCCCTGAGACCCAGTCTCTGTGTAGGCAACCCCCACCCGGCCAATGCGAGAAATGGGCTTTCTTGTAGCGCCTCATGTCCACGTGAAGCCAGCTGGGCTTGACCCTCCCTCAGAGCATTGGCGGCCCAAGATCAGCAGGCCAGTGTCAGTGAGCATGAATGCACTTCTGCTGCCCGGGGGGAGAAGAGCACACCAGAGTCCAAATGCTGGGCCTCGCTGGACTTGCAAGCCAGGGATCCTGCAGGCATCCTGGCCACATAAAGGCTGCCCAAATGCCCAAATACCCAGGTCTCCTGAGCTGTGTGCAGGAGCAGTGGCACCGCCATAAGGTTTTTCATACTGGTGCAGCCTTTTGGAGCAGAACCCTGCAAGGCTTGTTCTGGCATTTTACTCGTGAATGACAGCACCACTGCGAGGTTCATCACACCATCTCAGCTGGCATCCTGCCACAAGCAGCTCATTGGTATGTCAAACCTCATGGTAGTGCCGCCGCTCAGGGGTCAATGGCACAACAATCCTTGCAGGGTCCTGCTCCAAGAAGCTACGCCAATGTGATGAACCTCATGGCAATGCCTTGCAGGGTCCTGGGATACACTGAAGGCTCGAAATGATGAATGGCAGGAAAATGGGAAAGGGGATTTTTCTGCCTGTCATCCTTTCCTCAGTCTGTGCTGAGCTTGAGGAAAGGATGACAGGCAGGAAAACCCCCCTCTTCATTTTTCTGCCATTTGTCAAAAAGGTTCCATTCTGAGCCTTCAGGGTTGCAATCCTGGGATACTCTAAAAGCTCGGAATGAAGTCTTTTAGTCGAACAACAGGAAAATGGGGAGGAGATTTTTCTGCCTGTCATCCTTTCCTCATACTCAGCACAGGTGGACATCCCCAAAAGACCATCCCAAGGCTTCAGCGTTGCAATCCTGGCATGTATGTCCTTTTCTCAAGTGACATTTGATTGCTTGAAAGGAGCAGGTTGCGCCCGGAGACAAGGAACAAGAGGCAGCTCCCGGTCCTCGCTGGCTCAGCTGATCCACAGGCCTAATTAAGGGGTTGAGCAGCCATGAGGTGACTGGGGAAGTGAAAGGCTGTCTCCTGTACTGGCCACACCTTCACTAGAGCTTATTTTTGGGGTAGGGTGTATTATCAGGCCCACACCAAAAATCAGGCTAGGGTGTATTTTATTTATTTTTTATACTTTATTTATTTATACTGATACTTATATACCGCCCTTCTCCCGAAGGACTCAGGGCGGTGCACAGCCAATCACAAACCCCAATACACTGTACAAAAGTTAAAAACGAATTAAATAATTTAGGCTGTTTAAAAATTTTAAAAATTTTGCCCCTCCCCCATAAAATAGTTAAAACCCCAAATATTCAAAACCGATTAAAAACGTGAGACAAAATTAAAATCCTGTGTCAGCCTAGGCCAGCCTGCTCAAAGAGCCAAGTTTTTAACGCCCGTCTGAAGGCTCTCAGGTCTGTGTTGGTGCGTATGTCTGGGGGCAGACCATTCCAGAGGGCAGGGGCCCCCACAGAGAAGGCCCTATTCCTGGGGGCCGCCAGACGGTACATAGAAGCCGACGGCACCCAGAGAAGGCCCTCCCTGTGGGAACACACAGGTCTGTTGGAGATCACCGGCAGAACGCGGTCCTGCAGATAACCTGGTCCAATGCCATGGATCGCTTTAAAGGTCAGAACCAGAACCTTAAAGCGAACCCGGAAAACCACCGGCAACCAATGCAGCTCGCGCAGGAGAGGCGTCACATGGGAGCTTCGTGACGCCCCCATAATCACCCGCGCGGCCGCATTTTGTACCAGTTGGAGTCTCCGGGTGCTCCCCGCAGGGAGCCCCATGTAGAGAGCGTTACAGTAGTCCAGGCGAGAAGTGACAAGGGCATGAGTGACCGTGCGTAAGGCGTCCCGATCCAGAAAGGGCCGCAACTGGTAAATCAGGCGAACCCGATAAAAAGCCCCCCTGGAGACGGCCGCAATATGGTCTTCTAAAGACAGCCGTGCATCTAGGAGGACACCCAAATTGCGAGCCCTCCCTGTGGGGGGCAGAATCTCTCCCCCAATAGCCAGCGACGGAGTCAGCTGACTATATCGGGCTGCCGGAAACCACAGCCACTCGGTCTTGGACGGGTTGAGCCGGAGCTTGTTCCCGCCCATCCAATTCCGCACGGCCTCCAGGCACCAGGACATAGCCTCCACAGCATCATTGGGGTGGCCTGGGGTGGAGATGTAAAGCTGGGTATCATCTGCATACAGATGACACCGCACCCCAAAACCATGGATGATCTCCCCCAGCGGCTTCACATAAATGTTGAACAGAAGAGGGGAGAGGACAGATCCCTGAGGCACCCCACAAATGAGGGGCCTAGAAGTGGACCTCTCCCCCCCCCCATCAACACGAATTGCGAGTGGTTGGAGAGGAAGGAGGAGAACCATCGCAAGACAGTTCCCCCAATCCCTAACCCCTCCAACCGCCGCAATAAGATACTATGGTCAATAGTATCAAAAGCCGCCGAGAGGTCTAACAGGAAAACCCCCTGTCACGGGCCCTCCAGAGATCATCGACCAACGCGACCAATGCTGTTTCGGTACTATGCCTGGGCCTGAAGCCCGATTGGAATGGATTGAGGTAAGTCGCTTCCTCCAGGTACTGAGGGAGCTGACGTGCCACCACACTCTCAACAACCTTCGCTAAAAAAAGGAAGGTTGGAGACTGGACGATAATTATTTAAAACAACCGGGTCCAGGGCAGGCTTCTTGAGGAGGGGCCGCACCACCGCCATCTTCAGGGCAGTAGGGAGCGACCCCTCTCTCAACGAAGCGTTGATAATCCCCTGGAGCCAGTCTCGTGTCACCTCCCTGGCGGTCGAAACCAACCAGGAGGGACACGGGTCCAACAAACATGTGGTGGTATTCAGCCCCCCCAGCAACCTGTCCACACCCTCAGCGGTCACAGGGTCAAACTCTTCCCAGATGATAGTCTCAAGGCCTGCCCCGGCCACCTCCTCCGGGACCACCCAATTGGAGTCCAGCCCGTCCCGAATCTGAGCGATTTTGTCGTGCAAGAATCGGGAAAATTCTTCTGCCCTACCCTGCAAGAGGTCATCCCGCGCTCTCGGCTTGAGCAGAGAGCGGGTCACTCTAAACAGAGCGGCAGGCCGATTTTCTGCCGACGCAATAAGGGCGGAGAAATGCAAATGCTTCGCCGCCTCTATCGCCACAAGGTAGGTCTTAATGTGGGACCTCACCTGTGTCCGGTCAGACTCAGTGCGGCTAGCCCTCCAAACACTCTCTAGACGTCTTTTCCGGCATTTCATCTCCCGTAGCTCCTCCGTAAACCACGGAGCTAAATGGGATCTGTGCCGAGTCAGAGGTCGCAGAGGCACAACTCGTTCCAGAGCCCCGGCAGCCAACCTATCCCAGGTGGCCACCAGGTCTCCAGGCGAGTTGTGAGCCAGAGTCTCGGGAAATGGCCCAAGCTCCCTCTGGAACCGCTCACGGTCCATCAGGCGCCTGGGGCGGAACCATCTACACGGCTCCGCCTCCCTGCGGTGGGGGGTGGCGGTACAGAAGTCCAGTCTGAGAAGAGAATGGTCTGTCCATGACAAGGGTTTGATGACTAAGTCCCCGAAATTACAGTCATTCAACCACTGACCAGAGACAAAAATCAGGTCCAGTGTGTGTCCTCCTATATGAGTAGGGACAGAAACTAATTGGGTCAGGTCCATGGCCGTCATGGAAGCCATGAACTCCCGAGCTGCCCCAGAGGTTTCCCCGAGCGATGGCAGGTTGAAATCCCCCATGACTAAAAGCCTAGGGGTCCCAACCGCCAGCTCGGCTATCACCTCGAGGAGTCCGGGCAGGGCCAATGACACGTGGCAGGGAGCCAGGTACGTTATCAAAAGGCCCATCTGAACCCCCTGTCCCCACTTCACAAAGAGAGACTCACAACCAGCCGTCTGAGGAACAGTGGCCTCCCTAGGACGAAGGACCTCTCTAATAAGCACCGCCACCCCACCACCCCTTCCCTGAGACCTAGGCTGATGAAATGCTAAGAAACCTGGTGGGCACATCTCCTTCAGAGGAACACCATCCTCTGGGCCCAGCCAGGTTTCGGTAACACCTACCAGGTCCACGCCCTCTTCCTGAATAAGATCACAAATCAGGGGGGCTTTATTGACAACGGACCTGGCATTGCATAGCATCAGCCGGGTACTCAGGGGCCGAAGCTCTGGACAGCCAGGCCTGCAGGATGGGTGAAGAGGGTCGGAGCGCGCTACTGCTTGGAGACATCGACAGCGCGATCCCCTAACCTGATATGGCCCTCTACCCCCGCCATATCTGCCCCTCCCACTAACTGTGCCGATAGAACTGGCCCCCGGCATCCCACCCTCCGTCTGCCCCCCCAACACACACACCCCTGAGCCCTCCCAGACGTGCGTGCTAGCCTGGCTGCCCCCAGATCCTCGCAGGTTGTGCCCCAAACCCGGTTTGGATTTCCCCAATCCCCTTAAAAACCCCATTAAAAAACTAAAAACTAAAAATGGATGAGTGGAGATCTAATACAAGAAGTGACAGAAGTAGAAATTATATCGAACACTTGGGCAGACCACAATCCTCTTAAAATTAATTGGCAGGGTAAGAAAAAACCAAGGAGAAGGTGGACTTTAAACTCTCAACTATTAAAAGATGAGGAATTTATAAAGAAACTTAAGAAAGAATTAAATTTCTATCTTAAAGAAAATAATAATTCAGATACAACTATTCAAAATTTATGGGATGCGATGAAGGCCGTTATAAGGGGAATTATAATATCTTATATTGCTCAAAAAAATAAAGAAAAACACGCTCAACATAACAACCTATACCAAAAATTAAGAGATTAGAAACTGAATTACAAGAGGTACCACAAAAGACTAAAACCCAAGAACAATTGATTTATTATAAACATAAACTCAATTTAATGGAACAGGAAGAATTGATTAAAAATTTGAAAATAACTAAGCAAATAGAATTTGAACAAGCAAACAAGCCTGGTAGATGGCTCTCTTACAAACTCAAAAAAGAGAAAGAGAAAAGAACTATTTATCAATTACAAGATGAAAGCGGAAATTATCAGCATACAATAGAAAAGAAAAAAGAGATTGTATATAAATATTTTGAGAAGCTGTATAAAAAGGAGAAAGTAGATGAAGATCAGATAAGGAAATACTTAAGGGAAAAAAGTATCTGTGAAATTAAGGATGAGATGAAAGAACTGTTGACAAAGGATATATCTATGATAGAATTAAAACAAGCAATTAAAATCCAGAAAGTTAACAAAACTCCAGGCCCTGATGGCTTCCCAGCAGAGTTTTATAAAGTAATAGAAGAACAGGTAGGACCAATAATGGTGGATTTATTTAATGAGATAATAACATCAGCTAAAATGCCAGACACATGGAAGGAATCATTAATTTCGCTAATCCCGAAGGAGGACTCAGATCCCAGGATGATACAAAATTATAGACCAATCTCTTTACTGAATGTGGATTATAAAATATTTACTACTATAATTGCTACCAGATTAAAAATAATCTTGAATGAGTACATACACCCAGATCAAAATGAATTTCTCCCAAATAGACAGATTAGAAATAATTTAAGGATAATAATGGATGTTCTGGAATATTATGAAGCTCATCCAGGGGAACAGGTAGCTCTTGTATTTTTGGATGCTCAAAAAGCTTTTGATAATCTCAATTGGCAATTTATAATTCAACAAATTTATGATATGAACTTTGGCACTAAATTTGAGAATATTATAACGGCAATCTACTCAGTACAAAAAGCAAATATAATAATAAATGGAGAAAATACTCAAACCATAAATATAGAAAAAGGAGTACGACAAGGTTGTCCATTGTCCCCTCTCCTCTTCATATTATCATTAGAAATATTATTAGAAAGGGTGAGGCAAAATTTTGAAATAAAAGGATTAAAAATCAAAAATGAAGAATATAAACTGCAAGCTTTTGCAGATGATATGGCCTTTATTATGGAAGATCCGATAGAAAAAGGACCAATATTAATTAAGGAACTAGAAAGATACGGAGCAGTAGCGGGATTAAAAATTAATAGACAGAAAACGAAACTCTTAGTAAAAAATCTAACAGATCCACAAATAATAGAATTAGAAAGGGTGCTGGGACTTCAAACAACAAGGAAAATTAAATATTTGGGAATATGGCTGACAGCACACTGCAAGACGATAAAGGAAAATAACTATAATAAGCTATTACAACAAACACAAAAAGATTTAGAACTTTGGAAGAAAATGCAATTGTCATTATTAAGAAGAATAGCAGCCATAAAGATGTCTATATTACCAAAATTTCTTTATTTATTCCAAACCATTCCAGTTAAACTAGATAAGACCTTTTTTGATAATCTCAATAGAATGACATTAAAATTCATTTGGCAGGGTAAGAAACCCAGAATAAAAATGAATTTGTTACAAGATATGAAGAGCAGAGGTGGTTTTGGATCGCCAAATTGGGAATTATACTATAGGGCAGCAGCATTGGTTTGGCTAAAAGACTGGATTAATTTAAAGAATAAAAGAATATTAGTTATAGAAAGCCATGATCTTCAAAGGGGATGGCATGCATTCCTTTGGGAAATAGGACCTACAAAACAAAAATATTTTTATAGACATTTGATTAGAGACTCGCTGATATACAATTGGATTAAAGTTAAAAAGAAACATTATATAAAGATCCCAATTTGGCTATCTACAATGGAAGCGATGATTCACCCAAATAACCTAGATCTGAATAAAATGTTAAAATATAAAGATCTACTGGATACAAATGGAAATTTAAAAACAAAACAAGAGCTCCAAGAACAAGGGCTGCTAATAGACTGGTGGGCCTACCTTCAAATACAAAGCCGATATAATAAGGATATAAAAGATTATGGAATATATTTGAAACCACAACAATTAGATAAAATCTTATTAGGACCAGATAAAAAAAATATTACTAAAATTTATAAGTATTTTTTAGAAGTAGAACTGGAAGAAGAAGTAGTGAAAGGATGTATGATTGCCTGGGCTCAAAACATCGGACATCATATAAAGTTAGCAGATTGGGAGACTATATGGAACAGAAATCATAAATTAACAAAATCAGTAACATACAAAGAAAATGCATATAAAATGTTTTACAGATGGCACTTACCCCCTTCGAGATTAGCAAAAATGTATCCTAAACTGAATCCCACATGTTGGAAATGTGGGAAAAAAGAGGGAACATATTACCATATGTGGTGGTCTTGCCCAGAGGCTCGAAAATATTGGCTAAAAATTCAAAAATGGTTATAAGAAATTACCAATGAACAATTAGATTTACAACCAGAGCTCTTCCTATTGGGGATCTTCAAAAAAAAATATGTAAAGTCTACAAAATACTTATTATTACATATATTGACTGCGGCCAGGATTGCTTTTGCCCAGTGTTGGAAACAGTCATTTACACCTGTAGAAGAACTGGTTATACAAAAAGTCATGAACTGTGCTGAAATGGATAAATTAACACTGAGTTTAAAAGATAAGGAATCTTCAATATTTTACAAGGTATGGGAACAATGGTACAATTGGATAGATCGGAGACAGACTAAGGATAGATGATTATTAAATATAGAACATAGATAGAATAAGAATATAGTTATGTATAAATTATCACTATCACACAAATGATTGTTATATGATAATGCACCACAAACAGTTGTTATTGAATTATATATGTTTTTAACTTTTTTTTTTCTTTTCTTTTTGTAATAAAGTTCAATAAAGTTTATTTTAAATTAAATTAAAAAAACTAAAAACCCTGGGTTTCCCCCCAACGCGCTTCCTACGGCCACACCATCTCTCGGGATTTTTGGGGAAATATAGTAATACCATAAAAACTATTCCATATGCATAATCAAAGATAAACTAAAACCAGAGATAAAACTTAAAATCAACTTCCAATACATAGACAGAGGAGCAATTCAGTCACCCAAAGTCCAGGAAAATACATCAGTCTTGCTATAGTGCCTTCCTAAAACCAACATAGGGGGATAGTCTTGGGAAATCTCTTCTGAAAGGACTAGTCAACACAAAGTAGGCATTTTCCCACATTGTCTTTACTAAATGACTATAATAGATACAAAATTATGCTGAGCATGATATATAATACTCGTTTGTATAGCAAGCCTTCAACAAAAGTCCTGTGAAATACCTCTTTTTTTTTTTAGAAATTGGATAATTCTTATCTTTTCATTGTTTCTCTGTATTCTGTTCGTTTGAACTTAAGGCCCATTTTACGCAATTCATGTAAAAGATTCATCCCCATAATTACTAAATTAGACTACCAGCAATTTGTTGCATACACAGTTTGTTTCTTAAATTTAAATGATGCTGGTTTTCTGATAAGTAGAATTCATAAGTCAATAATAAAATAGGCTTGTTAGGATTTACTAAAGATTTCCATTGCTTGTAGCAATTAGAAAACTATGGTAGTCCATAGGTACTAACAAAAGGAATCACAGTTGCTTGAGCATGAATTCCATTCTGTGTTGCCATGACATCATCACTTAATAAGAGAAAAGACAGTTCTATCTCATATTACTCTTAATGCCTTTTCTTATCTAATTGTCATAAATAAAATTCTTAATGTAATCATATTGCCTTAATCCTTTATCATGATCCTATCCTATTTTTGCCATGAACATCAGTTTTTGTGAAGGCTTTTGCTAGTCTATTTTTTACTTCAGCCTTTCTTTCTCTTCTGGCAGTGCTGACCTTTTATTTTAGGGAAAACAAAATGGTGAAATATGTGTATTAAAACTAATTCAAAATAACTGACATTTGAAATTTCTTCAGGATGATATTCTCTGTTACTCCTATCATTCCTACTATATTTGTGATTTTTAAAAATTTTACATTTAAAAATTAATTTTGAATTCATTGAATTCATTCATTTAGTTCATGAGTATAGAAAATAAAAATAGATAGATGTAGACCAATATAATCCGATTTCCAATTTTCTTTAAGGAAGCAGATGTATAAATAAACCAAGATAACAAAAGTTAGTGACAGTCATCACACAAAAGGAAAATAAAACTTTAAAAGATAAATTAGAACTCTTCAAGGCACACTTAATTATAAATAGGGACCATATTTAGAGATGATTATGAAGATGATTGATTCAATCCCACTTTTTCAGATATAAATGCTTGGACACAAAAGCTTATTCATAAACCTTACTGAATATTTTTAGTATAGAGTTTTAAAGATCCAACCAAAACATCATAAATTTAATTAGCAGTAATTGTTTAAAAAAATATTGATTTCCTAACTAGTAATTTACACTTCCCCGTATTTGAAGTGTATATGTGTATATATTTGAAGTGTATATATGTAAATACGAGTAATTTCTTATTAGAAATCTTATTAGATTTAATAAGATTACATCTTATTAGAAACAGATTAGATAGAAATAGAAAAATAAATTCACAAATTAAAATTCTAAGAAAACAAATCTAATTGATTTAAAGGTTGTAGATAGGTTTGAAAATGTTTTAGAATGCCACTCGTCAGTACTTTAAAGGCGTTTAATTTTTTACCTCATTCAATAAAGAAAAGATAAATTGAACTGTTTTTGTGCAATGGATCCATTTTACAGAAACTTTTAACATAAAAGTAATAGGTAATTTCTGCTTTATTTCAAGAAAAATGAATTGTTTATTTGTTTTCCTCCTTTTTCTGTTTTCCAGCTGAGATACACTACCTTAAATTTACACAATATGGAGAACTCACATAAAAATTAACTTTGAATTAAGTTGTTCATGATAATAGCTTGAATAAAAAAAGTAATAACCACATCTAGACAGTTCTCGTACTAAAAACCATTTCAGGATTTTGCTACAGTTAAAATAAAATCTTAGTCAGGGATCTGGTCAAAGATTCATTGCAGTAACAGTGAAGAAAAACAGCTCTAAGAATTTATTAATTCATCCAACAAATGGAATGGAATACTATCCTCAATAACAGGCTTCCTCAAACTACGGCCCATGGGATGGATATGGTCCATTGAGGCAATGTATCTGGCCCATGCGCAAAAAAAAAAGCTCACTATAGCTGCCCATGAACGTAAGGCTTAAAACTGTTTTGGAGCGTGTTAAGAAGGACCGCTCCTCCACCCCAGTCATGCATTTTCAAGCAGCCATTTGAAAACACATGGCTGGAGTGGAAGAGCTGTCCATTAAGCTCCAAAACTGCTCCAAGCCTGGTTCTTCACTGGTGTTAGAAGTACTGGCCTTCCCCGCCCAGTCAGCCCATGCAAGTTACTCCAGGTACTGATTCCCCCAGCACCACACATGCACGTGTTAAAAAGTCTGCTGCCATCCCACCAGCATTTCCAGGCAACACAGGGCCAGGCACAATTGTCCGTTCATGTACTGTCCCCGGGGGACTGTCCAGGAGTGCTGGTGGGCTCGGGCTTGGCTGTCTTGCAAGGCAATGGTGGCTGCAGGTGCTAGTGCTCAGGTGAAGCAGCCAGGCTCCAAAATTAAATGCTTCCTTTTCTTGCAAATGCATACAAGCACCATTAAAGGGAGAAATGGTGAGTTCTGTAACCAGAAAAACTGAGAATGAAAACAATGTATCCCAGTTAAATTAGAAGTGGTTTTTTGTGAAGAATCTGTGAAAATTTTGGAATATTGCAATAAGGCCCAAAAAAAAAAAAAATACAGCAGAAAGATTTAATTAAAGAAGAAGAGAAAAAATGGTAAGACATCAACTAACTAACTACTTTGAAAATGCCTTTCCAATGTGTTTTCAATTGTAAGATTGGAAATATTCACTTGACTGTATGCTTTAATGTTAAAAAAATAATAATCTTTATCAGTATAAGCAGAGATGTATTCTTCAAGATGTAATGCATTTTGCAAAAACCATTGTAGTAAACTGAATACCACTTAGAACATCATTTCTCACCAAAAATGCAACTTAATAGAGCGTAAAATAAGATTTTACACAAGCAAGAAAAAATGTATAGAATAGGTGGTGCCTGGCTCAATTGGAAGTAACTGAGACAGATCTTGAGATGGAAAGTTATCAAACAGATCCAACCTAGAAATAAGAAGAAATTTCCTGACAGTGAGAACAATTAATCAGAGAAATGAAATGCCTTCAGAAATTGTGGGTATACCATCACTGGAGGTTTTTAAGAAGAAATTTATCCATAATAGTATAGGGTCTCATGCTTCAGCAGGGGTTGGACTAGAAAACCTCCAAGGTCCTTTCCAACTCTGTTATTCTTTATAAATCTCTCCACTTAGTCTTATCAAGAGAACGGTGAAAAACAATATTTGGAAATGTACATCAGGTCTTCTGATAGCAAAATCTCTTCTTATTAGCTAGTATCAAGGGGAAGATGACTAAAAAAGCTTCCTCTCTCATCATAACATGCAAGACGAGGCAAGGAGTGGCTGGGAGGGGGAGGGGTGAGGAGAGGCCAGGGGAAGTGTCCCTCAATGTGAGTGTCATCTAGTTGGCCATGCCCACCCAGTCACATGACCACCCAGCCATACCCACCCAGTCACATGATCACCCAGCCAAGCCTCGCCCACAGAACCGGTAGTAAAAAAAATTTGCATCCCACCACTAGGGGCTTGCAAAGCCCACCATGACTGCCTGCGAATGTAAGGGTGACTGCGAGGGAGGGAGACAGGTTCCGCGCCCACTGCGCTCAGCCAAAGGGTGCAGGTGGGTGGGGAGGGCCAGCTGGTGAATGTAAGGCTGACGACAAGGGAAGGAGACACGCTGCACTCAGCTGAAGGGCAAGGGCCACCTCAGGTGGATGGTGAGGCTCAGCCACTTTTCGGGCCTGCTTCTCTCTTCCATGGGGCCTCTAGGCACCTGCTGCCCAATCACCCTCCCTTCTGCCTCAGGCCCTTTATCCATCCCATGACCATGTTATGAATCATTTCTGGGCCAGTCCAGCCAGTGGGTGGGCAAGCAGGCTGCTCTTTCTTTGGGCTTCCTGTCAGTCTCTGAGGCCTCCGGTGGGTGTACTCAGATGGAGGAATTGCTCCAGAATGACCAATGGGCCTCTGTACTCTGTCTTTATTGTGGTACATTTATGCCAGCTAGTGGCACCAAGGTACTTCAGGCTCCGACCTGTAAACTGCATCCAGAAAGCACTGCAGTGGAGGGAAGCGGCTGGGGTCAATTGTAGCTTTGCAGTTCAGAGAGGATGGCGGCAGCGTGGGAGGCTAGCAAGGCTTCCCGTAATGCCACCAGGCCTAAGTGGCCAGGGCGACAGCAGCGGTGGTGGGTGGGGAAGGGAAGCGCTTGGGAGGGCAGCGTCAAAATAATCCCTGGCTATTCCCCAAAGAAGAGGAGAAAAGGCAGGGCCAGCCTGATCAGAACCCTGCTTGCAAGGAAAAGCTTGCAAATTTACACTCGGGAGTGCATACAACACACACACACACACAGACTGGCCCTCATAACCCCAAGAAATAGAAGGAAAGAGCCCTTGTTTAAGATTATGGCAGCGGTGAATGGAAAGTAAGAGGAAATTATAAGGTAAATAAAATTGGACTATAACAGAATCAGAGACTAAATTTCGAATAAGATACAGAAATTGGCATCAATTAGGCATTAGCTAGAATGCTTGACTTGTTGGAATCGACTATATTTAAAAGATATAATAGCTAATGATCAAAAATTAGTGGAATTAATACAAGCAAAAAGGGAAAGGGAAAAAAAAGAATTTTAAAAAGTGGAAAGTGATGTAAAAGCGTCACCTAATAATTAAAGGTACTTTTTTTTCTTTATGATTTTTTCTTTATGGTACTTTATGATTTTATGGAAAACTACTGGTCTTGCAAATGCGTGAATGGGAAATGAAATGAAATAAAAGACTATAATATAACAATAACCCCGGAAGCACACAGCAAAGGGACAAGCGAAGATAATATCTTGGGACTGTTTGGCAGATTGGGACTGTGATAATGAAACAGAAGGATTAATAAGAGAAATTGAGCTAAATGGATATTTCTGGTAAAGATTAAAATAGAAGACATTAGCTTTTAATAAAATAGAGAAAACTCAATTGATTAAGTAAAATGAATGAAATGTACTAAGAACTCAGATTGGAACTGAAAAATGTGAGGGGAATGATAAAAGAAAGTATGGAACTATGGGATGTACTGGCAGAAAAATTAGAAATGGCGATGCAGTTCACAGAAGAACAAAGAAAGTTCAAGGAGGAGGAGTTAAAGAAAGAGGAAATCAGCCCAAAAGAGCAAAAAGAACAATGGACTTTGCAAAAAGACACGAAAGGAATTAAAATTAAGACATTGATGATAGACGTGATAAAAAAAAGGGAAAATACTTCCAAGATAAAACAGAAGAAGAACAAGCTGTATAAGAAGGAATTGTAAAAGAGAGATCAGGAAAGGGAGGGGCAAAAAAACAACTGAATGGGAGATGAAAATAAAAATAATATTAGGGGGAAAAAGAGGAGCTAAAAGAAAGGACCGGAAAAATTTAGAAAAAGGAAAACTGGCTAAAATTAGAAGAAACTATAGGGCCGAGAGATTTAGAGATGAGGGTTAAAGATAAAATAAAGGGGGGATTCCACATGGAAATGTACTTTGTTTTTTTTGTTTTGTTTTGTTTTTTTAGAAATATAGATTGGGGAGTTTTGAAGTTTAAAGTTTATTGGGAATTATTTTTAAAAAATAAATAAGCCTAATTGGAATTAAAGGGGAATAAGACCTCACTGTTAGATTAGTACATAATTATGTACGAGAAAAATGATGATAGAGTAAGAGAAATTAAGATGGTTTTATTATTATTAAATCCTTTATATGTACATATTATATTAAATGGAAATGGAAAATGTAACTGATTATACAAATGATATTAGAAAAACAAAGAATATGGTAAACTAGAAATGATTATGCTATAAAGTATTTGCAATGAGATTGTTATATTATGATTAAAAAGTGAGGAACGAAAATTAAATATATTTTCATAGGTAAAATTTGATTAAATGGAAACAGAAAATATTAATTTTTTTCTTTTTTATTGTATACATATTATATTAGACATGAAATAGAAAATGCAATTGATTATACAAAGGATATTAGAAAAACAGAGAATATGGTAAACTAGAAATGATTATACTGTAAAGTAAAGTATTTGTAATGAGATTATTATATTATGATTTTAAAAGGTAAGGAATGAAAACTTAATAAAATTCCATAGGTAAAATTTGATTAAACAGAAATAAAGAGGAAATATGAAATGGTTATATGAATATCTTTGGAATAAATATAAGATTTATTGTAGATTGGGGGAAAATACCATGTGGATCCTGAATATATTCATTTTATTTTATTCTTGTTTTTTATTATTAATTATACATCGGCTTATGAAAGTAAAAGAAGATAATACGTAAAATAAAATAAATGGTAAGCTGGAAATGAAAATAATAGGGGATAAAGAGTGGAAAATATGTTTGAGGATGAAATGTTATTGTTACTGGATTAATGAATGGAAAATAGTTTGAGTGATTCTTGCTCTAGGCCAGCATTTATCAACTTTAAGTTTAAGACATGGATCTCAATTCCCAGAAATCCCCAGGGGATTTGTGAGATATTGAGATGGCACCATTGTTACTGATCCTACTGTTCTCTCTTATCCTTGTGCTTTGTAGTTTATCATAGTATTTATACAGTATTTATATATTGTTTTTAATCCTTTTGTATGTTGCTCAGAGGCCCTCGTTTGTGACAGGAGCAAGTCATATACATTTGACAAATAAATAATGAATCCTATTTTTTCCTATTACTTCACTTCAATTTCTTTCCTGGTCCTCCACTGTCTTTCTCCTAGAGACAGCAATCTGACATACTCTGTTAAAATCTACAGGTATTCCTCGACTTAGAACCATTTGTTTAGCAACTGAACAGTCCCCAGTACGTGGGAGGGGTGCCTGTTTCCAGGTTCTGGAGTAGACACAAACCTGCTCCTTTACCTCTCTAAGGAGGCCCAGCTCTTTGAGCTGAATCCCTGTTTGTTTTATTCTTTTTTAATGGTATATTTTAAGGAACCCGAAGCTGCTGTTGTAATGAAGTTAGGCAAATGGCAAGAAAGTTTGTGCTCATTTTCCCTTTGGGGAATGGGGTCTTATTAAATAAATAGATCCCTTGGGTTGAGCAAATACAGCTTAGGAAGGACAAAGGCAAAATGGACTGCTAAATTGGCCATGCCCACCCAGTCACATGACCACTTAGCCATGCCCACCCAGTTACATGACCACCTAGCCATGCCCACCCAGCCAATCCAGCCTCCCAACAGTCTGAGGGACCATGAATTGGCCCCCTGTTTAAAAAGTTTAAGGATACCTGTAGCAATCTAGTTTAAAAAGCTAGGAAAAATAATTCATATTAACCTTGTCAAGGAAAATGGATTTTAAAAAACCACAATAATCCATTTACTGAAAGGCAAAGTATGTTTTTTTTCTGTAGGTGTATATGTTTAGGGGCAGTTTTATTTTATCTAATATTGGCATGATTGCTTTTTGTTGTTGTTCTGGAAAAGACTATTCATACAGGAATTTCATCATGATTTAAAGCATCAGGATCCTAAAACTAGTATATTTACTATCTGAAGTTAACCGATTGCTATGTTTTTTACTATAATTCAAGGTGTTGCCTAATAATACAGTTATTGTGTATAAATCACATAATAATGTTAAAATGTTTTTGATGTGGTGCTGATTTACTAGCCATCTAGGTCAGGGGTGGGGTTCAAATTTTTTAACAACCGGTTCTGTGGGCATGGCTTAGTTGGTGGGTATGGCTTGGTGGTCATGTTATTGGCTGGGCATGGCCAACTCAATACCACTCACATCGAGGCACGCATCTCTTTGCCTGGCCTCTCATGACTGTGGGGATGCTGCAACAGTTGTAAGTGTGAAAAATGGTCATTAGTCATTTTTTTCAGTGTCATTTTAACTTTGAATGGTCACTCCACACAAGCAAAGTACCAGCAAAGGAGGGGGAAAAAAACTCCAGAAAAGTTCCTGAGACAGGAAGGTCTAGTCCTGCCAAGAATGTAATAAGGGTTAACGGAAAGGCAGTTTCTATAAGCAACACCAAAATGTTTCCTTCCTGACTTCCTTACAGGATTAGGCCAGTAATTTCTTCTAACAACCAGTTCTCCGAACTGCTTAGAATGTTAACAACCGGTTCTAGCGAATAGGTGCGAACTGGTAGAATCCCATCCCTGGTCTAGGGCCACATGTAGCCTGTGGGCTATGAATTGGACAACTTCTGTTTTAAGCAATACACAGTGTATCAGTAATCATAAGAGTTTGAAAGTGTCATTTAGGTTGTCAGTCCAATCCTTTGCACAATACAGGTATTCAGATTAAAATATTTGGGCAGAGGGCTTCCTAGCCTTTGCTTGAACACATGCAAAGAAGAGGTGCCTTTCTCTGGACAGTTGGTTCAGTGATGGGTTTCAAACATTTTCCTACCGGTTCAGTATGAGTGCGTGCCTTGCACAGGTACATGACAAACACAAACTTTGTGCACACGCAGCATTTGTAACTCACCTTCTGCTGCAAGCTTGTGTGTAAAACAGCTGATGTGCAGCAATCATCTGTGCTGCACGAAGCAGTTGAGGTTGAAAAGCAGGAAATAAAGGTCAATATAGAGCTGGAGCGGGTGGGGGGGCCCAGCAGCTGATCATCGGAGCGAACCAGTTTGTTCACAGATGATCCTTGGAGCTACCTGTTCAGCCAAACTGGGCCGAACTGGTAGAATATCACCACTGAATTGGTTCCATTATCCAATTATTCTTACAGTTAGGACTGTATTTCCCTAATGTTTTATTAAAATGAACCTTACTCTTAACTTATTTATTATCCATGTCTTTTACTCTGGAACTAGACAGAGCACCTAATTTGTTTTCTGTGATGTATCCTGAAAGATGTTGGTAGACAGTTATCATTTCCCGCCCCCCAATTGACTTTTTAAAAAGCTAAATAAGGCATAGCTAGCATTGTCCTTATTCCTTTCACGGAGATTAGTTTCTACATCTCTGATCACCTTTGTTCTCTGTCAGACTCTGATTTCTTGAATCCTTTATGTAATATTCAGAACTTGACATAGTGGTTGAGGTGAGGTCAGACCAAATCTAATTAGAGTGAAACAAATACTGCAAATATTGGAAGTTATGTTTTTTGGGAATAAATTCTAAAATTCCATTTTCCATTTTAGCAGCAGTATCAGCTTGTTTATGCTGAGTAGCAATCCATACTACTATTCCATAACTATTCCAAAATAGTTTTCACAATATTATTACAAATCCTAGATATCATCCATCCTCTACCTGTGGACTTTGCACTTGTGTTTATTAAATATTATTCTGCTAGTTTCAACTACTTAATTTTTTTTACAACTCAGATTTGTTTTGAATTTTATTTCTACTTTCTAAGATACTAACTATCCCATTTAAACCTGAAAATTGTCAGATTGTAAAATCTGGCAAGCTGTCAGGCTACGGAACTTCTTCTCATTCAAACAATAAGAATGAACTTCTGAGAACCAAACGTATCAAAAGGAATTCTTTATTGGGATGAGAGAATCCTGTAGGAGTTCAAAGCAGCGTCTGAGGACCCTCAGGCATACAGTGATAGATAAAGGGGTTTAGAATCCCCCCTCCTCCCAATGTTTACTTAGGGAAACAAAAGCCAATATGTTAATCCCCCTCCCAGCTCCTCTGAGAGGGGATTCTTCCCTTTTAGGAAGGGTTTTTCCTCGTGTAACTTTCCCAAGACGTACCTAGCTTCCTCCCCCCACCCCCTTTTTAGAACGGACTGTTTTTTGAGATTTCCCAGAGCACTTCATTGTGGAGTTTTATGGATTCCTCATCTCCTGGCTGTGCCTCCCAAAGGTGATAGGTTCCGGCCATCTGGTTTCCTTCCCCCCATTGTATCATGTATGGGTGTGCATATTCGATACAAGGTTAAATATATTCAGGTTACATCAAGCAAGGATTTCTTTATCAGTTCCCCCCCCCCCTTTCCTCTTCCTCTGAAGAAATGACAGATACACGGATCTGACATCCTGCCCTCCTTTAAAAAGCAGATGGGTCTACCTGGAAAATAAAAATCATGCGTTACATGTGCAGTTCAGGATGGTTTATCAGGATATTTTAGGTGGAACTTTCGTAGTAATGTGGGTGCTTTTACATGTCTTTTGGCTACCCACTCGTTTTCTGAGGAAGGAAGGTGTTTCCAAGCTACTAAATATTGTGTGGATCCACGGTAAGTGCGTGAATCAAGGATGTCTTTAATTTCAAAATGTTGTTCCCCATGTATCATGATGGGGGTTGGGGGTGTGGGAAGGGGGGGTCTGAGATTTGAAGTGATCTCCGGTTTGAGCAAGCTACAGTGAAATACTGGGTGAATCTGCCTAAGAGTTTTTGGAAGATGAAGCTCTACCGTCACGGGGTTGATAATTCTGGAGATGGGGAATGGTCCAATGAATTTTGGCCCTAATTTCTTTGAAGGTTGTAATGATTTTAAGTATTTTGTGGACAAATATACACGGTCTCCAATCTTGAAAGGTTTAGGTTCACAGCGTTTTTTGTCTGCTTGAGTTTTGTAAACTGCTCTAGCTTCCTGTAGAGATAATCTTACCACTGGCCACATGGCTTGTAATTTATCCATCCACTCCTTAAGGGAGGGGATTTCAGGTTCTTTGGTGGGTAGTTCCGGCATGGGGTTGAATTCTTGGCCCGTTGCTACGTGGAATGGGGTGAACCCTGTGCTACTATGGACTGAGTTATTGTATGCTACCTCTGCGAAAGGAAGAAGGTCAGTCCAATTGTCCTGCTGGTAATTAATAAAACATCTTAAATATTGTTCTAATACACAAATCACTCGCTCTGATGCCCCGTCAGTATGGGGATGGTTCGAAGATGATAATCCCTGGGTGGAGCCTAATAGGTTTAAAAACGCCCGCCAAAATTTGGATGTGAACTGAACACCCCTATCTGAGATAATTCGTTGGGGGGCTCCATGAAGGCGATAAATGTGTATTAGGAACATCTTTGCCAACGATCTGGCAGTTGGGATCTTTTGACACGGAATAAAATGAACCTGTTTGGAAAAAAGGTCAGTTACAACCCAAATGACAGTATTCCCAGCACTTTCGGGAAGTTCCACTACAAAGTCCATAGAGATCTCTTTCCATGGGGCAGAAGGGTCTGCTACTGTTTGTAAAAGTCCACGATATTTTCCTTGTCTTCTCTTTGCAGCAGCACAGATGGGGCAGCTCGCAACATAGTTTTCAATGTCCTTTTTGAGGGACGGCCACCAAAATTGTCTTTTGATGAGGTGCAGGGTTTTTACAAAACCAAAGTGTCCTGCTGTTTTAGAGTCGTGGCAGCCTTTCATGAGATCCATTCTCTGGCTTGCAGGGACATAAAGCTTGTTTTCTACCCAAGCCAGTCCGTCTTTGAGTAAGCACGTGTTTCTGTTAGCCTGGAACCAATCATCTTTAAGTAGTGACTCCTTAAAAATTGACGTCGTTGTGTCTTCAGTCAGGGATGATTTTTTTTTCTCTTGTGCCCGGGTGAGTACCTTGGCTGCTAGTTGGGTCGGTTGGATCATCGGTTTTATAACTTCAATCTTTTTGCTGTTGTATTGGGGTTTCCTGGACAGTGCATCTGCTAAGAAATTCTTTCTCCCAGGAAAATATTTGAGGGTGAAATTAAAACGTTCAAAATATCGAGCCCACCTTGCTTGTTTTTCGGAGAGTTTCCGTGGATTTCTCAGAGCTTCCAGATTTTTGTGATCAGTCCATACTTCAAAGGGGATTTGGTTTCCTTCCAGGAAATGTCTCCATGTGAGCATTGCCCACCGCATAGCAAATGCTTCTTTCTCCCATACAGCCCATCTTTGCTCGGTTTCCGTTAGTTTCTTAGATGTATAAGCACATGGTTGTAATTGTCCACTTCCATTCTTTTGGAGGAGGACTGCCCCAACTGCAACATCACTGGCGTCTGCTTGGATGACAAAAGGTTGTTCGGGATTTGGGTGTTTAAGGACCGGTTCTGCTGCGAACAGGCGTTTGAGTTTCTCAAATGCTGCTTGGCATTCCATTGTCCAGATGAGGGGTTGCCTAGGCTTGGGTTTCCCCCCCCCCCCTTCGTAAATTTTAGCAAGTTTGTGATAGGGAGGGCGATGTTTGCAAAAGCTGGAATGAATTGGCAATAAAAATTGGCAAACCCCAGAAAACTTTGCAATTGTTTGCGTGTGTGGGGTGGATCCCAGTCCAATACAGCTTTCACTTTCTGTGGGTCCATCTCTATTCCCCATGGGATATTCTGTACCCCAAATAGTCAATTTTCTCTTGGTGGAACTCACATTTGGAGAGTTTTGCATATAGTTTAGCGTCTAAGAGTTTTGTGAGGACTGCACGGAGTAGCTTGATGTGTTCTTCCATCGTTTCCGTGTAGATTAAAATATCATCAAGATAAACTAAAACCCCTTTAAATAAAAATTCATGAAGGGTTTCATTGATCAATTGCATAAACACTGCAGGTGCTCCTTGCAGTCCAAACGGGAGCACTTTAAATTGGTAGCATCCCAATGGTGTGTTAAAAGCAGTCTTCCACTCATCCCCCTCCTTTATTCTGATGCGGTAATATGCTTCCCGTAGGTCTAACTTTGAAAAAATTTTTCCTTTCGAGAGGTGGGCTAACATGTCCTTCATGAGGGGGAGTGGATACATATTTTCTATGCAAATGCAGTTCAGTTTTTGATAGTTAACGCAGAGACGTAAGGAGCCATCTTTCTTTTCACGGAATAACACTGGGGCCGCTATTTTTGGTCTGGCGGGTTCGATGAAACCCCGCTTTAAGTTTTTATCGATAAATGCTCTGAGTTCTTTCAGTTCTCTGGGAGACATGCTGTACATTTGTGGTTTTGGGAGTTTAGCCCCTGGTAGGATTTCGATAGCGCAGTCTGTGGCTCGATGGGGTGGGAGTTCATCACAAGCTACCTCACTAAATGCTTGGGCCAGATCCTGATACTCATTGGGGATGTTAATGGGTTCCACAGACTGTCCAGTCATGGCTGATTCTCTGTCCTCTTTCCCATTCTTTATCCTTTCCTCAGGTCTTTTTGCAATTATTACATCTCTCTGGAATTGTATGGTCCCTGTCCTCCAATTTATTTTTGGATTCCATTTCTGTAGCCATGTGAGGCCCAGAATTAGTGGCTCTTCCATCCCTGGGGCTACAATGAATGTGAGCATCTCCCTGTGTTTTCCTAGTCTTATTTTCAATGGTTCTGTGGTAAACCTGGCTGGCTCCCCCCCTGCTATGGTTCCATCTAATTGGCAGAAAGCGATGGGCTTTTCCATTTCTTTCAGTCGGATTCCCAATTTATCTGCCAGGGAGGGATTGATTAGGCATCGAGTGCATCCCGAGTCCAGCAACGCTGTAACTTCCTCCCCCTTCCCTTGGCTGGGGATAAACAGTCTCAGGGGTAGGGTGATTGGTTCAATTGGTTTGCTTACCAGCGGGTCATCCTCCAGATCACTTTCGGACTGGCTCAGGTCCCCTTGGAGCGTTTGGCGTTCTTCCTCCGGTTTGGGAGAGGTTCAGAATCCCACATCTACCCGGCCGCTCAGGCCAGTCTCCTTCCCTCGAGGGCTGGATGTTGTGGGTTTCCTCCCTGAATGGTGGTCTAGCCTTCTGGCAGGGGTCTTCGAGTGGCATTCTGCTGCACGGTGCCCCTCCTTTCCACACTTAAAGCAACCAGGCGTTCTTGGAGTCATGGTGGATCGGGGTTTGAAAACTTCCCGTTTCTCCAGGGGTGGGGATCTTTTCCAAAACTTATCAGCACGGTACCTGTTCCGAGTCATGTCTATCTCTGCCTCCTCTGCCATCATGTACCATTCATGCAAGAGGTTTGGGGCCCCACGGGCCAGGCAGGCAGCGTAAAGATCATCATTTAGTCCATCTTTGAACCAGCAGACTAAGATATCCTCTGGCCAATCTACCCGGCCGGCCAGGTCACGAAATTCCTCAGGTGTATTCTGCTACCGGGCGACGACCTTGTTTCACGACTCTGATGCGGTCCCGGGCTTTTCTATCGGCAAGCGGGTCCTCGAAACGGTGGCGTAAGGCCGTCATAAAGCGATCTAAGTTTCTTAATTCTGGGGCATTGACGTTGTGGAGCGTTACCATCCATCTGGCTGCCGCCCCTTCAAGAGCTAGGGTGACAATTCGCACCCGGGACCCTTGGGTTGGTAAATCCTGTCCATATTCTTGCATGTAGGTGAGCACTTGTGCCAGGAAAAATCCCAATTTCTGGGGGTCTCCATCGAATTTTACCCCCAAGGGCGGGACCTTCCTCTGTAATTGTATGTTTCTGGGTTGGCCAGGGTTAATTCCCTGATCCGGGGCGTTTAAGGGTCGGGTACCTGGTGTGGCTGCTGGTTCTTCAGCTTGTCCCTCTTCCCGCTCAATCTCCGCTGAATCCGGGGTGGCGGCTCGGGTTCTCTCACTTTCTGGTTCCCTCGCTCTCCTGCGTTGTCGTCTTTGTGCATCCCCCATGTCGAGGTTTTCCAGGGCTTCCCTCACTAGGTGATTGATGTACCGTCTCATACGGTCATCGGCCGGCGGCTCCTCATCCCATTCTTCCTGATTCGATAGGGCCTCTAGCTCCAATTTCCACACGGGTTTGCGATTTCCTCGGGTGAGGGTTACTCCCCTGGTCCTTCCATTCCAGGTGTCTCTCTTTCCTACACCTATAGACCACCGGGGCTTGGTGGAGGATTCGCAGGCAGCCTCGCTGTTTTCGATGGGGTGCATCGAGTCAGTATCTGACTGGGTAACTGTTTCTCCCCAGCATTCGGCTCCACCTTGCTCCTTGCTGCATTCAGACATTTTTTTCTTTTCTTGCAGGATCCCCTCAGTAGAGTGAATTGTTTTTTAAAAAAAAATTCCCTCTCCGGGTTGATCTCTATTGCAGACGCTGCTTTATGTCAGGCTACGGAACTTCTTCTCATTCAAACAATAAGAATGAACTTCTGAGAACCAAACGTATCAAAAGGAATTCTTTATTGGGATGAGAGAATCCTGTAGGAGTTCAAAGCAGCGTCTGAGGACCCTCAGGCATACAGTGATAGATAAAGGGGTTTAGAATCCCCCCTCCTCCCAATGTTTACTTAGGGAAACAAAAGCCAATATGTTAATCCCCCTCCCAGCTCCTCTGGGAGGGGATTCTTCCCTTTTAGGAAGGGTTTTTCCTCGTGTAACTTTCCCAAGACGTACCTAGCTTCCTCCCCCCACCCCCTTTTTAGAACGGACTGTTTTTTGAGATTTCCCAGAGCACTTCATTGTGGAGTTTTATGGATCCCTCATCTCCTGGCTGTGCCTCCCAAAGGTGATAGGTTCCGGCCATCTGGTTTCCTTCCCCCCCATTGTA
Organism: Bungarus multicinctus; assembly: GCA_023653725.1. Classification (NCBI taxonomy): domain Eukaryota; kingdom Metazoa; phylum Chordata; class Lepidosauria; order Squamata; family Elapidae; genus Bungarus; species Bungarus multicinctus. Next base: position 1,728,953 of record CM042851.1, read on the forward strand.
TCATGTATGGGTGTGCATATTCGATACAAGGTTAAATATATTCAGGTTACATCAAGCAAGGATTTCTTTATCAGTTCCCCCCCCCCTTCCTCTTCCTCTGAAAAAATGACAGATACACGGATCTGACATCCTGCCCTCCTTTAAAAAGCAGATGGGTCTACCTGGAAAATAAAAATCATGCGTTACATGTGCAGTTCAGGATGGTTTATCAGGGTATTTTAGGTGGAACTTTCGTAGTAATGTGGGTGCTTTTACATGTCTTTTGGCTACCCACTCGTTTTCTGAGGAAGGAAGGTGTTTCCAAGCTACTAAATATTGTGTGGATCCACGGTAAGTGCGTGAATCAAGGATGTCTTTAATTTCAAAATGTTGTTCCCCATGTATCATGATGGGGGTTGGGGGTGTGGGAAGGGGGGGTCTGAGATTTGAAGTGATCTCTGGTTTGAGCAAGCTACAGTGAAATACTGGGTGAATCTGCCTAAGAGTTTTTGGAAGATGAAGCTCTACCGTCACGGGGTTGATAATTCTGGAGATGGGGAATGGTCCAATGAATTTTGGCCCTAATTTCTTAGAAGGTTGTAATGATTTTAAGTATTTTGTGGACAAATATACACGGTCTCCAATCTTGAAAGGTTTAGGTTCACAGCGTTTTTTGTCTGCTTGAGTTTTGTAAACTGCTCTAGCTTCCTGTAGAGATAATCTTACCACTGGCCACATGGCTTGTAATTTATCCATCCACTCCTTAAGGGAGGGGATTTCAGGTTCTTTGGTGGGTAGTTCCGGCATGGGGTTGAATTCTTGGCCCGTTGCTACGTGGAATGGGGTGAACCCTGTGCTACTATGGACTGAGTTATTGTATGCTACCTCTGCGAAAGGAAGAAGGTCAGTCCAATTGTCCTGCTGGTAATTAATAAAACATCTTAAATATTGTTCTAATACGCAAATCACTCGCTCTGATGCCCCGTCAGTATGGGGATGGTTCGAAGATGATAATCCCTGGGTGGAGCCTAATAGGTTTAAAAACGCCCGCCAAAATTTGGATGTGAACTGAACACCCCTATCTGAGATAATTCGTTGGGGGGCTCCATGAAGGCGATAAATGTGTATTAGGAACATCTTTGCCAACGATCTGGCAGTTGGGATCTTTTGACACGGAATAAAATGAACCTGTTTGGAAAAAAGGTCAGTTACAACCCAAATGACAGTATTCCCAGCACTTTCGGGAAGTTCCACTACAAAGTCCATAGAGATCTCTTTCCATGGGGCAGAAGGGTCTGCTACTGTTTGTAAAAGTCCAGGATATTTTCCTTGTCTTCTCTTTGCAGCAGCACAGATGGGGCAGCTCGCAACATAGTTTTCAATGTCCTTTTTGAGGGACGGCCACCAAAATTGTCTTTTGATGAGGTGCAGGGTTTTTACAAAACCAAAGTGTCCTGCTGTTTTAGAGTCGTGGCAGCGTTTCATGAGTTCCATTCTCTGGCTTGCAGGGACATAAAGCTTGTTTTCTACCCAAGCCAGTCCGTCTTTGAGTGAGCACGTGTTTCTGTTAGCCTGGAACCAATCATCTTTAAGTAGTGACTCCTTAAAAATTGACGTCGTTGTGTCTTCAGTCAGGGATGATTTTTTTTTCTCTTGTGCCCGGGTGAGTACCTTGGCTGCTAGTTGGGTCGGTTGGATCATCGGTTTTATAACTTCAATCTTTTTGCTGTTGTATTGGGGTTTCCTGGACAGTGCATCTGCTAAGAAATTCTTTCTCCCAGGAAAATATTTGAGGGTGAAATTAAAACGTTCAAAATATCTAGCCCACCTTGCTTGTTTTTCGGAGAGTTTCCGTGGATTTCTCAGAGCTTCCAGATTTTTGTGATCAGTCCATACTTCAAAGGGGATTTGGTTTCCTTCCAGGAAATGTCTCCATGTGAGCATTGCCCACCGCATAGCAAATGCTTCTTTCTCCCATACAGCCCATCTTTGCTCGGTTTCCGTTAGTTTCTTAGATGTATAAGCACATGGTTGTAATTGTCCACTTCCATTCTTTTGGAGGAGGACTGCCCCAACTGCAACATCACTGGCGTCTGCTTGGATGACAAAAGGTTGTTCGGGATCTGGGTGTTTAAGGACCGGTTCTGCTGCGAACAGGCGTTTGAGTTTCTCAAATGCTGCTTGGCATTCCATTGTCCAGATGAGGGGTTGCCTAGGCTTGGGTTTCCCCCCCCCCCTTCGTTTTTAGCAAGTTTGTGATAGGGAGGGCGATGTTTGCAAAAGCTGGAATGAATTGGCGATAAAAATTGGCAAACCCCAGAAAACTTTGCAATTGTTTGCGTGTGTGGGGTGGATCCCAGTCCAATACAGCTTTCACTTTCTGTGGGTCCATCTCTATTCCCTCATGGGATATTCTGTACCCCAAATAGTCAATTTTCTCTTGGTGGAACTCACATTTGGAGAGTTTTGCATATAGTTTAGCGTCTAAGAGTTTTGTGAGGACTGCACGGAGTAGTTTGATGTGTTCTTCCATCGTTTCCGTGTAGATTAAAATATCATCAAGATAAACTAAAACCCCTTTAAATAAAAATTCATGAAGGGTTTCATTGATCAATTGCATAAACACTGCAGGTGCTCCTTGCAGTCCAAACGGGAGCACTTTAAATTGGTAGCATCCCAATGGTGTGTTAAAAGCAGTCTTCCACTCATCCCCCTCCTTTATTCTGATGCGGTAATATGCTTCCCGTAGGTCTAACTTTGAAAAAATTTTTCCTTTCGAGAGGTGGGCTAACATGTCCTTCATGAGGGGGAGTGGATACATATTTTCTATGCAAATGCAGTTCAGTTTTTGATAGTTAACGCAGAGACGTAAGGAGCCATCTTTCTTTTCACGGAATAACACTGGGGCCGCTATTTTTGGTCTGGCGGGTTCGATGAAACCCCGCTTTAAGTTTTTATCGATAAATGCTCTGAGTTCTTTCAGTTCTCTGGGAGACATGCTGTACATTTGTGGTTTTGGGAGTTTAGCCCCTGGTAGGATTTCGATAGCGCAGTCTGTGGCTCGATGGGGTGGGAGTTCATCACAAGCTACCTCACTAAATGCTTGGGCCAGATCCTGATACTCATTGGGGATGTTAATGGGTTCCACAGACTGTCCAGTCATGGCTGATTCTCTGTCCTCTTTCCCATTCTTTATCCTTTCCTCAGGTCTTTTTGCAATTATTACATCTCTCTGGAATTGTATGGTCCCTGTCCTCCAATTTATTTTTGGATTCCATTTCTGTAGCCATGTGAGGCCCAGAATTAGTGGCTCTTCCATCCCTGGGGCTACAATGAATGTGAGCATCTCCCTGTGTTTTCCTAGTCTTATTTTCAATGGTTCTGTGGTAAACCTGGCTGGCTCCCCCCCTGCTATGGTTCCATCTAATTGGCAGAAAGCGATGGGATTTTCCATTTCTTTCAGTCGGATTCCCAATTTATCTGCCAGGGAGGGGTTGATTAGGCATCGAGTGCATCCCGAGTCCAGCAACGCTGTAACTTCCTCCCCCTTCCCTTGGCTGGGGATAAACAGTCTCAGGGGTAGGGTGATTGGTTCAATTGGTTTGCTTACCAGCGGGTCATCCTCCGGATCACTTTCGGACTGGCTCAGGTCCCTTGGAGCGTTTGGCGTTCTTCCTCCGGTTTGGGAGAGGTTCGGAATCCCACATCTACCCGGCCGCTCAGGCCAGTCTCCTTCCCTCGAGGGCTGGATGTTGTGGGTTTCCTCCCTGAATGGTGGTCTAGCCTTCTGGCAGGGGTCTTCGAGTGGCATTCTGCTGCACGGTGCCCCTCCTTTCCACACTTAAAGCAACCAGGCGTTCTTGGAGTCATGGTGGATCGGGGTTTGAAAACTTCCCGTTTCTCCAGGGGTGGGGATCTTTTCCAAAACTTACCAGCACGGTACCTGTTCCGAGTCATGTCTATCTCTGCCTCCTCTGCCATCATGTACCATTCATGCAAGAGGTTTGGGGCCCCACGGGCCAGGCAGGCAGCGTAAAGATCATCATTTAGTCCATCTTTGAACCAGCAGACTAAGATATCCTCTGGCCAATCTACCCGGCCGGCCAGGTCACGAAATTCCTCGGTGTATTCTGCTACCGGGCGACGACCTTGTTTCACGACTCTGATGCGGTCCCGGGCTTTTCTATCGGCAAGCGGGTCCTCGAAACGGTGGCGTAAGGCCGTCATAAAGCGATCTAAGTTTCTTAATTCTGGGGCATTGACGTTGTGGAGCGTTACCATCCATCTGGCTGCCGCCCCTTCAAGAGCTAGGGTGACAATTCGCACCCGGGACCCTTGGGTTGGTAAATCCTGTCCATATTCTTGCATGTAGGTGAGCACTTGTGCCAGGAAAAATCCCAATTTCTGGGGGTCTCCATCGAATTTTACCCCCAAGGGCGGGACCTTCCTCTGTAATTGTATGTTTCTGGGTTGGCCAGGGTTAATTCCCTGATCCGGGGCGTTTAAGGGTCGGGTACCTGGTGTGGCTGCTGGTTCTTCAGCTTGTCCCTCTTCCCGCTCAATCTCCGCTGAATCCGGGGTGGCGGCTCGGGTTCTCTCACTTTCTGGTTCCCTCGCTCTCCTGCGTTGTCGTCTTTGTGCATCCCCCATGTCGAGGTTTTCCAGGGCTTCCCTCACTAGGTGATTGATGTACCGTCTCATACGGTCATCGGCCGGCGGCTCCTCATCCCATTCTTCCTGATTCGATAGGGCCTCTAGCTCCAATTTCCACACGGGTTTGCGATTTCCTCGGGTGAGGGTTACTCCCCTGGTCCTTCCATTCCAGGTGTCTCTCTTTCCTACACCTATAGACCACCGGGGCTTGGTGGAGGATTCGCAGGCAGCCTCGCTGTTTTCGATGGGGTGCATCGAGTCAGTATCTGACTGGGTAACTGTTTCTCCCCAGCATTCGGCTCCACCTTGCTCCTTGCTGCATTCAGACATTTTTTTTCTTTTCTTGCAGGATCCCCTCAGTAGAGTGAATTGTTTTTTAAAAAAAAAATTCCCTCTCCGGGTTGATCTCTATTGCAGACGCTGCTTTATGTCAGGCTACGGAACTTCTTCTCATTCAAACAATAAGAATGAACTTCTGAGAACCAAACGTATCAAAAGGAATTCTTTATTGGGATGAGAGAATCCTGTAGGAGTTCAAAGCAGCGTCTGAGGACCCTCAGGCATACAGTGATAGATAAAGGGGTTTAGAATCCCCCCTCCTCCCAATGTTTACTTAGGGAAACAAAAGCCAATATGTTAATCCCCCTCCCAGCTCCTCTGGGAGGGGATCCTTCCCTTTTTGGAAGGGTTTTTCCTCGTGTAACTTTCCCAAGACGTACCTAGCTTCCTCCCCCCACCCCCTTTTTAGAACGGACTGTTTTTTGAGATTTCCCAGAGCACTTCATTGTGGAGTTTTATGGATCCCTCATCTCCTGGCTGTGCCTCCCAAAGGTGATAGGTTCCGGCCATCTGGTTTCCTTCCCCCCCATTGTATCATGTATGGGTGTGCATATTCGATACAAGGTTAAATATATTCAGGTTACATCAAGCAAGGATTTCTTTATCAGTTCCCCCCCCCTTTCCTCTTCCTCTGAAGAAATGGACAGATACACGGATCTGACAC